>CM062395.1:8931702-9314787 GCA_031304145.1 Cardiospermum halicacabum
CAGTTTATTTGGAATTGTAGACTATTGTTTGGATGTGTAATATGAACTGCAAACTGGTTTATTTTCAAATGAATTATTTGAATTATATTATTGTTCTCAAAATAGGTTTAGGATGATTATTTTATAATCGACTACTTTTGATATTAATGTTTAATTTCCGCATTATTTGTATAGAATGATTGATTGTAATGTAGCGTTCCGGTCTCCATTCGTGGCTCCCCCATGGTCGAGGGTTGGATGTTACATCACCATATAGACAATTCAACTTTGTATCATCATATAAGAACAAGAATCAAGTGTAACATCACACAAGTTGCAATTTTCACCTACGTGAGTTCAAAACAGCATATAGGCACCTATAGTCCATTTCATATCTTATTGAGCATTTATTTCACCTAACGCATCTAAAATCTTACTTCATTCAATATCAAGTACATTTGTTCCATTATGGCATTTATAGTCATTATATGCATCCAACAACCAAAATACACAACATATAATTCTATAGAGTGTAAAACGGGAATGTTAACCTTCCTTCTAACAGAGCTAGCTAGCCTCTCCAATTTGGTCTCTGCCAACACCCAAGTCACCTAACTAATCAATTAACACAATCAACAACTATACAACTCAAATAACAGTAAAAATTACCTATACACTCTAGGGTTTCATGATAATGATTATTAGAGATTATACTTGTATATACACATAATCTGGAAGCATATTTACCAATCTAAACATTAGCCATATATTTGTAATCAATTTGGAAACGAAAGTGAAGATATCATGGAAGTGGATGGTTGAGAACTTACCCAAGGTTGAATATAGAGGTAGAGAGTCTAACAACTCTTCTAAAGCAATTTATGAACTTATAAGTAGTAATTGTGGGTGGGTCTACTGTTTGTAAATGAGGAGATAAAAAGTTGTGTTGGGGTGTGGTGTGGTTTTTCAAAAGTGAATAGTTGTAGAAAGAGTTTTGAGAGAGTTTGAGTGAATGGCAGTGAGTAGAGTGCGTTGAGTGAATGATAGCGTTTTTTTTTCGGGATTTCGTTAATGGCACTAATGGGTATTGGACTTTTATGGCCTTTTACACACCAATTGCCCCAACTAATAACCCAAAATCAATTTCGCTCACTAGAATTTTTCAAAATCGTTATTTGACTTCAAAAATCATTTTAAATACTCTAAAATCTTTTTAGTTATAAAAATCCACTTTGTCCGATGTACATATTAGTAAATGCAACATAAAAAAATTAAATATTTATTTAAAATACTATTAATATATAATGAAATAGAATCAAATCGATCAAAAATTCATTTAAGAATACCAAATTAATTTGATTTAAATTTTAATTTTGGTTCGAGTCAAACATGTTAAAATTAAACTATTTTCAATTTGATTTGATTTAAGTTATAAAATCGATGAAATCAATTAAATGGAATTTAAAATATACTATTATGATTGTAGTGCTCAGAAACTACTATCATTAAAGATCGAAGTTTTGATCGAATCTTCAAAGAGATGGGACCTTGATCACTTGTCGATTGGAATTGCGATAACGAATGAATATTAAAAGAACTGAGAGGAATATTGTTAATTTTATTGCTCTTTTCCGGATGCCTTGTACATTGATCTTAGTCTTTATTTATAGGAGCATGATGCTTAATCTTACTAGGATTGGAAGTATTCTTCTAGTTGGACACAGAATCTGTGTTTACATTAGTGAGGTAATTAGCTTTCCTTCTCCTACATGGCCTTGTGTTGTTATACTAGAGTCGTGTTAGGTAAGTGTTGTGGCTAAATCCTTTTGGACTAGTCTAAGAAGGTGTTCAGATGGTTTAGACTTCTGGCACTAGTCTTGCATTTATCATGTGATTATGGGAGGTTTTGTCGCACGACACTTCTATTGTGCGGGCTTCTTATTGTGTCGTGTTGATTGGCAGCCTAGTTGTGTTGATTTGAGTGGTGATGGCCATTCTTCATGATGGTATAGTGCTTGTTAGTGGCTTATTTCTTCAGCTTGCCTTTGTGAGTTATCGTGCGACGCCTTGATATAGGAGAAGTCATGTGATGATACGTTGAGCTGTGTCATTCGTCATGCGACATCATGGTATGGGGATGTCATGTAATGATACTTTTGAGATTATCTCGTTGGACATATTGTTCTCTCGATTTTGTATCCTTCGCCGCTACTCTTGCTGGTGGTAATTACTCACTACTACAGTAATCCCCCATCGGTTCACTTGAGTGCGTCAGTTGGACCGATGTTTTTTTTAGTGAGGTGCCGTCTGACTGGTTTGCTGTATCTTAATGTGATCTCTTTTGGTCGCATGACATCTTATCTTTATTCTGAAATTTTGAATTTTAAAGTGCACTCATGTCGCAATGACTCTCGGACCTGGTTTTATCTTTTGGGCCTAGTATGCTCCATGATATTGGTAAGCCTTTTTAGTATGACTTCATCGTCTAATTTTTCTTTTCTCGTTTTGTGTTTTATGTCGAATTCTTACTTTAGATGTGGATCTTTGCTTGGGTTGTGCCGCCTTTTCATCTGCGTTCCGACTGTCTTCAAGATATTTTGCTGTGGGTCTTCTAGCTTTTGACTGTTTGAACGTTTATCTGAATTCCATCGTCTTGGTTCTTGTTCGAGCCATATTGCGTCTTACTTCCTATGGGTGTGTGTTGCTTCTGTGGATTTTCACAAGGGTTGTGGATTTTCTTGTTCCGGTGACCTGCGACATTGCGTGGTTCTTGGTGAGTCCATCTTCTTTCATTGGTTTATTTTTGCTAAGTATTTCTCCTATTGAGGCATTTTGTTTCCCTTTTATTTTGCACATTTTGTTCTAGTCTCGAAGACTTCATTATGTGTTTATTTTGTGAGGGCTCCTAGTCTTGGCGTTTTCTGCTTGTTTTTGTTGGAATTCTGCTTTGTACTTTTGGTTATGTTGTTTCCTATTGACTTATTTGTCGTTTGATTCACGTCGAGTGTGTTAGGAGTGAGCATCATTTATATTTCTCAATCGACATCATTTGGGGTAGATAATATGCTCTTGTATCATGTTCTTCAGTACCATTAGTGCCAAGTGGGGTAGAAGTTATTTCTATTCTGGTAGCAGTCATGACTTTAGCTCTAAGTCTTCTTCAGGGAGTTCCTTCGCATTATGACCATGTTGCTTGAACATTGCTGCCACTTCTTCACGGCCTTCATCATAAAGCCTGGTCTCTGTTGTTTGAGGTCATCTAATAAAGTATGACCTAAATATAGTAGTTTCTGATCCTTCAGTTAAGAAGGTTACATGTGTTCCAATTGATTTGCTTTGATTTCTGATAAAGTCTTGTGCAGTTGAGATTGAAGTCCTTCGTTTTGTAATGGCGGTAGTTCTTCCAGTCCAAACAAAAACCTCACCACCACAATCCAGCAAGTAGCATTTATCTTTTCCAAGCATGTCTTTCTCCACTGAACTTGTTCCCATTAGACTTAATTTCCCTTGAAATGTGATCCAAAATAATTTTGTAAATGGAGCGTTGAATTGGTCATGATCGCCAAAAATTCTCTGTCTTCTATAGTTGCCACTCACTCTTGCCAGCATGCTCATGTTCTTTGATATACTGAACAACTTCTAAAGCTTTAGCTTTTTCTTGAATGGTAGAGTTGCTCCCACTAGATAGGAGAATTTTTTATGCGGTGTCAAGAATGGACACATCATTGTGGTTCAAAGACGACTGAGAAAAAGGCATTTCTTTATCATGAATGGCATGATCTCTCTTGCATGTTAACAGGCTGATTTTATACTTTTTATCTTCTAGTTTCCCTGGTTGGAAGAATATTTTGCTTCAACAGGGATAACAGAAGGTCCAAAATATGACAAGAATTTATCAGTTTCTTGGCCTTATACTTCCCTATATTGCACAGTACAGGAGCCAGGTGTTGTATCCAATTCAAGTGTTTTATCTGAAGCCAATGCGAAGTCCACCTTACTAGACTCAGAATCTGGATGCTTGGGTTATTCAAAATCTAGTCAGGTGTTGTCGCGGTTGGATATTTTGTCTTCTCGACTTCGTTTTCGGTGGTGTGATTCATGTGTATAATGTTCCTTGCTTGTTTGACAATTTAGGCTGGTCAGGTTTTCTGTTTGATTGTTGCTATCCTCGAAACAGTCTCATCTTCATTAACCTATATATTGCTTTATTTGCAGGTTCCGAAATCCTCTGAGCACACTCTTCTATAGTTTGTCCGTCGTGAAGTTGACTGGTTTCGAATTCAGGAATTCTTTAAACGCGATTTTTTTGATTTGCCTTGTCGTGACGCTAGCTGCATCATTCAACTTGTTTCGGTGAGTGGCTGTCTATGACTCTTGATGGTGTCTTCTTGGTTTGTTAATGATTTCACCATCGAGTGTTATATACATGTGTATTCGTTCTTATTTGTCGCTAGACTTAGCGAAGTTGACTCGGTTTTGTTCGCATGCAAATTATGTCTCACGACGAAAATGGGCCGGCTCCTCCTTCGACAGTCGTGTCTTCATCGGGGCTGTGGGGAGGGTCGCCCGACCGAGTGGCGGGAAGGGAGCATGTCGAGTCTTTTTCACCTGAGACGACAAATGTAGCTTCCATATGTTATAATAATGAGGAGACTGGGGGGTTATCCTCTCATTTTCATATATCCTTTCTTGGGGCATCAGGTTCCTTGTGTTGGTTTTGCAGGTGATCGGAACATTCCTCCTCATCCTCGTCCTCAGGGTATTCTTAGGGATGATTCGGCTAGTGAGTTAACTAAAGATCAATTGGAGGAGTTAAGGGTTAGTTGTCAAGTATCTCCTTTGGTTGACTTGCGTTTGCCTGGGCCCGATGAGAGGGTTGATTGGATTGTGCTTGGGTGGGAGCGATTCTACGAGTTCACAATAAAACATAGCCGAGTGTTGATTTTGGATGGTTTCTTAGCGGAAATCCTCACAATCAGACAACGTTTTAATTGATCTTTAGTTTAATTGGAGGCAAGGGTGCAATGTTTTCTCACTGAAGTTGTCAAGTATCTCGTAGGAGGCAAGGGTGCAATGTTTTAATTGGAGATCGAACAACGAATGATCTCTCTTGGAAGTCGCGATATTTCTTTGCTCGCGGATTTACTGTGGATTGGCCGAGTCACCTTTTGCCGGAATACTGGCAGAAATCTTGTTGGCTCCTCGCTTTCTCTTTTCCTTTATTTATTTTTCATTTTCTGACTGCTTGTCTCTTTTGTGTTGCAGCGAAGCTAGGTGTCTTGAACTGTCGTCTGCTTGAGGATAGCGCGAATGTGGTGAGGAGGATATTGTCGATCGATGTAGAGAAGAGATATTGGAGCAATTTACTTTTGTGGAACTTAGAGGGTAATCGTCTTTGGGGCGGCGTGAAGCGATGTAAGCATATATATATATACATTTTAATATTATATATATATATATATACGTGTATGTATATATATATATATATATATATTTCTTTTCGCTTTCTTCTGTGCAGTGGTTAACGAGGAGAAGACGATGGAGAATCCTGAATATGCCGTAATTATAGCACGTAAGAAGTTAAGGGGGAAGAAGTCGAAGGAGAAACATTCTAAAGTTTTGGCGAGCAATGATATTCAAGTTAATTCAGATGCTCAAGCAGTGCTTGGTCTTGTTACGCCTACTCCACCTCATCGTTCAAATGATGAGCCTTCTTGAAGATGATTCGACTTGACGACACTTCATTGGGGGACAAAATCATGGTGGAGTTTCCTCGTGATTATTTTGTCGGTTCCTATCATGAAGTTCTCTTAGAGGCTGCTGAGAAGTTGGTGTTTCCCGTTGATGAAAAATTTCATACTGAATCAGCTTCTACAGAATTCAGTGAGGAGATTGCTCTTCATGGTTTCGCTGTGAGTTGATTCTCTCTTTTGTTTTCTCTTTTTGTGTTATGGTTTTATAACCCTATGTGCATTTTTTTTAGGTGATTCAGAAGGCAATGCTCAGTCCTCATCGCCAGGCGGAGGCAGAGTGTCGGGTGGATGAAGTAGTGGCTTTGCTTGCTGAAGAAAAGAAAGTCTAGACGGAGCTTATGCAAAAACGAAGAAATTTACGGATCTCGAGGTTGAGTCTGGAAATCTTTGGGATCGGTTAAAGGAGCAGGAAGAGGTCTTGGCTGAGATCTCTGCTCGTCATGATCGCGAACTGGGGGAGTCTAATGCTGAAGCAGAGAAGATTTTAGAGGAATTTGATAACAAGTATCTCTCCGGTCGTCGCGATGTGTTTCAAGAGATTCTTAAAGCCGAGTTGTCACTCAGTCATATCTAGAGATTGCTTGATGATTTACACGAGTCTAATTTGGAGGATTGTTAATTTGCCATCAGGGGTTCATTTCCTTTGGTTTGGTTTTACACAACTTATGTTGCCAAACTTGTGGCTGTGACTTTTGATATGTTGTCTTTGAGCTTTTGGTGTTTTTGAATGGAAATGACATCTTCGTCATAATCTCTGTACACTTCTTCGATCGATAATGTATTTCAATAACCTTATCATGTTGTCGGAGCATCCGTCTTTTTTTTTCGCTAAGAGGCTAGTTCTTGCAGCTGGTTGTTGACAAGAATTGCAACATTAATTTGTAAGGTTGTTCCCCTGAATCTTCTGACTTGATCATCACAGGACGGCTCTTTAAACTTTTAACTAAATCCCAGACTTCGTTTATTCGTCGGAGGGGAAATTTGTTGCTAGTTTTTACGACTTCGGTTGATCGTCGCGATATCAGTTTATAGAGTTGCTCGACCGAGTCCCCAAATTTCGGGTGATCACCTCGGGGTAGGCTTTTTAAGTTTTTCATCGAATCCCCAAGTTTTAGTTATTCACCAAATAGGGATCCGTTGCTAATTTTCACGACTTCGGTTGATCGTCGCGATATCAGTTTATAGAGTTGCTCGACCGAGTCCCCAAATTTCGGGTGATCACCTCGGGGTCGGCTTTTTGAGTTTTTCATCGAATCCCTAGGTTTTGGTAAGTCACCAAAGGGGGATCCATTGCTAATTTTCATGACTTCGGTTGATCGTCGCGATATCAGTCTATAAAGTTACTCAACCGAGTCCCTAAATTTCGGGTCATCACCTCAGGGTCGGCTTTTTAAGTTTTTCATTGAATCCCCAAACTTTGGTTGTTCATCGAAGGGGAACAATCGATGTTGATTTTGAGGGTACGTCATACAGTGATATGTAATTTTTGAATGTTGAATTTTATTGAAAATAGGGGCCTCATAAAAACCTCAGTGAGAAAAGAGTGCCCAGATGCTACATTGGAAAGAAAGTCAAGAGTGAGATAGGTGAGGGTTTAGAAGTAGTACTTTTTTAGATGAAAAACATTCCAGCTATTGTCGATTTCCTTTCCACTAGTGTCCTGGAGTTTGTAAGCTCCTTTTCCAACAACACGTTTGATTTGATAGGGTCCTTCCCAATTTGCTGCGAGTTTCCCGTGGGATGCTTCTTTGGTATTCTAGAAGGCTTTTCGAAGTACCCAGTCTCCATTTGTAAATATTTTGATTCTTACCCTCTTGTTGTAAACACGGGCGATTGCTTTGTGGTATTTTCGTAAGTGGTCTCATGCTAGGTCTCGTTGTTCCTCGATAGTATCTCCATGGAAGGTGAGGCTCTGTTCATTATTCTCTGTGCTTAAATTGATTATTTCTGTAAGGTCCACAATTATAGGCTAGAATTTTTCGATAAAATTTTTATTTCTTTATTAGAATAGTAAATAGGTTATTAGAGATAATTTAGAACCATAAGACGTGCAACTTGGGTACTAGTGGCATTATAGTAAATATTAGGAACATCCAAGGGCATTTTGGTCATTTTTCCATCTAAGAGGTGATAGAATACATATAAGGAGCTATAGAAAGATTTGGGTTATTTCCTTTAATTCCCAAGTTCAAGTGGGTTCAAAGGTTAATTTTAAATTAATCTAGGGAAAGGTCAAAGATGGTCAAAGGACCTAAATGAAAAGAAATGAAAAGCCTTCATTAAAATGTAAATAGAATAAAGTTGGTGGTCATGAAATGGAATTATTAAAAAGTCAAAGGACCACTTAGCAATCATTGGAAAGATGAAGGACCATGTGGCAATTACCCAAATGAAGACTAGTATATAAGTGGAGGGGATCTAGAAAATTCACCATAATTCTTCACTCTTCAAGAAAGCTTCATCTTCTCCTCTCTAGCAAGCTTGGCCAACCACCCTAAGGAGCACCATAACTCCATTTTTCTTCTTCTACTTCTACCAACTAACTTCCAAATTCCCTTCTCTACCTTCTTCACATCCTAGAAACACCATTCAAGTAAAGAAAACAGCATAAACAACAAGATTTGGCAAGAATCAAGGTAAGACTATCAAACCCTAGTTTTCATTCATGGGTGATTTGAACTTAGCTTAGCATGGTAATGAGGTCTTGAGGTTAAGGAGATGATTTTAATGGTTAAAAAGCCCTTGGTTATGTTCTTAGTTTTATAGTTATGGTATTAGAAAGAGAAGTACCCAAGTTAGCATGTAAAGTTGATATTAGTGTTGTTTATGGTTGAATCTTGTGAAGATGAATGCTAAAATCTTGTTTTCATGGTTAGTAGAACCAAAGGAAGATCATAAGGAGCAAGAACAAGCCTAGAAGGAAACTCTCAAGTGAGGTTTGTACCCTAAGCCCTAAAGGTTTTGTTGTTGGTTTCATGTTTGATATGATTTGCATGCTAAAAGGGTTTTTATGGTGATGTATATAATTGTTTGTTGGTTTAAAAAATTTTGATCAATATTTTTGGAAGCATGGACATATGCTATAAAGTTAGTAGAGACTTATTTGAAGTATTTGGCTCTAAGAAATAATAGATTTGTGATGGTTGATGTTTGTTTGAATAAAATGATATGGTTTTGAAAACAATTCCAGCCTATTCCAGAAAATACTGAAACTGTCCTCTAATTTGGTTGAATTTTTAGAAATAGTTAGAAATATAATTAGACCAAGACCTACAAGAATGAAATGTTCCTTTATAAGTCTAGTATGAACGAGTAAAATTTGGTGCTGAGATAATTCCATTTAATACCCTAATTGATGTCAAGAAGGCCATACATGCAGACTGTCCTGAAACAGGGCATGTCTAAAACTTGATACAAACGTGAAAAATAGTTAGAGGCCTATTTGGAAATAGTTGTGTAAGTAAAAAATATTGGTTTACATGTGTTTTAGTAGACTGGAAAATTTGAAAGTGAAATAAGTTCATTTGATAAGCCTTTTAATGATAAGAGTCCAATACATACAAACTGTCCCTAACAGGGCAGTTTGGTAACCTAATTTTTGTGGCATACCAAAACCTAAGCTAAAAGACTCAAAATGTACTGAAATTTAAACAGTAGAAATTTAAGATCTTAAATAAGACTCACACCAAAAATCATGATAATTGGAATTGATTTGATAAGGTTTTAAGCAAAGTGAAATCAGCTCTGTAACACTGTCCCAGATTTCAGTGAATCTGGAATGGTGAAAATGAGATGATTAAAAATATTTTGACCTTGAATTAATGACAAGTGAAGCCATCATAACATATAAGGATGAGTTACGACAATGATAGAAGTGGTTTGAAGTTAATTAAATACCTATAGAATAAATTATGCCAAATCAAATTCGAACTACTCAGTTTGTTTGGAAACTGGAATTGTTACCACTAGATAATAAACTTTTATAACAACACTTTTACTTGATGTTTAGCATAGCATACTTGTATAATGTGAAATAATTTATACATAAATGTAAAGATGACATAAATAGAGATCTTGTAAAAGAATATTTGAAAGAAATGTTTAATTTATGGATGATATTGGATGCTTATGCATCCTATTGGAAATAGAAGTAATGTGATTATTAGCATCGAATCGAATGATGATGGTATCGTTAGTACTTAATAAAAGAATGATTTAATAGTATAAACATATGAAAGATGAATTGAAGCGATAGCCTTTGTAGAATACCGTTAGAGGATGAAAGGCATGCCTTAGGAACTAGAAGTGCACTTCACCCTGAAAGTTGAATGAAATGAGACGATGATGATGATGATTCGGCCTTCGGGTCTATCGGCGGCCCTCGGGTCTATCGGCGGCCTTCGGGTCTATTAGCGGCCTTCGGGTCTATCGGCGGCCCTCGGGTCTATCGGCGGCCCTCGGGTCTATCGGTGGCTCTCGGGCCGAAACAGTTCCGTTTCCTCTATAGGTTATTTTAAGGGGGCTATCAATAATAAGAAAATGAATAACTAATATAAGTTGTGTTTAAATCTCAAATGATTAAAGGTATAAGGCTAAATGAAATCTTATTGAATAATAGAATATATGAAAATAAATGGATTCCTATATAACTTACTAACCACATGTAAGTTAAACTAACATGAAAATTTACATTATTTGGATTCTTGGAAACTTTAATGAATTTGCCTTTGTAATGATGTTTGGAAACATTTTTTATTGATTGATCTTGGGTGTACTTGTTTTAAATGAATGATTTGTATTGAAAATAAAGGTAAGCATTTGTGTTGCGTGCCCCGGGCACGGGGTACAAACCAGGCATTGTTGCCTGACGTTTTATTTTCTATGTTTTCTTTTTTCCTTTATTTAATAACAATCCAGGAAAGGCAATCGGGGGAAAACATCAAGGACCACTATAAGTATGAAGATATGGTTTCAGGAAAAGACTAGGGCAGGTTACCATGTGAAGCAAATGAAATTTTTAAGAGAAGGAATGATGATAAGTAAAATGCATGGTGACATGTACAGTTATATGTATAATCTGAATGCGTACTTGTATATTAAAGAAAAATTTGATGAACTGATGAAGAATTGGCCTACGGGCTAAAGTGTAACTTGTTATATGGATACTTGATATGTAAATTAAATACTTGTATTGTATAAAGAATGTTACTAGTATGTACATATAAATAATGTTTTGATGTATGATTCGAAATACAGATTATTAATATATGACATTAGTAAATGGTTAATTAATTGATAAATATAATTTGATAAGGTGACGTTGGTCTCTTATCAGGTTAATAATCGGGTAAGGGTCGATGTCACATGTTTTGTTTTGGTATCAGAGCAGGGTCTAGGACACTTTTGCTTGTGCTTGTTTGTAATTGTTTGCAATCGTTTGCCTTGTTTGTGCATTAGAGATACATAAGGAATCATTGCATTGCATAAATATAATTGTGTCCTTGGTACCAACCCGATTGCTTCCTGGATATGTAGGTTAGAAGAAATGAGTTCACAAAGGGCTACCTCCGTACACGCGGAGGAGGGTACAAGTAGAAGTGTTGAGAGCATTAGAGATCTGAATAGAAATCCAAGTCCTCCTAGGCAGCCCTCAGAGGGGCATGAATCTGTCAACATCCCTCCTGACCCTATGGCTGAGCAAGCGAGGGCGTTTGCTCAAATTGCGGACCTCCTAGGGCATGTAGTACAAGGAGGATTGGCTAGACCTGCTAGGGCAGAGAAACCAGCTTTAGAAAGACTTTCGAAGAGGAAAACCCGCAATTTCACTGGTTCTAAAGATGAGGATCCCTTCAAAGCTGAAGACTGGTTGGAGGACATGAGCAGGGTACTGGAGGAAATTCATTGCAACGAAGAGGAGAAACTAGAATGTATAGTATCCCTGCTGCAAGGAGACGCATACAGATGGTGGACCTCACTGGTTAGTACTGTCCGCCAAGAAGTGGTTAACTGGGAATTTTTCCAAGAAGAGTTCAGAAAGAACTATGTGGGCCAGGTATTCCTAGATGAGAAGAGAATGGATTTCCTACATTTGAAGCAGAAAGACAAATCAGTAATGGAATACAAGATTGAATTTGTAAGACTGAGCAAGTATGGCCCCGAGTTAATTCCCAACAACAGAGAGAAGTGCAGGAAGTTTAGAGAGGGGTTACATTTGGAGATTAGAAAGACCCTATTGGCCCTTGAGACTGATGATTTCAATAAGTTAGTGGAGAGGGCCATAGAAGCAGAAAGATTACGTAATATTGATAAAAGTAAAGGTAAAAGAAAGTTTGGTTCGAAAAGTGGGGCCACCAGCGGTGGTAATCCAAGTAAGAGGACCAATATGGAGGCAACAAGAACAGCACCTAGAAGTCAAGGAGGCAGGGGTAATCAGCCTGCCCAGTCAGTTGCTAGTACTCCCTCAGTTGCTAGAACGAGATCAGAAAAGCCTAAATGCCAAATTTGTGGTAAGGAACATTGGGGTGAATGCAGAAAGCTTACAGGTGCCTGTTACATATGTGGTTCTCAAGAGCACCTGGCTCGTAATTGTCCTAATGATCGGAACAAGCCTAGGTCACCGGCAGAAGGAGCCTCTACAGCTCCCAGGAATGTTAAGCCTGCTCAAGGTGGCGATCGAAAGGGAGCAGTCTCTGGTGCTGGTAGCCGAGCAGAGGGAAAGGCGCCAGCACGTACATATGTCATGCGGGGGCGAGAAGAGATAGACACTCCCGATGTGGTGACAGGTACTTTCCATATTTTTAATACACCTGTCTTTATATTGATTGATCCCGGGTCCACATTGTCATATATTTGTAATAAAATTCTTTCGGACCAAGGATGGGAATCGGTGAAAACCGATCATAGTATAATAGTCTCCAACCCACTGGGACAGGAAATGATTGTTGATCGAATTTATAGGAATGTACCACTAGAAGTAGGAGGAGAAATTTTTAATAGTAACCTGTTAGAATTGAAGAGTGGGGAGTTTGACGTTATACTTGGGATGGATTGGTTATCGAAATATAACGCTCAGCTGGACTGTCGAAACAAGAAGGTAACCCTTAGAAATCTTGATAAGGAAATAACTATTACTGGTGATAGAAGGAATTGCCTTGACAATGTAATTTCAGCCATTAAGGCTGAAAGAATGCTTAAGAAGGGATGTAAGGGTTACCTTGCTCACGTAATGGAGCTGAATAAACTAAGTATGGAAAGGAAATTTATCCCTACGGTGTCAGAATTCTTGGATGTGTTTCCAGAAGAGCTACCTGGACTGCCTCTAGAAAGAGAAGTAGAGTTCAGTATTGAACTTATTTCAGGAGCGTCTCCAGTGTCTATGGCACCGTATAGGATGGCTCCTGCGGAGTTAAAGGAGTTGAAGACTCAATTGCAAGAGCTCTTAGATAAGGGATTTATTAGACCGAGTGTATCTCCATGGGGTGTGCCAGTCTTATTTGTTCGCAAGAAGGACGGATCCTTAAGGTTGTGTATCGACTATCGACGACTGAATAAGCTTACAGTGAAGAATAAGTATCCGCTTCCACGCATAGATGATCTATTTGATTAGTTAAGGGGAGCTGGAGTCTTTTCAAAGATTGATCTAAGATTTGGATATCATCAATTAAGGATTAAGGAGGAGGATATTCCTAAAACTGCTTTCAGAACCAGATATGGACATTATGAGTTCATTGTAATGCCGTTTGGTCTTACCAACGCACCGGCATTTTTCATGGATCTAATGAATAGAATATTCAAACCATGTCTGGACCAGTTCGTGGTGGTATTTATTGATGATATCCTAGTGTATTCGAAGACTCCAGAGGAGCATGATAAGCATTTGAGGATAGTGCTACAAACCTTAAGGGAAAAGAAATTGTATGCTAAGCTGAGCAAGTGTGATTTTTGGATGGAACAAGTAACTTTCTTGGGACATGTGGTATCGAAGGAAGGGATTAGTGTGGATCCGAAGAAGATAGAAGCCATAATTGCATGGGAACCCCCAAGGAATGTAGCGGAGTTAAGGAGCTTCCTTGGGTTAGCTGGATATTATCGTCGATTTGTGAAGGGATTTTCTTCTATAGCTAATCCATTGACTCGATTATTGCATAAAGGAGTGAAGTTTGAATGGACGAGTAGATGCCAAGAAAGATTTGAGCGTCTGAAGAAAATATTAACTGAAGCTCCTATCTTAGTACAACCGGAGGAAGGGAAAGAATATGTTATCTACAGTGATGCTTCCTTACAAGGATTGGGGTGTGTGCTAATGCAAGATGGAAAAGTGATAGCTTATGCCTCTAGGCAACTCAAGCCACATGAACGTAATTACCCCACACATGACCTGGAGTTAGCAGCCATTGTTTTTGCCTTAAAGATATGGAGGCACTACTTGTATGGCGAGAAGTGTTATATCTATACAGATCATAAGAGCCTCCAATATCTTCCTACTCAGAAGGAGTTGAACTTGAGACAGCGCCGAGGATGGAATTCCTAAAGGACTATGATTGTGTAATTAATTACCATCCAGGAAAGGCGAACAAAGTAGCAGATGCTCTGAGTAGGAAGTCTGCGTATACATTGGCAATGTTAATGGCTAATCTGAGCTTGAAAGATAATGTTCTTGTGGCTGAACTACGGGCGAAACCTGATTTGATACCACAAATACTGGAAGCTCAAAAGTCGGATCCAAAAGTAGGAGAATGGATAAGGAAGATATCAGATGGGAAGCCTACCGAATTTCAACAGAAAGCAAATGGTGGACTGTACTACAAAGATCGACTATATGTACCAACAAAATTGGGTGTACGAGAAATGATCCTAAAAGAAGCTCCCCATCAGGCCTTTGCTGTCCACCCAGGTGCCACCAAGATGTTTCAAGAGTTAAAAGCAATGTTCTGGTGGCCAGGTATGAAAAGGAGTATAGTCGAATTTGTGGGAAGATGTTTAATATGTCAACAAGTGAAGGCGGAACACCAAGTGCCTTCTGGACTATTGCAACCCATAAGCGTACCGAGTGGAAATGGGATAGGGTAACCATGGATTTCGTGGTAGGATTACCTATGACCAGAGAGAAGCATGATGCTATATGGGTTATAGTTGATCGATTAACCAAGTCTGCACACTTTCTGCCAGTCCGAATGGATTACTCTTTGGAAAGATTGGCAGAATTGTATATAAAAGAGATAATACGAATACATGGTGTTCCTTCATCGATTATATCGGATAGGGATCCCAGATTCACTTCCAGATTTTGGAAGAAGCTTCAAGATGCTATGGGAACCCGATTACATTTCAGTACGGCCTTTCACCCTCAAACGGATGGACAGTCGGAGAGGGTAATTCAGATATTGGAAGATATGCTTCGGTGTTGTATACTTGAATTCGGAGGTAGCTGGGAAAGATACTTGCCACTAGTGGAATTTGCTTATAATAATAGCTACCAAGCAAGTATACAAATGGCTCCTTACGAAGCATTATATGGAAGAAAATGCAGAACACCTCTCTACTGGACTGAATTGTCCGAACCTAAAGTGGTAGGACCAGAGATGATTCGAGAGACGGAAGAAAAGGTAAAGCTTATTCGAGACAAACTAAAGGAGGCCTCGGATCGTCAAAAGTCATATGCTGATTTGAAAAGGAAGGACATTGAATTTGAAGTCGGAGATAAAGTCTTCCTTAAAGTATCGCCAAGGAAGAAAGTATTACGATTGGGCGAAAAGGAAAGCTAACTCCTAGGTTTATTGGGCCGTACGAGTTATAGAACGAGTAGGCCCAGTAGCCTATAGGCTTGCATTACCGCCGGAACTGGAAAAGATTCATAACGTATTCCATGTGTCGATGCTTAGGAGATACCGCTCAGACCCTTCCCATGTATTAAGGAAAGAGGAAATAGAGGTTAAACCGGACTTATCTTATGAGGAAGAGCCGGTGAAGATATTGGCTAAAGAAGTAAAGCAGTTGAGAAACAAGTCTGTCCCTCTAGTTAAAGTGTTATGGAGAAATCACGCGATAGAGGAAGCTACATGGGAAACGGAAGAGCACATGAGAAGACAATATCCTTACTTATTCGATACAGTTAAAGTTTCGAGGACGAAACTTTTAAGGGGGGTAGGATTGTAAGGTCCACAATTATAGGCTAGAATTTTTCGATAAAATTTTTATTCCTTTATTAGAATAGTAAATAGGTTATTAGAGATAATTTAGAACCATAAGACGTGCAACTTGGGTACTAGTGGCATTATAGTAAATATTAGGAACATCCAAGGGCATTTTGGTCATTTTTCCACCTAAGAGGTGATAGAATACATATAAGGAGCTATAGAAAGATTTGGTTATTTCCTTTAATTTCCAAGTTCAAGTGGGTTCAAAGGTTAATTTTAAATTAATCTAGGGAAAGGTCAAAGATGGTCAAAGGACCTAAATGAAAGAAATGAAAAGCCTTCATTAAAATGTAAATAGTATAAAGTGGTGGTCATGAAATGGAATTATTAAAAGTCAAAGGACCACTTAGCAATCATTGGAAAGATGAAGGACCATGTGGCAATTACCCAAATGAAGACTAGTATATAAGTGGAGGGGATCTAGAAAATTCACCCATAATTCTTCACTCTTCAAGAAAGCTTCATCTTCTCCTCTCTAGCAAGCTTGGCCAACCACCCTAAGGAGCACCATAACTCCATTTTTCTTCTTCTACTTCTACCAACTAACTTCCAAATTCCCTTCTCTACCTTCTTCACATCCTAGAAACACCATTCAAGTAAAGAAAACAAGCATAAACAACAAGATTTGGCAAGAATCAAGGTAAGACTATCAAACCCTAGTTTCATTCATGGGTGATTTGAACTTAGCTTAGCATGGTAATGAGGTCTTGAGGTTAAGGAGATTATTTTAATGGTTAAAAAGCCCTTGGTTATGTTCTTAGTTTTTAGTTATGGTATTAGAAAGAGAAGTACCCAAGTTAGCATGTAAAGTTGATATTAGTGTTGTTTATGGTTGAATCTTGTGAAGATGAATGCTAAAATCTTGTTTTCATGGTTAGTAGAACCAAAGGAAGATCATAAGGAGCAAGAACAAGCCTAGAAGGAAACTCTCAAGTGAGGTTTGTACCCTAAGCCCTAAAAGGTTTTGTTGTTGGTTTCATGTTTGATATGATTTGCATGCTAAAATGGTTTTTATGGTGATGTATATAATTGTTTGTTGGTTTAAAAAATTTTGATCAATATTTTTGGAAGCATGGACATATGCTATAAAGTTAGTAGAGACTTATTTGAAGTATTTGGCTCTAAGAAATAATAGATTTGTGATGGTTGATGTTTGTTTGAATAAAATGATATGGTTTTGAAACAATTCCAGCCTATTCCAGAAAATACTGAAACTGTCCTCTAATTTGGTTGAATTTTTAGAAATAGTTAGAAATATAATTAGACCAAGACCTACGAGAATGAAATGTTCCTTTATAAGTCTAGTATGAACGAGTAAAATTTGGTGCTGAGATAATTCCATTTAATACCCTAATTGATGTCAAGAAGGCCATACATGCAGACTGTCCTGAAACAGGGCATGTCTAAAACTTGATACAAACGTGAAAAATAGTTAGAGGCCTATTTGGAAATAGTTGTGTCAGTGAAAAATATTGGTTTACATGTGTTTTAGTAGACTGGAAAATTTGAAAGTGAAATAAGTTCATTTGATAAGCCTTTTAATGATAAGAGTCCAATACATACAAACTGTCCCTAACAGGGCAGTTTGGTAACCTAATTTTTGTGGCATACCAAAACCTAAGCTAAAAGACTCAAAATGTACTGAAATTTAAACAGTAGAAATTTAAGATCTTAAATAAGACTCACACCAAAAATCATGATAATTGGAATTGATTTGATAAGGTTTTAAGCAAAGTGAATCAGCTCTGTAACACTGTCCCAGATTTCAGTGAATCTGGAATGGTGAAAATGAGATGATTAAAAATATTTTGACCTTGAATTAATGACAAGTGAAGCCATCATAACATATAAGGATGAGTTACGACAATGATAGAAGTGGTTTGAAGTTAATTAAATACCTATAGAATAAATTATGCCAAATCAAATTCGAACTACTCAGTTTGTTTGGAAACTGGAATTGTTACCACTAGATAATAAACTTTTATAACAACACTTTTACTTGATGTTTAGCATAGCATACTTGTATAATGTGAAATAATTTATACATAAATGTAAAGATGACATAAATAGAGATCTTGTAAAAGATATTTGAAAGAAATGTTTAATTTATGGATGATATTGGATGCTTATGCATCCTATTGGAAATAGAAGTAATGTGATTATTAGCATCGAATCGAATGATGATGGTATCGTTAGTACTTAATAAAAGAATGATTTAATAGTATAAACATATGAAAGATGAATTGAAGCGATAGCCTTTGTAGAATACCGTTAGAGGATGAAAGGCATGCCTTAGGAACTAGAAGTGCACTTCACCCTGAAAGTTGAATGAAATGAGACGATGATGATGATGATTCGGCCTTCGGGTCTATCGGCGGCCCTCGGGTCTATCGGCGGCCTTCGGGTCTATTAGCGGCCTTCGGGTCTATCGACGGCCCTCGGGTCTATCGGCGGCCCTCGGGTCTATCGGCGGCTCTCGGGCCGAAACAGTTCCGTTTCCTCCATAGGTTATTTTAAGGGGGCTATCAATAATAAGAAAATGAATAACTAACATAAGTTGTGTTTAAATCTCAAATGATTAAAGGTATAAGGCTAAATGAAATCTTATTGAATAATAGAATATATGAAAATAAATGGATTCCTATATAACTTACTAACCACATGTAAGTTAAACTAACATGAAAATTTACATTATTTGGATTCTTGGAAACTTTAATGAATTTGCCTTTGTAATGTTTGGAAACATTTTTTATTGATTGATCTTGGGTGTACTTGTTTTAAATGAATGATTTGTATTGAAAATAAAGGTAAGCATTTGTGTTGCGTGCCCCGGGCACGGGGTACAAACCAGGCATTGTTGCCTGACGTTTTATTTTCTATGTTTTCTTTTTTCCTTTATTTAATAACAATCCAGGAAAGGCAATCGGGGGAAAACATCAAGGACCACTATAAGTATGAAGATATGGTTTCAGGAAAAGACTAGGGCAGGTTACCATGTGAAGCAAATGAAATTTTTAAGAGAAGGAATGATGATAAGTAAATGCATGGTGACATGTACAGTTATGTATAATCTGAATGCGTACTTGTATATTAAAGAAAAATTTGATGAACTGATGAAGAATTGGCCTACGGGCTAAAGTGTAACTTGTTATATGGATACTTGATATGTAAATTAAATACTTGTATTGTATAAAGAATGTTACTAGTATGTACATATAAATAATGTTTTGATGTATGATTCGAAATACAGATTATTAATATATGACATTAGTAAGTGGTTAATTAATTGATAAATATAATTTGATAAGGTGACGTTGGTCTCTTATCGGGTTAATAATCGGGTAAGGGTCCGACGTCACAATTTCAGTTGGCACTGTTAGATTCACCGGTAGAATAGCCTTAGTTCCGTAGACCAGTGAGAAGGGTGTTTGCCCGGTTGATGTTCTTGGTGTGGTTATTATTGACCATAGGACACCTGGAAGCTCATCTTGTCAAAGTCCTTTGGCATCTTCCAACCTCCTTCTGAGAGTGTCGACAAATGCTTTATTAGTAGCTTCGGTCTGGCCATTAGCTTGAGGGTATCTTGGCGCAGAGAACATCAAATGGATCCCGAGGGTTTTGCAGGCTTCCTTAACTTCTTCTGATGCAAATTGTGGGCCATTGTCCGTGACAAGCTCTTTCGGAACACCGAACTTGCATACTATATGCCTCCATATGAATATTTTCACCTCTTTTCTCTCACATGTTCATATGTTTCTGCTTCGACCCATTTTGTCAAGTAGTCAGTTGCAATAAGGATGAACCTTTTTGTGTCCGCTTTGTGTTATGGGGAACGGACCAACGATGTCCATGCCCCATTGGTAGAATGGCGAAGGGATGAAGACCGAATTAAGAGGTTCAGGGTGAAGGTGTGAAGATTGTGCAAACCTTTGACATTTTTCGCATTTTCCGACGAATTTTACAACATCAATGCGTAGGGTGGGCCAGTAGTAGCCCGCACGATGTGTTCTGAAAGCTAGGCTTTTACCTCCTGAATGATTACCGCTAAGCCCTTCGTGTAGGTCAGTTAGTATTAGGCTTGCTTCCTGCGGTCCAACACATCGTAGAAGTAGGCCATTTAGTGACCTTTTATAGAGTTCTTCGGAGATAACGACATGTCGTGCAGCTTTGGTCTTTACCCTATCGGCTTTTTTTTGTCTTCCGGGAGTGTGCCGTCGTTGAGGTAATTGAGGATACCTTTTCTCCAATCATGTTCGCCAATTGGAAAAACTTTATTCTGATCGTCGTCGATTGCCGAATTGGTGATGTGAGAGAATAGGATGTTAGAGTCTGGTCCAGGCGCGGATGCTACGAAATTAGCTAAGGCATCTTCTTGACCATTCCTTTCTCTTGGGATATGTTCAAGTTCAACTTTTTTGAATTTGCGCATTTCAGATCTCGTAATGTTTGAGTACTTAATCATCCGGGGGTCCCGTGCAAGAAAAGATTCTTTGACTTGGTTGATGATGAGAAGAGAGTCGCTCCTGGTGATCAAGTATTCTGCTTTGAGAGATTGTGCTAGAAGAAGCCCAGCAATCAGTGCTTCGTACTCCGCTTGATTGTTAGTTCTTTCGAATTCACACCTGATTGAATGGTATACTGGTCTGCCTTCCGGTGACCAAAAAAGTATCCCCAAACCCGTCCCACGACTATTGTTTGCCCCATCTACTTTAAGTATCTAGTATGAGAGTCTTTCGGAGCATTCGAAGATGGTTTGCGGGTCAGTTTAATGGTTTTCCTCCTGACTTCTTTCGCTCTCCTTGATTTCAACTAAGAAGTCTGCTATGGCCTGACTCTTGATGGCGGTGCGATTTTGATATGTAATATCATATTCTCCTAGCTCGATTGACCATTTCATGAGACCTGAATGGTCAGGTGAGTGTAGTATTGTCCTTAGTGGGAAGGATGTGACAACCACAATTCGATGACTTTGGAAATATGGCCTAAGCTTTCTGGTAGCAGAGACGAGGCTGAATGCCAGTTTCTCCATTTTTCGGGTATTTTGTTTTGGCTGAACTCAAGAATTTGCTAGTGAAGTAGATCGGATATCTATTTTTTTCACTAGAACCCAGCTTAGCGCAGTTTGTGACACGGCCAAGTAAAGTAGTAGGGTGCTGCCTTTGCTGCCCTTGGCGAGAAGTGGTGGACTAGTAAGGAATTCTTTGATACTATTCAAAGCATTCTAGCACTCGGGAGTCCACTCGAATTCTTTGCTTTTTAAAATTGCATTAAAAAATGGTTGAAATTGCTCAGACGATTTCGGAATGAATCTAGTGAGGGCGGCCAATCGTCTTGTGAGCTTTTGGACTTCTCGTTTGCACGTCGGTGATGACATACTTAGGATGGACTTGAGTTGTTCAGGATTTGCTTCGATTCCCCTTTGTGTCACCATGTATCCGAGAAATTTTCCAGCCTTTACTCTGAATGATCATTTTGCTGGGTTCAACTTCATGTTGTATTGTCGCAGTGTCTCAAATGTTTGCTTTAGGTGTTCAACATGGAGTTCTGCTGTGACTGATTTGACCAGCATATCGTCAATATACACCTCCATTGTTTTTCCTAACTTTTCTTTGAACATTTTGTTCATCAATCATTGGTAAGTTGCTCCTGCATTCTTAAGCCCGAAGAGCATCACCTTGTAGCAATAGATTCCCTGTTTTGTGATAAAAGCCGTTTTTTCCTGATCGTTTGGATGTATGAGGATTTGGTTGTAGCCTGAGTATTCATCCATGAAGCTTGGTAATTCAAATCCCACTGTAGCATCTACCATTAGGTCGATATGAGGTAGTGGGAATCGGTCTTTGGGACATGCCTTGTTTAGATCGGTAAAATCGATACAAACTCTCCATTTCTCATTCTTTTTTCAAACGACAACTACGTTGGCTAACCAATTAGGATATTGAACTTCCTTTACTGAGCCAATTGCTAACAATTTTTCGACTTCTTCGTTGATGATCTTATCACGCTCGGGTGCGAACCTTCTTCTTTTTTGCTTGACTGGTTTGACCATTGGGTCGACGTTGAGTCGATGTGTGATAACATTAAGGTCAATTCCAATCATGTCTTTTTGAGACCACGCAAAGCAATCATGATTTTGTCAAAGGAAATCGATAATCTGTTCACGAATCTCTAGGTCAAGCGACGATCCGACGTTCGTTATGTATCCTGGTTCTGTAGGATGAATTTGGACCTCATCAAGCGACTCTTCCTTCTGAGGTTCTGCTCTGTTGTCACTTGGTCCTTCCTGTAATTGCTACGCCTTAGCTTTTTTCTGTTCGAGAGAAGAATAATAACACTCTCTCGAAGCTCTTCGCTCTCCCTTTATTTCTTTCACTCCCCACCTTGTCAGAAATTTGATCACTTGATGGTAGGTGGATGGGACTGCTCTCATGTCGTGTATCCATGGACGTCCTAATATGATATTGTAGGCAGATTCCGCATCTACAACTAGGAAGATGGTCGGTAGATTCACGGCTTCTACGTAGACGGGTAAGGTAATTTCCCCCATCGTCATCATTGTTTCTCCGCTAAAGCTGGCCAGGTTCGTTGTTCGACGCACTATTCTGGAGGGATCGATCTCCATGTCTTGCAAAGCTTTAAGAAATATAATATTTGCAGAGCTGCCATTATCTACTAGGACGCGAGAGGTGGTGCAGTTGGCGATTTGAATAGTGATGACTAGTGCATCATGATGGTAATGGATGGCTTTGCGGTTGGAGAATATGATTTCATGGCTGAGATTTTCGTACGCGGGTCGGCCTGATATGGTGTTTACTGTTTTAACGGATCTTGCATGCCTTTTGGCGGCAGATCGACTTGCTCCACTTACTTGGGATCCTCCTGCAATGAAATGAACGGTCTTGTTTGCTTGTGGTGGAATGGGTGGTTTCACTATTGGGGTGGACTGACTCGCTTTTTCCCAAGTCTCCTTCCCTTTCTGAGTGAGAAATTCTTTCAAAAGTTCTCATTTTAGCACCTTGATTACTTCATAGCGAAGTGAAATGAAACGCTCAATTTCGTGGCCGTGATCATTATGAAATTTGCACCATTTGTTCAAATCTCTTCTTTCGGGTGGTGTCCTCATTTGCTCTGGCCATTTGACTTCATCTCCCATATTTCACATTATGGCAATTACGTCAATAGGGCTGATGTTCAGATCGTAAGAGGGAGGTGTTTTCTTCTCAGATACGGTAGGCACAGGTTGGCTGGTTGGTGAGCTCGCATCGCCGTTTAACTGACGAGGTCCCGTAGACGGTTTTTTGTTTTGTCCGTTCAACAGATGGGTGAACACAGATGGTCTCTCGCTTTGTTTTCCGTTCTTGGCCTTTTATTGGATTCTGACTTCTGTGATTTCAGCTCTGGCCAATCCTGCTAAGTACTTTACACCTTCCGTTGATTCTTCCCATTTTATGTAGCCATCATCTTTGTCGAGAGCTTCCTTTAATGTTTCTGGGGTTTTTCTTAAGAACTTGGCATGGAGCTTAGAACCGTCTCTTAATCCCTTACAAAAGGCCGACACGGCGATCTCAGGATGCAGTCCTCTAATGCGGACTCTCTCATTGTTGAACCGAGTTACGAAGTTTCTAAGGCTTTCTGACCTTCCTTGCCTTATGGCCAGCAAATCAATTGTCTTCTTTCTCTTTTTGCGACAGGCGGAGAACTATTCAAAAAAGGCACTAACTAGCTCCTCAAATGAACCGATACTTCGATTTAGAATGGTGTAAAACCAATCGAGTGCTGCCTCCTTCAAACTAAAGCCAAAAGACCTCCATAGCATAGCTTCCATGGCCTCCTCAGGGAGTTCTAGGGCCAAAACATGTTGTTTGTAATGGGCTATATGTGTGACTGGATCAGTAGTTCCCTCATAGTGGATGAAGGTTGGTGGTTGAAATTTCCTAGGTCTTGGGATAGAGGTGATCGATTCTTTAAAAGATGTTCCCGCTTAGTCAGCGGCCTCTTTATCTATCGATTTACTGACCAGGTTAAGGTTTCGTTCGATCAATTTTTTTAATCTTTCCATGTCTTGCTTTGTGCTTTTTTCTTTTGAGTCACCAGTTGATTCATCGCTATAAGCAGACAGAGTTCTTTCTATTCGACGATTTCCTTCACTCTCTCTCCTACGGTCCGTGGTTCTCTTGATGCGAGTAGCTTGATCACCATTGTAATCCTTGAGATTAAAGATAAGATGTCGCTTACCTGTTGGCTCTTCAGGTGTGTCTAAATCGATGGGGGTAGAGTTCTGCTTTTCCACTGTGTCGACTTGTGCATGGCCTTTTCCTTTCGACTGTTGGAGAGAGACTTTGAGTAAGGCATTCTCCTTCTCGAGTTTCTTGAATTGTTCCAAAGAATAAGGTAACCAAGGTCGTTAGTTCCAATGGGTTGAGAATCTGTCATCGCGTTACGTCTAAAAGTTATCGAGCCCCTTGGTGGGCGCCAAACTGTAGTGCTCAGAAACTACTATTATTAAAGATCGAAGTTTTGATCGAATCTTCAAAGATATGGGACCTCGATAACTTGCCGATTGGAATTGCGATAACGAATGAATATTAGAAGAACTGAGAGGAATATTGTTAATTTTATTGCTCTTTTCCGGATGCCTTGTACATTGATCTTAGTCTCTATTTATAGGAGCATGATGCTTAATCTTATTAGGATTGGAAGTATTCTTCTAGTTGGACATAGAATCTGTGTTTACATTGGTGAGGTAATCAGCTTTCCTTCTCCTACTTGAACTTGTATTGTTAAACTAGAGCCGTGTTAGGTATGTGTTGTGGCTTAATCCTTTTGGACCAGTTTGAGAAGGTGTTCAGATGGTTTTGACTTCTGGCATTAGTCTTGCATTTATCATGTGATTATGGGAGGTTTTGTCGCACGACACTCCTATTGTGCGGGCTTCTTATTGTGTCGTGTTGATTGGCAACCTAGTTAGGTTGAGTCGAGTGGCGATGGCCATTCTTCATGATGGTATTGTTCTTGTTGGTGACTTATTTCGTCAACTTACCTTTGTGAGTTGTCTTGCGACATTAAGAAGTCATGTGATGCTACGTCGAGCTGTGTCATTCGTCGTGCGACATCGTGGTATTGGGATGTCATGTGACGATACATTTGAGATTATCCCGTTGGACATATTGTTCTCTCGATTTTGTATCCTTCGCCGCTACTCTTTATGGTGGTAATTTCTCACTACTACAATGATTACTTACCATCAAATAATTAGAAAGAAAAAAAATCATCATGGTTTAATGCATAAAAGTTATCCTATTTTATTTTATTTTTAAAATTTTATGCATATTAAATTATATTTGTAATTTAAATGGATAAAATTTATTTAAAATTTAAAATTATTCTTAAAAAATAAAATACTTATCATCAAATTAAATAATAACATTTAAAAAAAATTAAAGGTAATTTTGTTAAAACAATTATAATAATAAGCATTAATTTTATTTTTTTTTAAGAAGTGCATTAATTGTTCATTGAGAATCTAAAAAGTGGTATTTTAAATGTAATTTTTATTATATTAATTATATCTTTTACTTACATCTTAAATTCCCAATGAACAATTAATACATTTACTATGTACATACTCCTTTTTTTTCTTTTTAACATTAATAACATGTATTCATGTATTTTAAATTATATTTACCATTTTAGTAGATAAAAAGTTGTTTCAAAATAACATTATTTTTAAAATAAAACAATAATACACTTATTATCAAATTTTAAAAAAAAATTGTAAATGAAAAAACATAAGAAATTTAAAATAAAAATAGTATTTTTTATTTAAAAAATAACATGAATTAATTTTTTCTTCTTATTTTAATGCATTAATTATTTATTTGGTATTGAAAATGTAATATTTTACAATAAAAAATTCATTTTAAATGCATTTATTAATTATATTTTTACTCACTTTTTAAATTTCCAATGATTAATTAATACATTTTGTCTATTCATATATATATATATATATATATTAAGTAGTAAGATTAATAAAATAATATATAAAAAAATTATTAATTCAAGAGAGAAGCATAAATTAATATATTAAACTAGGGATAAATGGTAAATACAATATATTTATAATAGATAATGATTTGTAAAAAAAAATAAATAGATAAATAAATAAAATCAAAATAGATAATAGACAAAACAAACAAATACGTGGATAAAAAATTTTGCATTTAAAATTTATCTCTACAAAACCACTCATTTACATTTAAAGAGAGTAAAATTTAGACCCTAGGTTATAACATAACCCTACTCTAAAATAGATGGATTTTTTCTAAACTCGTTTACATTTGTATTTTTAATTAAATCAGTAGTGTTTTACCCTACCCTCTTTGAGTTGGGTAAGAGTAGGGTCTCATAAACTCTACCCATTTTTCCAACCTTAACCTTAACTCGAATCCAAAATGTCCCTTACTACTATGGATGCTCTTAGTGACTTGTAATTTTCAATTTTACCAAATCTCCACTAAGTTCACTTTTCTTGACTTAAAAGAACAAGTAACCAACTCCTTGCTAGCATTCTTGGTTTGATCACTCAGCCTCAGCTGTTCCTGTTCTCATGGCTGCTACTGTTAGGTTTTTCATGCATCAACATACATCGCAGCGGAAATAACAAATAATCATTATTGCACGAAAATCATGATCTAAGATTTGCATAGATTTTGATATAGAAAGAAATACATACTTAGATTCGTAGTATCAAAACAAGGTGCTGCTCAGTCAGAACTACAACCCTCTATTGTGCCACCCAAGATCGCTGGGAACGGATCAGTTGCTAGACTGACAAACTAGGGTTTCTGAGATTTTAGGATTTCTCAAAACCTAATTTTTCTCTCAAGTCACGTATCTTTTACTGACCCGGTGGCTATCTTATATAGCCACACTAATTAGTAAAATATGGGGCTTATTTAATATTGAAACCCTAGCCCATTCACTTAAGATCTTATCGTGCGACCCAATAGGCTTTTATTTGGTCGCAGGCCCAATACATTATTAAAGCCCTCTAATTATAATTGGTCTCTAGCAAGGCATTTTAATTAACCAAATAATTAAATCTAATTTAACCTATTTATAATTATGTTATGATCCTTTTATTTCACGATATCTTATTTGGACATATGACATGTTACACATCAACCATATTTAATCCAAATATTATTTTCTTGATCCCTAAGTAAACTGATAAATTAAATGTGTGACGTAAAATTCTTACCCGATTAATAACTGTATAAAAGATCTAACGTCACATCAGCCACTTACATTTACCGATAATTATTCCTTTGCCCAAATTAATTTCCTTTATCCGAGTAACATAGTAAAACATTCATTAATAAGTCCTCTCTTACTCTATTTCAAGTACTTAGTTCTATAATGTAGCTATTCATATTATATAACAACATATTCATAATAACAAGTCCTATACTAACATGCTGGTCATTCCCTCATAAGATCATCAAACCTTTCTTTATAATAAAAATACATATTTTGATAATGTGAATAAGTATAAAGGTCTCCATGCATCCTACAAAATTCCATCCATTGTTCTGCTAGCTTTATTTGCTGTGCATGATGCCCAACTTTAGTCCGTTCACGAAACCAAATTTTCATACCTAGGGATGTTCTTGATGCACTTCCCCCGATTGCCTTCCTGGATTGTTTTAAATAAAAGAGAAAACAAAAAAAACCATGGAAAAGAAAACATCAGGCAACAATGCCTGGTTTGTACCCCGTGCCCGGGGCATGCAAATCATACAAGTACTTACCTTGATTTTCTATCCAACCAATAATTCCAAACATACTCAATCAAAGATCAATCAATCAATTAAACAATTTTAATTGTTATTGTTTAGAAATGTTCATCAAATATTTTCAAGAATTTAAATAATCCAAGATTCAATTAAATTAATTCACATATGATTATCATGGTTAGGTTATAGCCAAATTATCATTATATACCATTATTCAAATGTATATTTTCAATTAAACTTTTATCTCAATTTCTCTTTAGACATTAAATTAATTTAAGTAATTATTCATTTTATCTTCAAGGATAGCCTTGTAAGAATATCCTATGGAGGAAACGAAACTCGGTACGGTACTAGTAGACCCGAAGGCGCCAATAGACCCGAAGGCCGCTAGTAGACCCGAGGGCCGCCAATAGACCCGAAGACCGATATCTCATCACGGTAGACCTGAAGGCCAAATCATCATCATTTCATTTCATTCAAGGTGAAGTGCACTTCTAGTTCCTAAGGCATGCCTTTTAATCCTCTAAAGGTATTCTCTAAAGGCTATCTTTTAACTTACATTTCATATTTTTATTTCATATAGCTATTATTTATTCAAGTACTATTAATGGCATTGCCATTTTAATTTATATGCTCGTAGAAATATTTTTCATTTCAAATAGGATGTCTAAGCATCCAATGCCATTCATGTATCAAGTATTTCCTTTAATTACCTTTCTTATGTGATCTTCATTTATTTTCATCTCTTATACTTGGTTATTAACCTTTCCATATCATGTATGTATTTTTTATCAAGTAAGAGTCTTGGTATAATGTTTTTGTTACACCTTATTGATAATTTCAGTTTTATGAAAAACAGGGCAGCTTGTACATATATTAGCATAAGTTACTCTAATGATCTCCAATTGACTTCAAACAACTTCTAAAACGTCTATTACTCATTCTTGAATGCTATTATATCACATTCCGGACTTGTTGGATTTCAGGGCAGTGTAGAAGAGCAGATTACTAATTACTTGAATCCTTATCAAATCATCTTCAATTACCATGACTTTTGATGTGTGTCTTCTATAGTGTCTTAACTTAGTGCTGTTCAAGTTTTGGAACATTTTGAGTAGGTTACCTCATGTTTTAGGGTTCAACAAATTCATGTCCAGAATCTGCCCTGTCAGGGACAGTTTGAGCATGCTATCTTCTTAACCCTAAAAGACTCATCAAATGATTTTATTTCCCCCTTCAACTTTACAGTATGTTAGTAGACACGTAAATAAACGTTTTTCTCCTGCACAACACTTTCCAAATAAATCCTGAACTATTTTTTTAATAATTTGATCAAAGTTCCAGACCTGCCCAGAATTTCCAGCACAGTCCACTTATTTACAAGTCATTCCAATTGCATTCAAACATGCATCAATCATTCATATTCCATTTTTTCCTAATTCCATACACATAAAAGTAAGTCTCTAGCATCTCTACAGCCCATGTCCTTTATTCAAAATATTTTCTATAATTTTTAGATCATCATACAAGCATATATACTTCCATAAAATCATCATAACATTCATAGAACATCAAAATGCAATCAACAACCAAACATGTAGGGCTTAGGGTACAAACCTTATATGAGAGCTTTCCTTTAACCTTTCTCTTGATCCTTGTGTCCTTCCTTTGCTTCTTTTAACAATGAAAACAATGTTTTAGTACTTTCTATAGCAAGATCTATCTATTACAACACTTATAACATTATTTAAAGTGAACTTGGGTACTTTACTAATTAACTCCATAACTATCTATCTAGTAACATAATCAAGGGCATTATAACCACTCTAATAACATTCTTAACATCTAGAAACCATTTCTATACTAAACTAGGATCAAATCACTCATATATGAAAGTTAGGGTTTGAAATCCTTACCTTGTTTCTTGATGATTCTTGATGTAATTGATGTTATAAGTTTGTTCTTCTTGGTTTGATGGTTTTTCTATGATGTAGCAAGGGTATGGAAGAGGTTTTGAGAGTTAGATGGAGGAAGAAGAAGAAGAAAAATGGAGATGGAGGATCTTAAGGGGTGGTTGGCCAAAGGAAAAAATGGAGAGAGCTTGAGAGAATTTAGAATAGTGTAGAATTCTCTAGTTAACTTCCCCCCCCCCAAGTACTAACCTCCTCATGGACAAGTTCAATTTAGTCCCTCACCTTTCTAATAATTCATTTCACTAGGAGGACAATTACCAATAACCACCACAACTTCAATCTATTTGCATTTGGTGAAAACTTTTCATTTTAATGCATCTATACCCTTGGATTAACTTTGACTTGCCCTAAATTAATTAAGAATTCACTTTTAACCCAAATTAAACTTGGAAATTAAAGAACATGGTCAAAATTTTCTATAACACCTTTAATGCATTTTACCACATCCTATGTGTAAAATGACCGAAATGCCCTTGGACTTTCCTAAAAATTACCATTATGCCACTAGTACCCAAGTTACACTTCTTATAGTTCTAAATCATCTCTAATAGATTATTCGCTATTCTAATGGAAAAAAAATAAAGTTTTACCGATAAATTCTAACCTATATTTGCGGACCTTACAAAATGACATTAATAACCTTTATTAATTCATTTCAGCATCGCCATGCATTTTCTCAGTTTCACTTAATCGAGTGGCCTAATAGATATCTCTCTCTGTCGAGAGGAATAAATCTTATCTTGTATAATCACTCCCACTGCATAAATCATATAATGTCCAATTATAGCCTTTATAGTTATCCGGTTAAAGATAACGTTTGACTATATTAAAACATCATAATTATTATGTAGGAACTATGATATACTCAGGTCGAAGGATTCAATGATCATAACTATCACGATAATTACTAAAGACGTCACCATGTTGTAATTTCGTAATGGGTACGTCCAGTATTTGTTCTCTAACAAATACCTACTAATTTGATTTGTACCATACACATAATTATCACATAATTATCGATCAAACTCGTACTAGTTTTCTATCGAATAACTAGAGACTTATTATTATATGTATAACATGCAAACATAATAATAATAAAATAAGAATAATATATTTATTATAAATAAAATGCAACCAAACAAATAAGGTCCATATGGGCCTAGAGCATAATCACTAACAATCTCCCACTTTCACTAGGCCCAATCATTCATGTATCTAATACCCGTTGACCTTGTGTGGAGATCATGTTTCCTTTGTGAAAGAGCTTTAGTCAGTGGATCAGCTACGTTGTCATCTGTCGCGACTTAGCATATCTTGACATCTCCTCTATCAATGATTTCTCGAATGAGGTGATAGCGTCTGAGTATATGTTTGGATCGTCGATGGGATCTGGGCTCTTTAGCTTGTGCAATAGCACCATTATTGTCACAATAAAGATTTACAGGATTATCAATACTAGGAACTATTCCTAATCTGTGATAAATTTCTTAATCCACACCGCTTCTTTAGCAGCTTCTGAAGCAGCTATATACTCAGCTTCCATTGTGGAATCTGCTACAATGCTTTGTTTGAAACTCTTCTAACTCACTGCTCCTCCGTTCAACATAAAAACATATGCAGACTGCGATCTAAAATCATCTACGTCGGTTTGGAAGCTCGCATCTGTGTAACCATTCACAACTAGCTCTTCTTCCAAACCTCCATAGACTAAGAATACATCCTTAGATTTTCTCAAATACTTAAGGATATTCTTAACTGCGGTCCAGTAACCTTCACCCGGATCAGATTGGTATATGCTCGTCATGCTCAATGCATATGAGACATCTGGACGAGTACAAATCATGGCATACATGATAGATCCAATAGCCGAGGCATAGGGAATCTGACTCATGCGCTCTCACTCATCATATGTCGTAGGACATTGATTCTTGCTAAGATGAATACCATGAGACATTGGCAAGAAACCTCTCTTAGAATTCTGCATGTTGTAACGTTTCAACACCTTGTCAATGTAAGTACTTTGATTCAAACCAATTATCCTTTTTGATCTATCTCTATAGATCTTTATGCCAAGAATATAAGCCGCATCGCCTAAATCTTTCATTGAGAAATAGGTTCCTAACCATGTTTTGACATCTCTCAAGATGGTGACATCATTGCCGATGAGCACTATGTCATCAACATATAAGACAAGGAATGTTATCGCGCTCCCACTAACCTTCTTGTAAACACAAGGTTCATCTTCATTTTGAGAGAAACCAAACTGTTTGACTGCTTCATCGAAATGAAGATTCCAACTCCGAGATGCTTGCTTTAATCCATAAATGGATCTTTGAATCTTGCAAATCTTTCCAGAAATCTTAATTGATTCCATAACCTCAAAATCCAGAAGTTATTCCGAAACCTGCGCAAGATCCACAAGTTGTTATGGATCATGTTCAGGAAACACAAGTGGTATGCAGATCTTCTGATAGGGTACAACCTCCGCCTTCTAAGTATTCACTCCTAGTGACGGACAATCGTGAAGTATTGCTCATAGATCAAGATGAGCCCAATACCTATCAAGAAGCTGTGTCAATCCCAGACTCTGAGAAATGGCTTGGAGCCATGAAGTCTAAAATGCAATCCATGTGTTTCTCGATATTCGTCGAGATTAACTTTACTCCCACTGTTTCCTTTAGATATAAACTCTTCCTCTAAGAAAACAGCATTCCGAGCAACAAACACTTTGTGATCGGATGGAATGTAAAAGTAGTATCCTTTAGTTTCCTTAGGATATCCCACAAAAAGGCATTTTTCAGACTTGGGTGCTAGCTTATCAGAAATAGGTCGTTTCACATAAGCTTCACAGCCCCAAATCTTGAGAAAAGCTAAACTGGGCTTTCGTCCAGCCCACATCTCATATGGAGTTTTCTCAACCGCCTTCGTCGGAACTCGATTTAAAGTAAACACTGTAGTTTGTAAGGCCAAAAGGATAAAGGAAGATCTACTTGACTCATCATTGATCAAACCATATCTAATAAAGTTTGATTTCTCCTCTCGGAAACACCATTCCATTGGGGTGTTCCGGGAAGAGTAAGTTGCGAAATAATTCCACAACTCTTGAGATGGTCGTCAAATTCTTGGTTAAGATATTCACCACCTCGATCTGATCGAAGTATTTTGATAGTCTTTCCAAGTTGATTTTGTACTTCATTCTGGAAAGTTTTGAACATTTCAAAAGATTCATGTTTATGTTTCATTAGATAGACATAGCCATATCTACTGAAATCATCTGTGAATGTAATGAAGTACTAATATCCACCTCTGGCTTGAATACTCATTGGACCGCATACATCAGAATGTATTAGGCCCAATAAATCAGAAGCTCTTTTACCTTGGCCGGTAAAAGGTTGTTTTGTCATATTTCCCAGTAAACATGATTCGCATGTATCAAATGATTCATAATCAAATGAGTTCAAAAGTCCATCTTGATGGAGTTTTGATATGCGTTTCTCGTTTATATGACCAAGACGACAATGCCATAAATAGGTTGGATTTGAATCATTAAGTTTGACTTTCTTTGTACTTATGTTATAGATATCACCTACATTAGGTGTAGCAAGGTTAAGGACATAAAGGCCAGCATATAAATCAGCAATACAATAAAGCAATTCATTAGAGCTGAAAATGGAACATTTATTATTCTTAATAATAAAACTAAATCCTTCATCATCCAAAACAGAAACAGAAATAATATTCCTACTCAAAGTAGGTACATAATAACAAATTTTCAACACTAACAAAAGTCCGTTGGGTAAAACTAATTTGAAGGTTCCTACAGCTAATGCAGCAACCCTTGCTCCATTTCCCACACGCAGGTCTACTTCACCCTTCTTAAGTTGACGACTTGTTTTGAGCCCCTGCATATTTGTACAAATATGAGCTCCACATCCAGTATCTAATACCCAAGATGTACAAGTTGACAAATTAATTTCTATAACAAAAATACCTGAAGATGTAGAGTCACCACTCTTCTTCTTCTTTAGATCCTCCAAATAGAGTTTACAGTTCCTTTTCCAATGACCCGGTTCATTACAATGGAAACAAAACCCTTCCTTTGGAACAGTGGCCTTAGGAGCAGGTTTAGCTTTCGCTTTCCCTTGTCCCTTTGACTTATTTGCATGGGATTTACTTTGTTTCTTCATCCCCTTTCCCTTGTTAACCATAAGCACATGAGCAGTAGGCTTCTTAACAACATTAGACTCAGCAGTTTTAAGCATCGCATGCAGCTCAGCAATGGATTTCTCCATGGTGTTCATGTTATAGTTCAGGATGAACTGACTATAACTTCCAGGTAAGGAATTTAAGATCACATCTGTAGCGAGTTCTAAACTCATTCCCTTTCACAGCCTCTCAAGGTTATCAATGTAGCCCTTCATCTTCAAAACATGAGCGCTAACTGATGCACCTTCTGCCATCTTGCAAGAAAATATAGCTTTGGTAATCTCATACCTTTCTTGCCTTGCTTGTTGTTGGAAAGTCTCTTTCAAATGCACACTAATCTGATGAGTGTCCATATGGGTCACATTCTTCTGAAGTTCAGGGACCATGGTGAGTTGCATGAGACATCCAACATCAATAGAATCATCAAAATTCTTATTCCACTGGTCTTTCACAGCTTTGGAAGCATTTTTTGGTGGTTCATCAGGGATAGGTTCATCAAGAACATACAACTTCTTTTCCTGTTTGAGAACAATTCTCACGTTCCTAGCCCAGTCAAGATAGTTGCTCCCATCTTCTTTCAGTTTTTCCTTCTCAAGGACAGATCGCAAATTCATATTATTGTTACTAGCAAACATGACTACAACAAAATAATGCAAACAACATATCAGTTACACTTTCAAAAAAAAATTCCACTACAAGATATCCCTCAAATAAACATAATAGTGGACTAAGATCCATACATAATATGATAACAAGATAGCTTTGTCATGTCACTCATAATCATACAATTCAGGTATGTAACCCTTACAAATTACATCACATGTAACTCTTAGAAAATATGAGATTTTGACATCAAATGTCCAAGCATGTTATAATCTCATCTTATGCATTTGTGTCCAAAACCATTTTGACAACACAATTAAGTTCAACATTTTAAACTCATGAATAGCACCATTACTCATACTATCTAACTTTGATAAATTAGTAAAGTTTGCTTTGGCAATCCTATACCAAATTATCACAGTCTTAATAGTTTTTTTAATCATGGAATGCATAAAACTTAAATTTAGAGTGAGGAAATAAAGCACCTCATACTCAGATCAATCATACACATAATATAAATAAATATAAAATTTGCTTAATTCTATATTCACTTATAATACAGTGCCAAAACAAAACAGTGTTAAAATCAACCACAGATATATAATATATAGTCAACAGCATATTTATTTATCTGTTCATTCTATTCACAATCATCACATGATTAAGTTGGAGAAAATTAATTCCATACGTAAACCAAATCATGAACACAGATAGGATACAAACATGCTTCTGTTGGGATTTTATATAATCACGATATATGCTAACAGAATCTACGTAACTGACATATAAAGCGTGATTCACAAAATTTATCTAACATACATATAAAGCATGTATATTACAAACACTGATCCGAATCTCGATATGTGAATATAACAAAATAAGGGACATTCTCATTACTGTAGTTTTAAATCAATGCATAAGGTAGACAAATCAATTCATAAGGCAGACAGATACTATTCTCTGTGTCGTACACAGAATGATAAATCATGAAAACCTGATGTCATATTTCAACCTTATCATAATAGTATTATTACTAAACAATGTGACGCCCATAAATATACGTAGAAACAATTGCCATCGATCACTGATATGCACTACTTTCTAGGATTTCATATAATCTCATTATATGCAAATTGAAAATATAAAATCTAAGTAGATCCGAAACCTAAGGCTCTGATACCAATTGTTAGGTTTTTGATGCAATTAAATTCATGCATCAACATACATTGCAGCGGAAATAACAAATAATCATTATTGCACGAAAATCATGATCTAGGATTTGCATAGATTTTGATATAGAAAGAAATACATACTTAGATTCGCAGTATCAAAATAAGGTGCTGTTCAGTCAGAACTACCACCCTCTATTGTGCCACACACGATCGCTGGGAACGGATCAGTTGCTAGACTGACAAACTAGGGTTTCTGAGATTTTTAGGATTTCTCAAAACCTAATTTTTCTCTCAAGTCACGTGTAAAGCCACACTAATTAGTAAAAGATGGGCTTATTGAATATTGAAACCCTAACCCATTCACTTAAGATCTTATCGTGCGACCCAATAGGCTTTTATTTGGTCGCAGGCCCAATACAATATTAAAGTCCACTAATTATAATTGATCTCTAGCAAGGCATTATAATTAACCAAATAATTAAATCTAATTTAACCTATTTATAATTATGTTATAATCCTTTTATTTCACGATATCTTATTTGGACATATGACATGTTACACGTCAACCATATTTAATCCAAATATTATTTTCTCGATCCCTAAGTAAACTGATAAATTAAATGACATTAATAACCTTATTAATTCATTTCAGCATGGCCATACATTTTCTCAGTTTCACTTAATCGAGTGGCCTAATAGATATCTCTCTCTGTCGAGAGGAATAAATCTTATCTTGTATAATCACTCCCACTGCATAAATCATATAATGTCCAATTATAGCCTTTATAGTTATCCGGTTAAAGATAACGTTTGACTATATTAAAACATCATAATTATTATGTAGGAACTGTGATATACTCAGGTTGAAGGATTCAATAATCATAACTATCACAATAATTACTAAAAACGTCACCATGTTGTAATTTCGTAATGGGTACGTCCAGTATTTGTTCTCTAACAAATACCTACTAATTTTATTTGTACCATACACATAATTATCACATAATTATCGATCAAACTCGTATTAGTTTTCTATCGAAAAACTAGAGACTTATTATTATATGTATAACATGTAAACATAATAATAAAATAAGAATAATATATTTATTATAAATAAAATGCAACCAAACAGATAAGGTCCATCTGGCCCAGAACATACTCACTAACAGCTACCATATTTTTTCCATGGCCGTTATACTCATATGCGCCCATTGTGACTTGCGCTTGTGCGCATCTACCCACGTTGCTCTACGCATGTTTGGTTTGCTTGTGCTTATCTTTTCTTCAGCCACCTTTGTCTTGCAACCATGTCATGCAGTAACACACCATCATGACTTCACTCTCCCACCGATCACACACTCTTGTAAATGTAAAAATTGACAAACGTATAACTTCGTAAAGTTTTTTAAAACTCCAACCAATCAGGTCTAAGCTTTGGATTTGAAAGCTGTTATGAAATTTGTCGTCAAAACAACATTTGAGAAACTGAAATAGTGCTTCTTTTCTGCTCAAACTCTGGAGGTAGACTTGTGCTTAAAATCTCACTAGTAAAAGGTAAATATAATCCAATCTAAGGACGAGACCTATCCACAAAAAGTACATTGTATTCACACCCTACTACGGCCAAGCATACTTGTATATGCCAACATGCATTTAACAAATTCTGCTCTTCTCCACCAGTAAAGCCTAAAAAAAATCTGGTAACAAGGTTCTAACCATTTCCATGCAACAAACACCGTCAACACCTGTACAACTAAAAGACCAAGAACCTCATATTGCAAAGGTAAAGTGGTATACAGTAATCGTGTGTCTACTCGTCTTCTCTACTAACTCACTGTCGTCTTGTCTCCCTTTCAATTCCATCCAGAATGGGGCTTGCGTCATAGGTACTGGTTATTGATAATTCCGCTTCATGTTGAGGTTCGACATATACACTCTCAAGCTGCGAGGTCTGTACAGTGAGGCAACCGGCACTATTATCTTGGCGGTTACTTTGTGAGTCTGCCAACACCTGAAAATATGCATGAGGCCCCCAACCTGCATCCGCAATACAATTGTTTGAGATACACCTAAAGCAGCTTTAAATAACGTGCATGGTACGAACTGAACCATTGACAAAACTTTCATAGAAAGAAACAGAATCTGAAGTTTACCACCATATCTCCAGAATTTTATATTTGTTCAATTGATGGAACATTTTGACTGATTTCCGTGCTAAAAATACTCATCAAATTCTGAATGAAATTAATCATACAACAGAAAAGCCAGGCAGACTAGAGACATATACTCAGTAGCTAAAGCATTAAGTCCTACCAGCTGATAAAGGTATAATTTACAGGTTTCTGGAAATTGAACTGAAAAAACTATCGGAAGTATGAGGCGAACATTGGAGGTCAACAGGTCTCTTCAATCTACCATTTGTACCAATTTTCATTTAGCTAACTGGATATTCTATTATAGAAAGGCTCAAGGTAAGAACAATATTGACAATGGAATATCTAACAAAGAATAAGGAGCATACCATCTGTATCATAAGGAGGTGGAAAGAATTGCAAATAACAAAAGAATGCCACTATTGTCCCTGCATATAAGTAGAAAAGTAACACACGGTTAGAAGTAAGATGCAAATATCTAATCTAACAAAGGGGATCAGAGGCAGGGTTGAGCGAAGCCTGACCAAAGAAAAGCTCACAAGCTTAGGGAGCCTTAAAAGAGCCTAAACAAGTGTTACATATATAATATATTTATATGATAAGCAAATAGATAACAATATTTAGATAACATTTTAATTCAATAATGAGATAAGCTCTAGCATATACTTCAATCCACCAGCTAAGCTCAGACTTGGTCGCCAAATGCAGGGAAACCTTCGAGCCAAACCCAAGTCTCACTTTTGGTAAACAAATTGAGCAATTTAGACCTCTAGTCAAACCAGTAAGGGTCTGATACTTTCGTATAAACACCACTGAAGTTGTAAGAGACAAACCTATAATAGCTCCGCCGAAAACATCTTGCCAGTGATGCCAGTAGTCATCAACTCGAGAAACCCCTACAAGAGCAGCAACAAGAAAAGGTAGAAAAATAATACACAACTTGGCAACATGGCCCCGACGATCAAATGCTCGAATTTTCCCAGCAAAGTATAGAGCAAGAAAACCAAGGCCTGCGAATGACCCTGCATTTGGAAAATAAAATTACCCTTAAGTGTGAAAAATGTGAAACTGAAATTCCATGACTACAATCAAAGAAATTATTTAAATAAAAAAAATAAAAATAAAAAAAGAAAGAAAGAAAGAAAATCATAGGAGGCTTTTGTGAGCAAGGTTAACAATTGAATGCTGACATGAACACAGCTAATCCCTAGATACATCTTTGCATGTCCCAATATGATAAGAATAAGGAACAAGCCCTAAAAAGTAAATTTGATCTTTTTCAGATTGAATCAATTATCAAATTCTAAACTCAAAAATTGATATCCAGGAATGCACATTTTGTTGCTTAGATCGACTCTGCAGTCACAGTCCTTTTGACACCACTCAGAAAGTGGAATTATATAAATGCATAGGAGGCTTTTGTGAGCAAGGTCAACACACAGAGTCAACGTTTACTTCCTTTCCAATTTTATTTCCTTTAAGTCCATCTTCATTTCGCAAGTTTCAACCTTTGCAGCTTAATTAAAGGTTTTCTTCACATAAAAATAACCTCAATTAAAAAATGAATGGAGGAGACATAACCGAGCATGTTTTCCAAAGACCTAGATAATCGAGACTCTCTAACGAGTATTAAGGTTTGGCGCTTTATAAAATAAGATTCACTGAACCACCCATCCTATGTCATTCAAGAGCTAGATAAGGCATTAAGTTCAAAAGTTTGAGGTCTGAACAGTTCATTTTAATCCATGTGCATAGTCGTTTCTGTTACAAGTATATGGAAGATAGCCCAGGAAGAACAAATATAAATGATCCAAGCAGTAGATAAGCTAATGTAAAGAGAACTTCTGAAGAACTAATTAAACTACTTACATGACGTATGACCACTTGGGAAACTCTTGTGTCCTTCCCTGATAACAAGCTTATTTCCAGTACACATAACTTTCTTTGTCAGAGGATCAAAAACCTGATAAGATTACAAGAAATTGCAACAAGGTTAGAAATAATCAAACATTGGTTGTATAAACATGAATCGAACAAGTTGATATGAATAAAGGCTAGAAGAAATGGAGGAACCTACTCCTTTGCCATCAGGGAAACAGCGCCAGAAGAAATCTGGGCGAGGTCGACCAACACCATCTTTAATTGAATCAGTAATAACAGCAGTCACAAGTACTGAGTATAGAAGGCCTGAATTCACATCATATTGAGTTATCTCATATAGATGAACATGTTGACGAAAACCATCATACATTATCATAAACAGGCTACCTAATATCGCATGGTGAAGATCATAGACATCCCTTCTGAAGTAATAATAGATGTTAATGATAATCAACGGGAGCACTACTGCAATTAACTGTTACATGAAGGAAACACAGTCACAACATTGAAGCTAATGTCATGAAATTTTCATCAGAAAGCTTATCACAACAAACATAACATACAGGAACTGCCCAAAAGGGAATGGTATTATCTTGCAGAGGGTATTTCAGGTCTGTCATCATATCCGCTCCGACAAATCGGTGAAACGGTTCTATAATATTCAAAACACCATCAATGACACAAAGAAGCAGGAGAATGAGCCAATCATGCATGTGAAACCGCACCACCTGAAGTCCATGGCTTCTTACAGTATGTGCACCCAATTGTACCTCTGGCATTTTCACTAACTAGATGAAAAAATAAAGAATGAGAGGACATTAGACTAAGACACAAACTCAACCCCACATCCCATCTCAGTTCAAAAGCAAAGTCAAGTCCTTCAAATATCCAACTTACCAGATAACTGCTTTGAAAATTACATTGTAAACTCAAAAGTATCACTCAGTGATGAAATGGGTTATTCATTTTAATTCAAACATTAGGAATCACTGTCTTGACCTTTCACTAAAAATTACATAAATACAAATACGTCTCTCCCTTTCACTAAAAAGAAAACGAATTTCAATCTGAAAGATATCAAATTTATTCCAAAGCAAACAGAACAAGCAACCCATCAGAACATTCACACCATAGAACCCATATATATATATATATATATATATATATATATATATATATAATTAAAAGAATATAAAAATCAAACTAAGTAGCCAGATAAGCACAAGATCACATGTTAAGCAAGTTCAGTTTTATTTATCAGAATAAAATAGTCAACACCGACAGTAAACAACCAGTCAATACCTAAAAGATAAAGAAATGAATCTCCCTCCAGTTCCCATACTATTTAAAAAATTCACAACTACAAAACATACATATATTCGAAGAAACTCAGAACGCAGTGAAAAAATATATCGCAATCAGCCCATATATGAAAATATAAATCTCAGTCTAAAATTACTACTGCCGACTACGAGTGATTTAAACATCTTTTACTTATAAAACAATAAATTTTCCATCTCTATCTCGGGATTCACATTTTCCTGAAGATTGATCAAGTATCTCCGTTTGCTTTCTCAGCAGCCAAACAATCAAACGGCACAGTAACAAAATGTAAAAGAAAAATTAACCGATGATGCAATTACAAAGCGAGTAACGAACCTGAAAGCAGTGAATTCAAATGGATACAGTTTAATCAGTAAACAGAGCGAGAGAATCCAGAGAAACTTGAATTTGAAGAATCGAAGTGAAGTGAGTTGCAAAAGCAAGTGAGTTCATTTTGAATTTTAAAAAATTAAAAGCAGATAAAATACGAAACAGACAGGGTGTGAAGGGTAATTTTGTCAGTGCTGCTGGCAGTGAAAAAGTGTTATAAGAGCATCTCCAGTAGAATGTGAATCTATTGATTTCCACGTTCACGTGGATATTTTGGATTTTTTAATTTAAAAAATCAACTCCAATGGCAATGTGAATTTATAATGTGCTAGTGACGTGGTAGAAAAAATAATAGAGGGTGTGAAGTAGAACTTCTATTTTCCACGTCTTAGTTGACGGTGTTAATCAACATTTTTAATATTTTAAAATTATAATTACCATATTTCATTTAAATGATAAATTAAAAAGGAAATAAAACCTTAATTCTAATGAATTATAAATTAGGAAAATCCGAATAGAGAATAACCATTGTGGGCTATTTTTAATTTTTTTTCTCCAGAAATATTATTTTTGACACATCACTATTTACACCCTCTATTTACCATGCCACATATGTCTTAATTCACTAAACCATTGGAGATGCTCTAACAAAAAGTTATTTTAAAATATTGGTGATACTGAATTTCCAATTTTATATTATAATATTCATGAAAACATTTGGAAGAGAAAAATGGATAGTGAATAATAAAAAATAAAAATAAAAATAAAAAACTGAAGAACGAATAATAGAAAAATATAAAATAAAAATAAATAAATAAACAGTAGAAAAGCCATATGTACTGAGATGAAGAGACACAGAGAGAAACAGAGGAAGGGAGCAGGTGATGAGATGAGATAAAGAGGAAAAAGAGAAAAAGAGCAGCAGGATAATTTTAATTCACTTAGATATTTCCAACCACACTCCATTTTAAATTTCTATATTATATTAGAGTTTCAAATAAAATCTTTTTAACTTTTTGAAACTCCAAATTTATTCATCTCCAATCATAAAACTCTAATATGGAGTAAAAATATATATTATTATTAAAAAAATTAAATAATTGTTATAATTAAATATAGTATGTTAATAAGAGTAGTATTAATATTGAACTCAAATGAAAGGATTTTTTAAATCCTTTACAATAATATATTTTTTATTATTTAAAAAAAAATAAAATAATTCATCTATAATTAAAATTAGAGGTAAAATATAATGTAATGATTATGTTATGATTGAAAAAAGTGTATTTGGAGTTCCATAAAGTGGATGACATATATGGAGTTCCATAAGTTTAAAATATATTAAAACTCCAACCACTTTATTGGAAAGTGAGAAATGGAGGTTTGGTTGGAGAGGATTTGGACTCTAAAATGGCATATGGAGGCTTGGTTGGAGATAGCCTTAGGGCATATACAATGGAGTATAATTGGTGGGATTTTTGCTTATTTGGACTGAAAAGTAGGAAAGAGAGAGTAAAAAAATCTGGAAAGAGAGTAGGAGGGGATTAAAGTCTTGGTCCCTGCTTTTAAGGGATATTAGATGATGGGACGAAGAGAGAGTGTGAAATAGAGAAGAGAGAAGGATAAAAAAGTATTATTAATTTAATAATAAAAAATTAAAAAGTAAAATAAAAGAATAAAATATACACAAATAATACTAATAATCTTACAAAAATCTCTCCTCCATAGTACCAACTTTTTATAAAAACACTCATCATAATATTATTTTTATATTTATTTTGTACCAAAAATCTCTAATAAAAACACTGTCATTGTATATGCTCTTACCAGATGAGTTGGATTTATCCTGAGATAATTTAGTGAAGAGTCAGGTGACACAACAAACAACCGATTGGATAAAAAGTAATCCAAACCCAGTCCAATCTCTTCAAACAAACTCGGCCTCAGAGGAAGAAATTGACATACTGACGTAGGATAGGGTAAAAGAGAATGAGATAAAAATAAAAATAAAAAATAATAAAATAATAAAAAGAGAAGAAGAATAGGAAAAAAAGAGAAAGGAAAGGAAGAAGAAGAGGAAAAAAGAAGCCACGAACGAAGAAAAATGTCAGATCTGATTTTGATTGTAGATTCTGTTTGTGAGATTGTATTGATGGATTCACAAGTTGTAAATGTGTGAATTTGTGAATGAAAATTGGATTTGACGTGGATTTCTTTATTTTTGTTAAATTTGTGAATGGAAATTGAATAAATTAATATCTATTCAATTGAAAAGATTAAAGAAAGAAAAAAAAACTAAAGAGAAGAAAGAGGCGGAAAAAAGAAAAAAGAGAGAATAAGAAAAAAATTATTTTTATTTTTTATTTCTAATAATTTATTTACTAATAAATTTTAAATGCCGAAAATACTCCTCATTACTATCCATAAAGTGGTAAAATAGGAAAAATATAGTTTTTTTTTGAGAATTTAACAAATCTGCTGTGATTTTTTGAAATTAATCCTATTTTTTAAAAACACAAATTTGAATATTTGATTTTTTTTTGAAAAAAATGCAATGTATGATTTATTTTAAAAATAGTTACATACAGCTAGCATGTATTAATATTAGTTCCATTTATTTATTATTATTTATTTATTTTAAATTAAAAATAGAGAGAACAAGAAATAAAATAAAATTTGGAAAATTATAAATTAAAAGTAGAAATATTTTTACCGAATAAAATAAAATTTAGAAAATTATGTGAAACAAACGAAATAAAATTTTAAATTCTAAAATTAGTCCAAAATTTTTTATTTAAATTTTAATAATAATCATTCACAATTTCACATGTCACTCTCAAAAGGATAAAATGGTCCATCTAAATTATTTCATTTTAATTATTTTTTAAAAATAAAATTTAAAATTATTATTTTATAAAATTTTTAATATTAAACTATGTAATATAAATAAAAATTATAAATTAATAAATTCTCCTATAAATTTTTATTTACTTTTAATAAAAAAAAATATATACTATTTGAAAATCTTGAAAAGCCGGACTTTTATTTATCCACTTAAAATGAGTTTAAACTCAATTAAAACTTAAATATTAATTAACAACTTAATAAATCAAAAACAAAAATTTTTAACGTTTATTTTATTTAAATTTGTCCTCCTCAGACTATAAACACAAAGTTATTTCCACACATAATAAAAACTTCAATCTTCTTAACTTCTGTACAAATATTTGATCTCTTAAATTCATATTCAACTCTCTAATGACTCCATCCAATTTTCTTTGGATGTGTGATTATATAAGCCAGTGAAATTTTAAACATATATTTATTTATTTTTTTTCTGCTCTAAATTTAGATATAAAATATTAGTGTAGGAGTATAAATTTAGAGTTGATGAAAGGTATGTTTGATATTTCATCTATTAATGAAATTTTATAATTACAATCAACCCCAAATGTATGTCTTATGAAATGAAATGGGATAAGGTATGTTGGAAGTGTTTTGTGAAAGTAACTTTTTGTTAAACTAATTGCTGACTTACTTGTTCAAAAATATCTTTATAGCATCTTCTACCACGCAGATCGTCTCCGATGGAACATGGATGTCAGATGATGTGACCGTATAAAGTAGAAATCGTTATTGATGATATGGCAAAAATTTTATTGATAGACAATATAATTTAAAAATAATTATACAGTGGTCACAGTCTATCACTCTTCCTTTCTAATTTTAATTGAAATTTAATTAAAAATAAATTTTATTATAAAAAAAATTGAAACACATTAAAAATCTAATTAAATAATATAAAAAAACTGAGTCAGTATATATATTTGACCGTTTAAAATTAGGAGGTCTGATGGACAATATCTATTTTAAATTTTATCACGTCAACTGGACATTCAAAATAGACAGTATCATTAGAGCTCTACTTTTTAAAATATTGTCCAGATTGTTGGTGTCAGTGGCGAATCCTGAATTTTGAAAATGGGGGACATATAACCCTATAATCGGTTTCTACTATACTTAAACTATTAAATAAAAATATAAAAAAAATTACCATGGATGAAATATAAAATATATATATATATAATAAATTTATAATAAATAATAAAAAATCTCTTGATACACTAGTAATTTTTTCTATTACTAATTCTATAATTTATTTCAATAATAAGTATATCATATCATGTTAAATTGAAAGTTGAAAATTAATACTAGTAATTTTCTAATCACATAAACCGATAAACCACTGACTTTAATGTGGAAATAAGTATCATAAAATTAAAAAAATACTCCCTCCGTCCCAGGGAAACCGTCACTTTCTCCATTTTCACACAGATTAAGAAATGAATTAATTTGAATACATGGTGTATTATCTATTATACCCTTAATTAATAAGGGGCAACTATTGAAATATAAAGCAATCTTAATTTACTCTATGGATAATATGGGAAGAAACTAATTAATTCTATTTGGAATGTGTAAATATGACACTTTGACTGGGACAAATTTTTTTACTAAATGTGACACTTTCACTTGGACGGAGAGAGTAATAATAATTATAATAAGGGTTCTTTTAACAAGTGTCACTATGACACTTGTTAAGCTCTTATTTGATTGGTTGAAACATATTTTATTATACAAATAATACATGTTGCATCAAAGTTAGTGAAAAAAGAAACATTTGATTGGTGGAGTGGATAAAAATTCACTCTTAAAGAGTGCCTCCATGACACTCTTTAAAAAAATCCTTATAATAATAATAATAACAATAATAATAATAATAATAACTAGAATTTTGGACCCGTGCGGTACGCACAGGTGTTAAAATGTACACTACATATGTATTTTTGAAAATTCTGGCAAATAACAAATAAAGTCTCTCGCAAAACGATTAATATATCACATGATGTCCCGATCAACCGACAATAAAATAGAAAACAATAAAAGCAAATGAAATCCAAGAGATGAAAAAAAAAAGGCTAAACATATATAATTAAATATGAATCTCTTTCCATTCTTAGTCATTTGTGTTATTGAGATCAAATCATGCAAAATTAAGTGAACTTATTATGAATCTCACTTATTCTTAATTCCTTTGATGCAACTCGCGGTGAAATACCCTTCATCAAAATCAATACAATATTAGTATTTGCAATTTTATTGCTCTAAGAAAAGAAAATGTAATTACTTAACTTATCAGATAAATTACATAAATTTTGTATCGGACAACATTTAGTTCGTACCTTTATCAAGTGTTCGAGAAGACTTCTTTAGATACAGATTTGGTTATGATATTTAGTACTATACCATGCTGATTAAAATAAGTATTTTTAGACCTTTAAAATTAGTTGCTCGGGATAAGCGACATATAATTGGCTGTGCTTGAAAACACGTCTTTTGAGATAGAGGCCTACACTATTTAGAGATTGTTCCTAACTCTTGTGTTATGGTTATTGCAAATGATAGTGAGATAAGGAATTGTCTCCTCTTAAATTTGAACGGTAATATCAAATCTCATGGCGTCAATATAAGTTACAGTATCAGCCTATTCTGCCCAATAGTTAGACCTTGAATCACATTAACTTCCAATATTTTTATTCCTAACCTTGCAATAATTAACCTTGTATCATTGCATAATCCTACTGAGTGATCAATATTTCGTAATAGCATCACTGTCATACCAACTTTGAGTGCATGAAGTAGTAAAGCCAAACACTTAATGTTATTTAACAATTTTAGAGTGTAGAGGTTAGTAAATATATTGATTGCCGTATACAATTGGCGCACAAAATCTAAACTATGGTAAATCATTTCATCACTTACATTCATCGATATCATGTAATTTTTTACCTCTTCCACCAAATCCAACATCAAAGTTAGTATAGCATGCTCCTGTAAGTATGTAGGATCATTAATATACCAATCGAACGAATGATATATTGCTCCTACTACAAAACCGAGCAGAAGATTCTTCTGTCAACAAATCTTTAGATATATCAAATTCGAAGATTTTTTTTTCTCCTATAGTACCATCACCGGCGCTTAAAATCTAGTCTATAAAGTTTTTAAGAGCAGAGGACTATATGAACGATGATATTGATTGGAGTCTCATATTATTAATCTGTATCAAAATCATGTAGTACTCCTAGAGAAATGAAGAATTTATCGTTGCATTTACAACTTGGCTTCTACCTTTTGTATGACAGGTAAAATCTGCCTAAAATCTCCTCATAAAACAACAATCTTACCACAGCACTATGTTCTCATTTTCGAGGTTAACTATTATCATCAAGTTCTTCAATGTCCTGTCTACTACCCCGAAACAATGCTTGTGTACAATTGGCGCCTCATCCCATATGATTAGTTTTGTTTGTGCACTATTAACACCTCATCAAGTCATTCAATGTTCTGTCTACTGCTCTGAAGTAATTAGTTAAAATATAAAGTATAGTAGAGAAAATAAAATAATATATTTTAAATGAAAAAATACCCTAATGATTAATTAATATTAATATGTTAATATGTAATTTAATATAAAAATGCTTACATGTTATTTTTTTAGATCGACACTTATCAACACGTGGTTAATTCGCTTGGTTAGTTTTCTCTCTATTTTTTTAAATAGAGATAAAGATATTACAATATTGATTTACGATTTGTATCAATTTCAAAAACTTAAAATTGAATCCAAAATTTAAAATATTTTAAACTTTTATTAAAACCTTCAGCGGCTAGTATCTTTTAGTTGTACAAGGGGAGACGATGCCTTGAAGGTTGGTATGAAAAATAATTCACTAAAAATGTCATTTATATAGTAGTGACGAAAATAATTAATGATTTACGCTTCCGATGTAAGACAACAATTAGTTAAAATATAACATATAGTATAAAAAAATAAAACAATATACTTTAAATAGCAAAATAACCTAATGAATTTATTAATACTTATATTTTAATATGTAATTTAATATAAATAAAGCTTACGTGTTTTTTTAAAAACCCACTTATCAATACGTGGATAATTCGCTTTGTTTTTTTTTGTTGTTTTTTTTTTTTTTAATAACACAGATAGAGATAGAGATCTTATTTATTTTATTTGTATTGAATTAATTATGTGTTTAAGAATGAATTTATTTGATTTTTGAGAAAATATGATTTATAAAATAATTTATTTATTCACATTTTTAATTTAATAAAAAAAATTATAAAACATGTTTGGTTGAAATTCTTCTTTTAAGAAGATGATAAGTAAATTTTAAGTTTAATTAATATATATATATTGAAAAAATAAAACTTCTATTATTATTATAATAGAGATATATAATAATATATATTTTGAATTCATGTCAACTTTAAAAATTTAAAATTGAATCCAAAAACTAAAATAATATAAACTCATATTTAAACATTTAGTGGCAAGTAGCTCTATTTAATTTATTAATAGCGCAAATGTCTTAAATGTTGATATGAGAACTAATTAAACGAAAATCTCTTTATATAATGATGGAGAAAATAATCAGGGAATTATATTTTTGATGCGGTATAACAATTAGTGTAAATATAATATATATATTTTAAAATAGAAAAAATTGAATATTAGAATTTATTATAGAATATGTGCAAAAAGAGTGGAATTTTTCCTCCTCCTCCTTTTTAATTATTCGGTATGACCACTCACTCAGGTAAGTTTCTCTCTTCCTCACTCCCTTGCATCTTTTCAAATTCATATCACGGTTTTCTTCTTTACCTAAAGGACACCAACCATTGAAAGTTAAAGAAACTGAAAACAACATGCTAAATTGTCTTTATTTCATGAAGCCATGGGTATGATGCAAATCAAAATTAACTTATCCAGATAGTCATCATAGTTGGTGCAGGTACGCATCCCCTTTTAAATCGATTACACACCGGCTGCTATATTTATATTCTGATCATGATAAAATCTTTTATTTTTTATCATTGATTTTTAATTGAAGTGATAATAATTTTTTATTCAATTGGTATGATAACATTTGATTTTGATATTTATTTACAATTGATTTTAACACACCGGCTGTTGAAACCGTTATACGTTATTTTAACCATTTTTCACTTTATAAATATCTTTGATATTTTTATGGGTGTTCTCATCAATACCTATTGTGTATCTTATTTCTCCACTCATCTTTTTTTTTTTCATACGTATTTTTATTTCTATTTTACTATTCCTCTCAACCAAATGGGCAACCAATTATAGGGTAGATTTGGTAATTATTTTTTAAATCTCCACACACTCCAAAATTTGTTTATTATATTTTACTACTTACTATTAAAAAATACACACTTTTAAATACAAATGTTAAGTACAAAAATAATAATTTACTAAATAAGAAAACAAAAACAAAATAATCAAAATATCAATCATCTAATTAATTTTCTATTAAATAAATTAAAGTGAAAAAAAATTGAATGTCATAACAGTCAATAATAAATACAATAATAATAATAATTATTATTTTTTACTTGAACTGATTTTATGGTATTTTTAAAAAAGAATTGAAATACACACTAAAAATTGAATCGTGCGAATAATATTTCAATTTATAAACAATTTATTTTTATTAAATGTGGAGTTCAATGGTATGAAATATATAATTAATGATCATAAATACTATTACATTTATATGTAAACTTTAATTTTATTAAATATTATAATAAAACTTATTAAGTCAACTATTAATTATCCAAAATAATGAGGGATGATTTATCATTATTCAATTTTACATCATATTCCACTGTAAATTAATAAATGTTAACGTAATTTTAATCTCTTTATATCTTCATTTTTTTATTTTATTTATAATTTTATTTTAAATATTTAAAATTAATTTTCATATTTATTATATTTTATCTATTTTTGAATTTATTATTTCACAAATTTATCATTTAAGATTATTTGTCATATTTTTAATATGAATTTAAATGAACTATTAATAATAAATATTTATATTTTATCAATTATCAATTATAAAGACTAATCTATATCTATATATTTATAGTAGTGAACTCTTAAGCGTTGTTGAAAATTGAAAATCACAAGAAAAAGACAGTACATTTTAGTTGTTTTGGTTGGTATGATTATAATGTCATTAATTCACCTACATGCAACGTGCGGTCTATTCCCTAATTTATATATAAATGTAGATGGACACAACGGAATTGTGATGGAATATCATTTTTCTGATAGGTGGATCAGTCAATGGCATCCAATTATCCCTCTAACTAATCTCATTTTTTTTATATTATTATTTCTTCCATTTTTAATTACTATCATTATGTAAATCTCTTTTTATGAATATTATTAATATATAACTTCATAAATAATATTGATGTCCCAAAATGTATTTCGAAATTACTCTATGTATCTGTCTATAAATTATGCAAGTAATGGTGTTATATGCAGTTCTTTTTATATGAAATTTTTGTGATGCTCTAAAAGATTAGTTTACAGAAGAAAAATTATTCAAACACTATTTAAAGACAGAGATGATATGACATGGTTGGAAATAAAACCATTTAGCTAATTGGCCTCAAGTAAAATTTAAAAAATGGGAAAATGAAACATTTGATGATACCACCTTTATTGGTGAATCTAGAGTGAAATAGGCTAACCGTGATACATTTGAGAAACTTGAATTTGGTATGAATCCCACGTTGTTGTGAATAAGTTAGTAAAGTCGCTACCTACAATCAAATGTATATAACTCAAATGTCATTCTTGAAAATGATCTAATTGGATTTTATTTTGTTTTGCTTATGATTACAGTTAATTCTTATTTATTTTTTGGTTAGACAACTTCAATTTTTATTATTAAACTATTTACTATTTATTTTTTAGTTTAAAATTTAAAATTTAAAATAAAAAATATTATTCTTATGCAAAGCATGAGTTGTTTCTCTAGTTAATACATATATGTTAATACGTAATTTAATATAAAAATGCTTACGTATTGTGTTTTTATAATGCCACTTGTTATCATGTAGTTAATTTGTTTGTTTAGATTTCTCCATTTATAAAGATAAATATATAGAAGCTTCTTATTTAAGCCTTTTATTTGTTTTGTTTGTATTGAATTGATTCGATTTTTAATAATGAATTGATTTAATTTTTGATATGCTATGATTGCGATTATAAAATAATTTATTTATTCATATTTTAAATTTAAGGGAAAATTATATAAAATAAACCAAATAAAGTTTAAAAATTCAAAACTAAACCGATAGAAGTTTATTTATATTTTTGAGCTACTCAAACTTTGATTTTCAAAAATAAACCATCACATATGTGAAGGTCCTCTTCACAGACCACCTTCACATCTTCACATACCAGTGTAAAAGATCTTCACAGAATGATAAAATGGTCAATTTCGTTCATTTTTTAAAAGTGAAAGTTTGAAGGATTATTTTTGTAAAAGTTTTAAAGTTGGGCTATATGATATAAATAAAAGTTATAAAATAACAAAAATGAAAATAACCCTAAATTTAATAAAAAAAAATTATAAAACATGTTTGATTGAACTTCTTTTAAGAAGATGGTAAGTAAGTTTTAACTTCAACCAAATATTATATATATATATATATATATAAACTTCTATTACTATTATTATTATTATATATAATAATATAATGATAATATAGATTTTGGATTCATGTCAATTTTAAAAATTTTAAAATTGAATCCAATAAATAAAATAATATAAACTCATATTTAAACCTCTAGTGGCAAATAGCTCTTTTAATTTATAAAGAGCACCAATACTTTCAAGGTAGATGTGAAAACTAATTGAACAAAAATAACTTTATATAGAAGTGAAGAAAATAATCTGAGTTATATTTCCGATGTGGTATAAAAATTAGTATAAAAAGGTGAATAGGAAAAATTGAATATTAGAATTTATTACAGAATCTGTGTGTGTAAGAAGTGAGAAATTATTAAAATGTCGAAATAACCAATTTAGTTAATTAAAATTAAAGACTAAAAAAGTAATTTTATAAAAAAATATGACGTGTTACATTTTTAGAGCGCCACTTGTCAGCACATGGTTAATTAGCTTTGTTAATTTCCTCCTTTTATTATAATAGAGATTGATTTACTTTTTGATATGCTATGATTGCGATTATAAAATAATTTATTTATTCATATTTTAAATTTAATAAAAAAATTATAAAACATGTTTGGTTGAACTTCTTCTTTTAAGAAGATGGTAAGTAAATTTTAACTTCAACCAAATATTTTATATATATATATATATATAAACTTCTATTATTATTATATATAATAATATAATGATAATATAGATTTTGGATTCATGTCAATTTTAAAAATTTTAAAATTGAATCCAAACAATAAAATAATATAAACTCATATTTAAACCTCTAGTGGCAAGTAGCTCTTTTAATTTACAAAGAGCACCAATGCCTTCAAGGTTGATGTGAAAACTAATTGAACAAAAATATCTTTATATAGTAGTGGAGAAAATAATCTGTGAGTTATATTTCCGATGTGGTATAAAAATTAGTGTAAAAAGGTGAATAGGAAAAATTGAATATTAGAATTTATTACCGAATCTGTGTAAAAAGTGAAAAATTATCAAAATGTCGAAATAACCAATTTAGTTAATTAAAATTAAAGACTAAAAGTAATTTTATAAAAAATATGACGTGTTACATTTTTAGAGTGCCACTTGTCAGCACGTGGTTCATTAGCTTTGTTAATTTCCTCCTTTTATTATAATAGATATATCTCACTATCTAACTTCTCTTTTCTCTCTCCTCCACATCTCTCTTAAATTTATCCACATGTATAAAACAGACATAATATTTTCAAATATTTTGAGAAAAATGGGGGACATTTTGTACCCCATTTGATACACTGCATCCGCCTCTGATTGGTGTGACCATCAAAAAATTGTAAATAGACATACCACGGGAGATACTCTAAGTTTAAGCACAAATAACATGTAAATAATATTAATTTCGTAATTTCTATTTTATATAATTTTAATATAAGTGAAAATAAACAAAATGAGACCTTATCAACTTTTTTTTTCTTAGTTTTAGACCAATCCTACATTTTTTACACAACTAAACATTTAAAAAAAAAATTCAGAAAATGAGCTTCCCAGCATGTACTAGCGGGAAGCAGACAAAATTGAATAAGCTTCCCGGTGGGTAATACCAGGAAGCTGAAATTCACTTTCCGGTACTACACACCGGAAAGCAGGCTTGAATTTTGCATGCTTCCTAGTGTGTAATACAGAGAAGCAAATTATCATCGGGAAGCTGAAATTCGTTTCCCAGTACTACACACTGGGAAACATATTTCAATTTTGTCTGCTTTGAGGTGTGTAACACCGGAAAGCTACTAGATATATTTTTTTCCTAGTATTGAAGGGTAAAATGGTTATTTTTGGTCTATATATTTTTTTTTAAAAAGAAATTCAAAAAATTTAATTTTGTAAAAATTGTTATGTGAATCTAAAAATATAATCTTTTTAATAAAAAAGTCTAATTGTGCATCCATTTTATAATTTTACTTGTTTTCGAAGGGATTCCAACTAAAACAATGAGTTATTATAACTGACCAAAATTTTATAATTATTTTTTGAGAATTTAGATATTAATTTTATATATATACACGTGTATAATTAAACTAAAAATAAAATTCTTTTTATTTTTAAAACAAAATTAATTTTAGTATTAAATTTAAAAATAATACCAGAAACGCTACAAGAGTAATATGAAAAGAAACAAAACCGTCCGGCGAAAGGTAAGATTTCCTTATCGAAATATGTGGAGGAGAAGCAAACTTGAAAAGTAGCAAATCCCAATGGAACTTAGTAGTCCAAATCACATCATTAACACCATAAAAATGGTCATACACTAATCTAATCAAATAATTCAATCATTGACTGTAATTAATAATGATCTCACTTTTCCTCCCATAACAGTCAATTTTTTTTTTTCCTTCTAAATTCATATTCTTTGCTTCGTGAGGAGTCTTGTTGCTGATTTTGATTGGTGGGTTTTAGAGAAAAGGAGATTGTGGTCGCACACAATTATGAAGATGGATTGGGATTTAAATGGTTGAAATTGGGTGAACCATTGAAACGTTTATTACCACCATGCCCACTGTGGGATTTCAGATTTTTGTGCCTACTTTTAAAAATACAATCTTCCACCCTTTAATCTACTGGAATTTGGTTTCTCAATTTAATGTACATAATCGCCTTGATTAGACGTAATATATTTTATTAATTATAAATAAAAATAAAATTGGAAATTTCTACAAAAATAACGGAACAAAATTAATATATAAATTATTTCCAATAATTTAAATGAAAAGATCTATATAATTTACTGGGATAGATAATAATCGAAGAGCATTTCCAATATTACATTTTTCTTGGACCAAGTACTTTTCTCTTCCTTATGCGGCAATTAGTTGAGACTCTAATGTAAGTCTCACCCATTGCACGAGTTTTAAAATTTTGGAATCGTCCCTTTTCCTAGGACAGATTCAATTCATTTTATTTGAGTTATTTAATAGTTTTTACACTTTTATCATAATTAATTTATTGTTTATAAATAATTAAATAGCACTCTTTTATTTATATATAATATATTAATTAATTATAAGTTATTTGGGGCTTAAAATTGGATTACAGCATTGGAGATAGTAATCCCATTTTTTACCAGTCTCGAGTTTTTTTTATATGGCAAGTTTGTGGGTCAGAGTTGGGACTTAATATGGTCCCAACATTGGAAATGCTCTACGAGTCAATAGAAAATGGTGAATTGAGTCATTTAATGAGCATCGATAAAGTTTAATCATTAAAATAATAGTTGAGTAAAATTTGTGTAAGCATAAGTGAGGTCTGATACTTCTATTTGTAGCCAACTCGGGGAGATCATTGGGATATTAGGTGTCAATCTAATGATCCTTGTAGAAAATCTTATAGAAAATACTTAAAAGATCGTGGGAAAGAATAAATTGAATGCTTGGATTCATCTTATCAAACACTAGGGAATAAAACCACGTGATCCGCGGTATCTATGTTAGGGTTTGAGAAAAATTGGTATTCAATATACTAGTCTTTATTTGGAAGCTGAGAAAGATTTGAAGACTCTTTTGAAAGTGAAAGATTTGAAGACTGTTTTAGAAGTATTATATTTGACTAAGAATTGTATTTATGGCTTATTAGAATTGCAATTAGGAGAGAATCTTTTTCCTCTTTTTAAGGAATTCTAGTAATAATAGGTTTCCTAGTTTATTATGATTTACTTGGTGAGTAAGTCATGGTTCACTATAAATATGATGTTGTAGTCTTTAATTGTATAGACACAAATTGAGAGATTCTGAGTGTCTTGTGAGCTTGGGTAAGACTTGTAATTGTGTTAGAGAGTGTTTTCTGATTGTGGTTGTAACATCTTTTTGCTACATAGTGAAAATCTCTGTCCGTCCTGACGTCCGTGGTTTTTTTTTTTTTTTTTTTTTTTTCCATTTTGGGTTTCAATGTAATCCTGGTGCGTTAATATTTTGTTTCTTATTTTTTATTTTGTTTACTTATTATTGGTCGAGACAAATTCCGCTGCGACGAGCCCGATTTTCCTAACAAGTGATATCAGAGCCGAGGTTCGTGTGAGATTCGATTGTTGAAGTAAACATGTCTACAAGCAAGATGTACACTGGAAGATTCAATGTGGAGAAATTTGATGGAAAAATCAATTTTGGCTTGTGGCAAGTACAAGTCAAAGATATCCTGATCCAATATGGATTGCATAAGGCGTTGAAGGGGAGAACAATTACGGTAGTCTCTGAAAGCTCTGGTGAAAAAGAAACAGATAAAGAGAAGTCCGAAATGTCCGAAAAGTCCTTGATGAGTGATGATGAATGAGAGGAACTCGATGAGAGAGCTAGAAGTTTGATACAATTGTGTCTTGCCAAGAATGTTCTCGCGAATATTCAAGGAACAACTTCTGCAAGAGAACTTTTGGGGGAGACTAGAAGAGTTGTACCAAGTAAAGAGCGTCTGCAATCGATTCTACCTGAAGGAACAATTTCATCTATTGAAGATGGATGAAGGTATGAAGGTTTCTGATCATCTTGTATAACTCAATGGGATAATCTCTGAGTTGGAATCTATTGGAGTGAAGATTGATGATGAGGATAAGGCGTTGAAATTGATCTGGTCTCTTCCTGATTCATATAAGTACATGAAACCGATTCTGATGCATGAAAACTCGACGGTAAGTTTTTCAGAGGTTGCGAATAAGTTGATCTCTGAAGAGAAAATACTGAAGAGTGAAAATAATAACCTTGATAATTAGTCAATTCTAATAGCTCGAGAAAAGAATGGGAAGAGTGGGTACTCCAACAAGAACATCCTGTGCTGGAAGTGTGGACAAAAGGGACATCTGAGGAGGGATTGTAAAGGAGCAAGTTCGGCGAAGGACTCCGATGATGGAGATACTCCATGTGTCTCCTTGCTAGAAGATGATGAAGGTGAATTCCTCTAAGGAGGAATGGATACATTCTCATGACAGGTCGTTAACCACCATGGTGCCATGAAAGAGGATGTAGTACTTCCAGCGGCCACAAGTTTGGCACATGGGCATTGGACTGGCGTTAATGCGGTTGCGTGGTGGAAAAGATGTCGATAGCTGATGAACTTTCTTCAAAGCCAGTTAAGGAAGTTGCACCATGATCTAATTAGCAAGGGTTGTATCGACATCTGTCGGAATAAATCTTGGGATAGATCCTTTGATGGTTCCTAAGTGTGTATATCTTCATAGTGGGATATGATGGCTCGATGTAGAGTCATGGTCGTCGTTTAAGGGACGCAAGTTTAGGGAATTTTTGTCAAGGGGTGGTTTGTTAGGGTTTGACAAAAATTGGTATTCAATATACTAGTCTTTATTTGGAAGTTGAGAAAAATTTGAAGACTCTTTTGGAAGTGAAAGATTTGAAGACTGTTTTGGAAGTATTATATTTGACTAGGAATTGTATTTATGGCTAATTAGAATTGCAATTAGGAAAGAATCTTTTTCCTCATTTTAAGGAATTCTAGTAATAATAGGTTTCCTAGTTTATTATGATTTACATGATGAGTAAGTCATGGTTCATTATAAATATGATGTTGTAGTCTTCAATTGTATAGACACAAATTGAGAGATCCTGAGTTTCTTTCTTGTGAGCTTGGGTAAGACTTGTAATTGGGTTAGAGAGTGTTTTCTGGTTGTGGCTGTAACATCTTTTTACTACATAGTGAAATCTCTGTCCATCCTGACGTCCGTGGTTTTTTTCTCGTTTTGGGTTTCCACGTAATCCTGGTGCGTTAATATTTTGTTTCTTGTCTTTTATTTTGTTTACTTATTTATTGGTCGAAATAAATTCCGCTGCGACGAGCCCGATTTTCCTAACAATCTATTGAAAATTTAAAAGTATTTTTTAAATATATATATATTATACTTTATGAAAGCTCATCTAGACCCTTAATTGAAGTTGACGGGTAAAAAATGATTTTGAAATCACTTTTGATGAGTCCATATTGACCAAAACATGCTTGAACCTTAAAGTTCTTGACCATATCCAGTTGTCCTTCACGCACTATATGTTTGAATTTATATTCATGGTTCTCGTAGATAATAGCGTGCATCAAATTTTTCTAAAAATTAAAAAAAAAAAAAAAAAGAACATGTACATAATAATATAATAAAAAGAACAGAGAATAAGAAAAAAAATAAATAAATAATAAAAAGACTAACATGATTACCTTCTCGTCAATTAGAATCATGTCTATGCTAATGAGCTCTCCACTTTTGGTATTAACAGAATTCCACAACCTACAAATTCTAACTCTAATAAGTCAATCATCTCTACTACTGTTGACTTGATTGAGTAGGGAAAATTCCATTTCACTTAATTATCACAAAATAATCCAATAACAATATGAACTTATCAAACATATGACACCTATATATATGGTATGGATTGACAACCAAATTTCAAAAGGCATCTTTTCAAATTCCCTTTAAAATTATCATTAATTTTTCTAAAACAATAATACATTTAAGTTTATTTATGATATTATAGATTATAATTGACACTCATTTGCATTAATTTAACCAAATATGTCTTTTCAAATTATTTATAATTTATATATAATTCATTTTTTATAAAATAATAATATATCTATATATACAAAACTACCTTATTATTTGTGAATTCTTTCCGAAAAGAAATAAATTGCATATATTTAAATATTAATTACTGACATTTTTTAATGTCTCTAATATATGAACTTATCAAAACACCTATATACAGTGTATGAACTTACAACAATAGAATTTCTAAAGATATATTTTCAAATCATTTCTAGTAATAATACTTTTAAGTTTATTAAAGATATTAAATATTTTAGTGACACTTATTTTCATTAATTTAACTGAAGATGTCTTTTCAAATCATATATGATCTACCTATATAATTCATTTTTTATAAAATAATAATACATCTATGTGTACAAAACTATCTTGCATATATTTAAATATTAATTATTGAAAATTTTTTATTTCTTTAATGTCTTTTCTAACTTTTTTTTAAAATTAATATATTTAAATATATTAAATAATAACATTAAGATATTTAAGTAGATGTGAAAAAAAAGAAAAAACATTTCAATAGATGTTTATACTTTTTAAATTTATTAAAGATATTATAGATTTTAATAACACTTATTTTCATTAATTTAACCAAATGTGTCATTTCAAATCATATATAATCTATCGTATATAATTTATTTTTTATAAAATAATAATACATCTATATGTACAAAACCATCTTGCATATATTTAAATATTAATTATTGAAATTTATTTATTTATTTAATATCTTTTCAAATTCCTATTTTAAAAGTAATATATTTAAATATATTAAATACTAATATTAAGATATTTAAATAGATGTGAAAAAAAATATTTCAATAGATGTTGAAAAAAAAATGAAAATAACATTTTTAATTAATATATTAACAAATTATTATATATTAAATATTGACATTTTTTTAATTTCTCTAATATCTTTTCAAATTCTTTTTTAAAACTAATATATTTAAATATACTAAATAATAATAGTAAAATATTTAAATAGACATGAAAAAAAGAATGAAAAGAATATTTTTAATTAATATGTTAACCAATTATTATATAGTAGTAAGTGGCATATGAGATGACATATGAGTAAATAATAAATAGAAGAATGGGGTTAATTTATAATAATGAATGATAGATGTCTATATGTAAATAAGCAGAAAAATGAATCTGATTGTTTCATGTGAGCATGTTCTGGAACGATTTTATATAGATATATAGATTAAGCATCATTTTTACTTTTGAGAATTAAAATATGTAGAGCTCTTTCTAATTAGTTTGAATGAGCTTCAATTTCACATTTATTTACTATAAGTCAAAAGAATTGGCCGGGGTCAACTCAAATGCTAAGTTTAACTCCATATTATGTTTCCTTGTGATGGCAAAGCCTTCCCACAAATGTTAAAGATGTTGTTTAATATGTTGTTTTTGGCTTCTAGAGATTTCTCTACCATATTATTAAAGATGATAATTTTATCCATTAACCTGTACATACGTAGATATTCATTTATAGTGAAAACATATGAATCCAAATTTTTATACTCGTCATAGGTATAAGTAGGGTACGGATAAGAAAAAAAATTCACTATCCGTTTTAATATAATAAATATATGTTATTTCAAATTAAAATATATAGTATTGTAAAATAATATTATATACAACAAATTTCCTAATTTCTCTTTAGGAATATGATGATATATAGACACATCTTATCTTACTTTAATAGCATATATTAATAACTTGTTATAAACATTGGGAGGAATAATATAAATAAATTATGGAAATATAGAATACTATATTTCAATACTCGAAATAAAATAGTTTATATATATATTATATTTAATTTTATTCGATCACAAAATTTTAATTTTTATAATTTTATAAGAAATGATTAGATTTAAACTAAATATTATTTTTAATTTTATAGATATATGGATATATCTATGGGCTCTACCCGTACCCATTAGTAGGGGTGACAATATGGGTCGTGACACGACGGGTTTACGCGAAACGAAACCGATTATTAAGGGTTAGGGTTGAGTATAATCGTGTCGTGTTTGTAAACGTGTGGAACCGTTTAACCTGTTTAATAATCGTGTCATGTTCATGTTGGCATAATCGTGTCATGGGTTGACCCGTTTATTGAGGATATATATATGTAATTTTAAATTTTGATATTTTATTTATGATTTTTTATTAAATAAAATTATTTTTATTTAAAAATTCGTGTCAACCCGTTTAATAATCGGGTTAACGTGTCAATTTCGTATTGGCGTGTCGGATTGGATAATAACCCATTTATTAATCATGTCATTGTGTCGTGTTCGTGTCAACTCATTACTAATCGTGTCGTGTTCGTGTTGGAAGTTCACAATCCATTTAATAATCGTGCGTGTAAAGTTAAACAAAATCATATTCGTGTTCGTGTTCGTGTTAGGGTCAACATGACTCGCGAACCCATTTTACCAGCTCTATCCATTAGGATTTTGGAATTTATGGGTAGGGTATGGATATCGTCTACCCCCCGGAACCCTACTCATTGTCATCCCTAAATATTATCCACAAATACTTTCATCGTCTTTCTAGTTTGGCTGGCAAATATTTGATTCACGAGCCATTGAGAATTGCATGACATTGTAAAAATAAATTCCCCATATAGTATTGAAAGCCATTTTATTTTAATCTTGAGGATCTATTTTAATTTGATCGTAACTCAAGTATACATTCATGAAACTTAAATATTTATGCCCAACCATAGCATTAACCATAGTGTCGTTGAGAGAAAGAGGAAAAAAGTCTTTTATGAAAAAATTTTCAAGTCAGAATAATAGATATACAATCCACTTACCATTTTTTTCTTAACTACAACAACATTCACTAACCACTTTGGATATTTCACTTTTCAGACTATACAATAGTTTAATATGTTTTAAATATTTTTATTGATAATCTTATAGTATTCGAGAGAAAATCTTGGTGACTTTTCTTAATTGGCGTAGCCTTGGAATTGACTCCAAACTTGTGAGAGATAATATATATGTTAATTCCTTTCATGTTAGCGAGGAACCAAGCAAAGTATTTAAGGTTAGCGAAATTTAGGTCAAGAGTTTTCCGCAAAATTCTAGATAAATTATCGAGCCAATTAGCCCTTTTCAATTTGCATTTGATAGATCAATGGGTATTTCTTTTAGTAGGTTGGGCATAAGAATTTTCATTATTCCTTAGATTAGGGCTCTATATTGTGATAGCTATAACTATTTTGACCTGAAATCTACACGATGGTACTCTTGAGAAAATCTTTAATCATCCCCGATGTCCATGATTACCTATTTAGTGGAAAACTTAATAGTCTGTTATACCTAAATACTATTGCATATAATTCATGGATCTACCAACATCCTACGGTGAGATTGTATGATGATATTGCATTGATTAGCTAGAACCTCGTAATGAGGTTAACTCGTACATTCACAAGTAAAAATAAATAAAAATCCATCTATAGTTTGTTTAATTTTTTCATTAAATTCAGTGAGAATTATGGTGTCTTAGATGATAAAAGATTTGTTTGGATAATATTTCTTAAATGTTGAAAAGAACATAATGTTTGTTTATATCATTGTCAACTAGAACTGTTCGGAGCTTATAATTGGAAATTCGAATATAGATCACGAGCACCTCGAGAAGCATATTGAATAAACCATATGTATTATATTTAGAAAATTTTAACTCATAAATGATTGAGGTTATATCTAATAATCTAGAAGTTTTGTTAACTTTATTAATTCTCTTGCATTTCTCCTTGCAGAACTTTAAGTGATTTTGCTCATTTCTTGGCCACAAATAAATGACTTCGATTATACGTTTGGCACTAAGAGACTCAATAGGTAACTTAGTGGCATTAACTTAGTGTTATTTTTGTTTGACCTTTTCCAATGTCTGCCTACAGTTTTAGTCAATAATTCTTGAAGACCTCCTAACTTCAGTAGTGTGACAACTTAAAACAGATGAATAATGCGATCATTAGTGTAGTCAAATAGTTATGGAACTCATAAAATTTATCTATCCCTTTATTTAGGAAGAGTGTATATATGGTCTAACCACTTAATTGTACAACCCATTTTCGTTATGGTAACAACTAGTGGTGGCACTGTCAAACGGGTAGGCCCGTGCCCGCTAGAAAGTCTGCACTCGATGGTTGCAAAACCACTGCTCGTGCCCAACCGCACAGGTCCACGGGCGAGCATGGTAAAACGGATATATTAATTTGTTCACAGTAGCTTAACCTGAATTTTTTTTCACTGTAACTTCACCTGACATTCGTTCTATATTTTATGAGGAACAAAATAAATTCTCATAGTTTATAATAATAATAATAATAATAATAATAATAATAATAATAATAATAATAATAATAATAATGTACTAATTTTTTCTTCCAAACTCACATTAAAAAGAGACTAAAAAAATCAAAACCTGTCTTTCGTAACATTCATAAAAATAAGTCCAACATCATTACAGTCCTAAAACTAATAAAAATCAGTCCAGCGTCTAAGGCCGTCTTAAAGGATTTTGAGGCCTTGTGCTTATTACGAATTGGGCCCTAATTTTAAAAACTACATAATTTTTTAACATAATAAATAATGAGTCTATACTTGATAAATAACACAAAAATCATTCTTTTCCAAACTTATTTGAATCAACAAAACTTGTTTGGTTGTAGTCAATATGCTTTTTAACCAAATAATACATATTTATTCATCATGAAAAGTAAATCTGTGATAAAAATTAGTTGTCAGTGGTTGAGATTGAGAAGATGAATAAGTAAAAAAGGAAAAGGCATTGGTTACAAAATTTCATCTTATTATTAATTTCTTACTTTTTTTTTTTTAAATTGGGATTTTGGGCCCTGTTCCATTGAACAGTTTGCTCTTGGGAACTAACGGGCCTGCTAGCGTCATTACGTTATAGTACCAACATCACAACATTAATAAAAAGGAGTCCAGCATCATTAAAGTTACTAAACAAGTTAAATCTCAACGGCACAGCAGAATTAAAAAAAAAAAAGCAACTTCAAAATCGGTTCAACATAAAAAAAATATAGAAATTAATTCAACAAAAATTTAACACAGTAAAAACAAATTCACATAGCATATTCAAATTAAAATGGTAAAATAATTAAAAATTACCATCCACATCATCTACATTTGAAGCTACTCTTGAACTATTTCCATCTTCTATCTCTTTTCCATAATTAATGCTTTCATCATCTATCAACAAAATAAAATATTTCCACAAGCTAAACAAGCTTAGTTAACAAAAGTAAATCAAATAATAGAAAATAATTTTACTTACCAGTAGGAGCGTAACCTAGAAGCTAGTACAAATTAAAGCTTGAATATTTTTGGGGAGAGGAGAACTTTGGCACTTGTTAAACACTCTAGAACTAATACTAAATGCAGACTCTAAAGCCATTGTAGTAATTGGGATGCTAAATACATCACATGCCATATGAGCTAGGTCGGAAAACCTTGACTTGTTATCCTTCCACCAAGTAAGAACATCCAAACATCCACACCGGCCTCATTTTAATTCCTAGCTACAACTACTACAATACACAACAATCCACCGTCCATTGAAAAAATTATTTTTGAATTTTTCATCACTTTTCAAGAACCTAAAACACTTCCCCCTTTCAGAAAACATACATTCCATAACTTTAATACCACATTCACAACCTCCAAATATTCACCCCTACCGTTACTCATTTAACAAAAAAAATATAAAAAAATTGAGACTCAAGTGGCCGAATTACTGCAAAAAGGATTCATCAAACCATGTATCAGCCCCTTTGCAAGTCTAGTTCACTGTTCCAGATAAGTACTTGGTGCATATGTGTAGACTATCGGGCTTTGAATAAGCTCACTGTTCCAGATAAGTACCCCATACCTAATATTAATGAGCTCTTTGATGAATTGAATGTTGTACATATTTTCTCCAAAATTGATTTGTGATTCGGCTATCACCAGATTCGAGTCAATCCAAAAAATATTCCTAGAATAGCTTTCAGAACTCATTCAAGTCGCTACGAATTTGTGGTTACGCCCTTCGGGTTAACTAATGCCCTTTCGACATTCCAAGCTACTATGGATGATATTTTTCGTTCTCATCTGTCATTACTGGAAGCTCACCAATTTTACGTGAAGTCTTCAAAGTGTTCATTCTCTAAATTACAAATCAACTTTCTGGGTTATGTAATAACCAAGAATGGCGTACAAGTAGAAAATGAGAAGATTTCAGTTGTACAATCTTGGTCTACTCCTTCAAATGTTAAAAAGTTGAGGGGATTTTTGGGTCTCAATGGTTAATGCCGACGATTTGTGAAAATGTATGGATTGATTGCTTAGCCTCTTACCAACCTCACAAAGAAAAATGCCTTTCAATGGTTGCAAATGGCAGAAGAAGCTTTTATTCAGCTTAAAAAGGCTCTAACAAATGTATTTGTTTTAAAGCATCCAAAAATTTCACAAGAATTTACTGTCAAAATTGATGCGAGTTCAGAAGGGTAGGAGCTATCCTATTACAAGTAGGTCATCCAGTAGCATACTTTAGTAAAGGATTATCTTCTTCAAACAGACTCAAATCAACTTATGAAAGGGAGCTATTAATAGTAGTGTTGGCACTCCAAAAATGGAAACATTATCTATTGGGTCAACACTTTTTACTCAAAACAGATCACTACATGCTGAAATACTTTTTAGAACAGCGAACCACTATGACTGAACAACAACGCCTCTTGGTAAAACTTATCCTCTATAATTTTACTATTATTATCGTGTAGGGAAAGAAAACAAAGGAGCTGATTCCCTATCTCGATATCCATAACTACCTGATTCTTTTACCTTGGCAATGCTACTACCTCTGGATTTGATCCAATTGTAAAAATCCTTAATTGAGGATCCTTACACCAAAGCAATCATTGAGGCTTTGCAATTAGACCCAAAAGTTGTCCTTTATTTTTCCATAAGCATCACAAGCTCTACTTTAAAGACAGATTGGTGATTTCTACGGATGACAAGTTACGACGTGAAATTCTTTCTGAATCACATGATACTCCAATAGGTGGTCATGGAGGCTATCTAAAAACCTTGATGCACATCTCTCAAAGCTTTTATTGGCCCAATCTTAAACAAGATGTCAAACAACATGTGCAGAATGCCAGCAGAACAAGTACTAGGCATTAGCTCTAGCGGGTCTTCTTCCACCTTTGCCAATTTGTGATCAGATTTGGGAAGACGTTTCCATGGATTTTATTGTCAGCCTTCCAAAATCTAATTACTTTGATACTATATTGGTTGTAGTTGATAGGTTGAGCAAATATGCTCATTTTATACCATTATCTCATCCTTTTACTACTAAGAAAGTAGTTGACCATTTTTGCAAAGAGATTGTTCGTCTTCGTGGTATTCCGCGGTCTATTATTTCGAATTAAGATGTGGTTGCTTTAGCATTTTTTGGCAGGAACTATTCAAACTTTGCAGAACAAAATTGAAGATGAGTACAAGCTACCATCCTCGGACAGATGGAAAAATTGAGGTAATCAGCGGAAGTTTGGAGCTTATCTCAGATGTTTTGCTCAAGAATAACCTCTTGCTTGGAGTTCATTTTTATCCTGGAAAGAAACTCATACAACACAGGTTATCACTCTTCTACTATTACTACACCTTTCTTAGTTGTTTATGGATGTTCTCCTCCTCAACTCTATCCTTATGTACCAGGAGAAACCTTGATTGCTGAGTTGGATTGCCAACAAGTAGAAAGAGATCAGATTATGCAATTACTTAAGGATAACCTGACAAAAGTCCAAGTAAGAATGAAAGCTCAAGAAGATTTGCATTGGAGAGAATTGAGCTTCAACTTGGGTGATTACGTGTTTCTACGACTGTAACCATACAAGCAAAAGTCCTTGGCTAAAAGGAAATTCTAGAAGTTGTCTCTAAGATTTTTTAGGACTTGTAAAGTCACAAAGCGAATTGGAAAAGTTGCATATGAATTAGAGCTTCCATTAGATTCTTGCTTACATCCAGTTTTTCATGTCTCACTCTTGCGTCCAGCAAAAGGACAATTTTCCTCATCTTCACCGCCTCTGCCAATTTCTAAACAAGGTGAGTTGCTTCTTTGCCCATCATAGATAAAATCACATCATTGGATTCTTGAAGGTAAATTAACTACTTTGAAACTATTAGTCAAATGGAAAGATCGTACTCTTGAAGAAGCCTATTGGAAAAATTATGATTTACTGTAGGGTTAATTCCCCACGTTTCGACTTGAGGACAAGTCATTTTTCAAGGAGGGTAGTATTGATACATACCCACGTCCTCTATGAGTATACAAAAGAAAAAAGAAAATTCCATATGATAAAGAGGAGCAGTTAGTTGTTGACCAATTCCTATCTCTACTTGATCCTATTGATGAATTCACCACTTAATCACGAAAGTAGGAAGGAGTAGAGTTAACCTGCAGTTTGATAGTGGCAGTAGGGGTGGGCGTGGTCTGGTCTGGGTTTGGCCGGACTTGGACCGATTAATGTAATTGGTCCAAAAAATTTGGACCAGACCGAACCGATTAAAATGCTAGACCGATCGGTTCGGTCCTAACTAATACCGGTATGATCCAACCAGGTTGGATTTTTACGGACTTTTTTTTTAATTTTTAAAAAATTAAATCACAGCTAATATAAATTAAATACATATGTTTTATGTCAATTTATAATAGTATAATTATTCACCTAAAATATTTTTGTTGGTTCCTAATAAATTCAAATTAGTATAATTAAATTAATTAAATATTATAATTATTATTAAAATTTTACTATCCAATTAAATTTAATCAATACTAGTATAGGAAATTTTGTTTTATTTTATTTTAAATTTTTTATTTGTATTCTTAATATGTATTTATTTATTTAATAAATATTTTTTTTTACTATTAATCGGTCCTCTCCGGTCCCTAGAGGCAGGGGACCGGATTGGACAGACAAATATAACCGGTCTCAACTTTTTGAACCAGACCGAGACCGTTTAGACTGTGGACTGGCAATTTTTGGTCTGGTCTGTGTCGATCCCGGTCCAGTCCGAATTGGTCTGGGTTTTATGCCCACCCCTAAGTGGCAACACTACCTACACTAGTACCCTAATTTCTTACTTTTAGTTTTAGCTTTTTGTCTTTATAAATAGTCTAAAGTTGTTTTGTTTCAAGTAGAGTTGTTTATGTCATGTTATTTGTATTTGGAGAATTTGTCCTTCTCAAACTGGACATCTCAATATATTTCACATTTTATCTTTGAGTTTTATTGTCTGCACCACTAGCAAAATCTGCATATTCTAACGATTTATTCTTTACATTTGATGTATTGGAATTGTGATGAGAATTTTGGATATACTCTAGTATCCATAACTATTTTGGTCATTTGGAAAGACAAAAAGTACTTCAATTTGAGTGAATCATGTATCGTTGAAAAGTTTATTTCGATATGAATATAACAACATTTATCTCATGGTGATCATAGACTAGACGCACCTGCACCTCCTCTTACAAGTTCCATTGACAGTAAGATATGGAAATTCATGGTATGTGCGATTTACGAATAATATTTCATAAAATGTATTCTAACTAGGAAATATATTCTTGAGAATTCTAAATATAAAAAAGGTCTCCTCGATGATTTATGATTACTTTGTGATTAAATAACCTTGTACTATAAATATGATGCTGCTATCTATTATTAGGTACCCAGGAAGAATAATGTAGATCTCGTTGTTATCCTACAATAGTCATATGAAGAGAGTTTATGCATGACTTTGTGATCAATATCATTAGAGTGGGAAGTGAGAGGGTGGTTTTTGACTTTAACTGTTTATCTATTATTACATAGTGAATTGGTCTCTTATCGTTCAAGCAGCTGCAGTTTTATTCCCGTTTTGGATTTCCTTATGTGTTGTTTTGTCTTTATATTCTTGTATTATATACGCTTGTTTTATTTGGTAGTTAGATTACTTATCTCCGCTCTAATAGATTAGATCTCTTTAATCAATGATACCAAAATTATCCACCTTTTCTCAACAAACATTCTATCGCAGTTAGGATAGTTACTATTTTTTATTATGAAGTTCCATTGCATGAAAAAATTTTTAAATTATTTTATACCATCATTCATAGAATAATTTTAAAAATAAATAAATAACGTAACTACTTCATATTAAAATTGCAACTAGTTTTCCAAAAGAAGCATAAATCTGAATTTTGGATTTTATAATATAATCACCCTTGTCAGATTAAAGAAGATACGTGCTAAGAAGCATAAATCTGAAATTTGGATTTTAAAATAATCACCCTTGTCTGATTAGAGAAGATACGTGTTGTAGCAGGTTAGAACAAAATTTATAAATTTCATCATTTACCCACCCCCTGTAATCTTAACCATAGAAATGATGTCCAACAGCTATTGGCAGACATAACGTCCATGACCCTCATTTCTCCAATTAAGTATCATATATGACTATGAATGATTTATTTATTAATATCAACCCCTACACGTCAAATCCTTTACAAATGATATACAAACAGCCTAAACATAACTGATCATAGTTAGATTTACATAGAAAGAAAGGTAGCTAACAAATAAATAAATAAATCATTTTGAAGCATAAAAGTCTACAAGAACAAGAAGCTTCCTTTACCTCCTTCCTCCTAATTCCATTTGGTCCAATGCTGTTGAGTTTGAAGGGCTATCTTCTTCATACATATAGGATTCCCCATTTTGTCTTCTTGTCTGTTGTTGATTCACTCCATCAGTTCCCCTGATCTCCACATGAAGAGGATTCATCGGATGAGCCATGGTCATGTTGTTTCCATTCAAATTCGATTGCTCTCGGGCTGCGAAATATGCATAAGGTCCCCATCCTGATACAACAAGTTCCCATTATTCATTTATGAGACCACCATATAATATATAAGTCAAATAGCACTGTTTATTGTGATAATCTTAATTACCGTCATCGTTATATGGGGGTGGAAAGAACTGCAGATAGCAAATAAACGACACGACTAAACCTGCACCACGTAAAGGTAAAGGTTGTTACCAAAGCCATAGATTCAGCATCTTGCTAAAAAGTGAGGAAATATATAATACCTATGAGACCTCCAGCAAACACGTCTTGCCAATGATGCCAGTAGTCACTCACTCGAGAAACAGCCACAAGGGATGCTGCGAGTAAAGGAAGAAGTACCAAGCAAACTTTGGCTACATGGCCTCTACGATCAAATACTTTGATTTTCCCAGATAAGTACAATGAGAGAAAGCCTAGTCCTGCAAATGACCCTGTAAAGAAATCATAAGTCCGTCAGCAATCCTACTTTGCCCCCATGGTTTCAGAAACCTACAGTCACTCACATGAAGTATGGCCACTTGGAAAACTCTTGTGCCCTTCCTTGATATCACTAGGATTACCATTACACAAAACATCTCCAAAGGGACCCGTAAAGTTCTATATACAACAAATCGAAAACATGTGAGAACTAAAATATTTTAGTAAAAAACAAATATATAAAATAGATGCAATATAGAATCATACACCAACTCCATTGGGGAAGCAACGCCAAAAGAAGTCAGGTCGAGGCCGACCAGTTGCAGTTTTTATTGCATCAGTAATCACCCCAGTAATCAACACAGCATACAAAAGCCCTGCTCTTCCCAACAAATATCACCATTAAATTCTATAAAAATAAAATTACAGGCCAGTGATAGAGGAAATACAGCATAAATAACATGAAATTACCCAGAATGGCATGATGCAGATCATACACGCATCTTCTTCGGTAGTAGATGAAAATGAAAACAAATATTGGCAGCAAAACTGCATAAACCTGAAGAGAAGCAATTTGTCATCAAATTATATTTACCAAGATCAATAAGCAAATGTAAAAACTAGTTTAAACTATATTCACCTAAAGACTAATTCCTCCAAAAGTGTAACATAATTAAAAAAAAAAAAAAAAAACTAATCTAGTTAAACAATAAACATATCTATACATGTCATAACTTTTGAAGACATTTCTTATCAAAACTTTGTTAACATGAATAATTAAAGAAATTGGTAGTTGAAAAACTTACAGGCACAGACCAGATAGGCACTGTGTTATTTTTGTGAGGATATTTGAAGTCAGCAATCATGTCCTCCCCAACAAATCGATAAAACGGATGGATCGTAAACAAAACACCCTCAATGACCGCAAGAAGAATCAGTATGATCCAATCATGCAAGTGATGTCTAGCAACACTTGCTCCATGCGATCTAATCGTGTGTTGTCCAAGATCAATCTCCCTCATCGATCCCTGTCGCTGAAAAACCCAAACAAAAATATCAATTTACATCCAATTGAATGACCCCAATACCACGAACCATTCACGATTGATTGATTGATTTTCCGATCTAAATCCGGTCAAACCCAATCGTCCTAATTAAATCTGAAAACCCAGATAATAATTTCAAAAATAGAAGAGAATTGGAAAAACATCGGGGAGAGAAAAAGTGATACAACTCACCCGGAAAACCGAAAGAGAAGAGAGCCAAGTATTCCAAGCCATGTTAATATAAGTAGATGTTTACAATCCAACAAACCTAGAAAATAACGGTGACAGTCTCAAAATAAACAAACTTTAATAAGCATATTACATCATAACAATAATAATAATAACAACGGAAACGCGGTGTCTGCCCAAACCTAAGCAGTGACGATAAAGGAAGGAGAGGAAGTGAAAATGAAGCGAAAACGAAACGACCAAACTGTTCAGACTTTTATTCAATTCAGAAACGACTTTGGAATCGGAAGGGTTGGCGCTGGTCTCTGGTGGAGTTGGTTACCGTTTTATAATTTTTATTTTTATTTTTGTTTGACTTGTTTTATTTGTTAAATTATTTCTTTTAAGAAATTAATTAATATTATTTTTTTAAATGTTGCTTTTCAACTAATATTTCCTCCTTTCATATAAACAAATCTGACACTGAGGTTGGGAAGTTATTACTGGTGGTTATGGATTTCATTCAAATTTTGAATTGGAAAATATTTATATTGGTTTTTATTTTTTCTTAATAAAATTAATGTTTCTTGTTAGGAATTTGGTTGAACAAAATCGACAGGAATATAATGGGGGGAGCAGGTTTTTAATCCGAAATTCAAATCAAATGGCCGTTTAATCAACACTTTTATTTATTAGGTTCGGTTTGTTGTTATTATTGGCGAAGGTTAAATTTAATGTGAAATTGAAAATTTTAAACTTTTTAAATTTTATTAAATTATTCTGTAAATCCATATTTATATTTTATTTATTTTTATATTTTATTTATAATCTTTGAATAAATTTCTAATAAATTATAGAATAAATTTTGATAAGTTGGTCAATCAGTGAAACTTCGATTTTAAAATTGTAGAAATTTTAATTTCCTCATAATAATCTAATTTGTGTTCAATTTAAAAAATTGAACTTCAATTTGATAGTTGTTTGGATTTTCTTAAGAGTTTGGGTTAAGTAATATGATTCACTATTTTGTTACTGTGTTCGGAGTCCGTGTTTGGATTGTAATAAAGTTTGAAAGCAGCGTTTACCGATTCAAATAGCGGTTTCACAAACACTATTCAAATTAGCTTTCTCTCAAAATGTTATTTTAAAACTACCAAAATTTTACATTAATAAATACAAGTTACATAATTTTTAGGAGTTGATATTATGGTTAATAAGTGCAGTTAATAAGTTGTTTATGTTCTATTATCGAGTCTATCAATTATGGTTGATTTTTGAAAGATTGTGATTCCTAATTTTTAGTATTCTTTTATTAAGATTGTTGTTATTTAAGTTAGTCTTGTAATCAAGTTGTTCATCAGAGTGAATAAAAATTTGCAGATTATCTTCTTGTCTGCTAAAACTCTATTTTTGGTTCTCTCTGTTTTCTATTTCTCCAATAGTTTTGGTATCAGAGCAAACCGGGTTCGATTCAATTTCCATGTGCAAGAAAATTTGGTAAAGTGAGTGAGAGAAATGTGAGAGTTAAAATACGAATATTAAGTGAAACAATGAGAGTTAAATCCAGCGAAATATTAAGAGCGCAACTCAAACATGGTAAGTAATGGAACTGCAACTTCATCACAACCTATAATTCCAATCTTCAAAGGACAGAATTATCGCTTTTGGAGTCTAAAGATGACTTTATTCAAGTCCCAGGAGTTATGGGACATTGTTGAATTTGGATATCTGGAGCCAGCAACGGAACCTAATCAACCATTGCCAGAACCTAATCAACAATTGCGAGACAACAAAAAGAAGGACGCGAATGCCCTGTTCTTCATATAGCAGGCTGTCGATGATGAAAATTTTCCAAGTATTGCAGCAGCTATCAACTCAAGAATGGCGTGGGATATTCTAAAGCAAGAATATATGGGTGATAAAAAGGTGATCTCTATCAAATTACAAACACTCCGTCGCAAGTTTGAAAATTTGGCAATGAAAAATAAAAGTCTATTCAAGTGTTCCAGTCAAGGGTGTCGGAAGTTGTAAATTTAATGAAATCCTATGGTGAATCTGTCTCTAGTGAGACAATTATGAGCAAAGTACTCCGAAGTCTACTTCTGAAATTCGATCACATTGTGGCTGTAATTAAGGAGTAGAAAGACCTATCTACCTATACTTTTGATGAATTATTAGGTTCATTGATGGCTCATAAAGATAGGTTAAATAGGTCAGTTGAGACAGTTGAAGAAAAGGCATTTCATACAAAGGAGGAATCTTTTAAAGCGAAGACAGAAAACTTATTTGGACAAGGAAGAGGTAGAGGTAATAGCAATTATCGTAGGCGTGGGCGTGGTGGTGGCCGCGGCAGAGGTAACTCCAGTAACTCTTATCAGTCTCGAAGTAGTATTCAATGTTACTACTATAAAAAATATGGGAAGAAGGAAGCAGATTGTTGGTCGAAGTAGAAATAGAGGACTAAGGAAGCGAATTTGACACATAGGGGTAATGAAGACAGTAAGTTATTCATAGTACATTATTAAATTGTGGTGTAAATAACTTATGGTTTATTGATAGTGGATGTTCTAATCACATGTCAAATTCGAAGTCTTCATTCAAAGATCTTAATGAGTTGCAAAAAAGTGAAGTGCATCTTGGAGATGATAAGAAGGTGCAGGTTGAAGGAAGGGGTACTGTTGTTGTTAAAATGGTTCATCATACCATGAAATATCTTCATTATGTAGTATGTTCCCACATTGGCTCATAATTTATTAAGTGTTGGTCAATTTATTTTTGGTGGATACTCTGTTGTTTTTGATAATAATGCTTGTGTTATTACTCATAAACAATCTAAAGAAATCATGGTTAGTGTGCCTATGAATCAAAATAGAATGTTTCCTCTTGACATTTCTATTTTTGAAAGTTCTACATTAGTTGTGAAAGGGAACAATGATGGTAATGTTTGACATTTACGTTATGGGCATTTAAATGTCAATGGGTTAAAGCTTGTACAACAAAAAGAGAGGGTCATAGAATTGCCAAAAATTGGTAAGCTTGACTTATGTGAATGATGCATTTATGGAAAGCGGTTAGAAAATCATTTCCAATGGAACAATCGTAGAGAGCAAAAGCATGCTTGGAACTTATTCATGCTGACTTGTGTGGGCCTATGGAGACTGCATCAATGGGTGAAAGTAAGTATTTTTTATTGTTCACTGATCGCTTTAGTCGTTTTTTATGGCTTTATTTCTTAGAGTTTAAATCTGAAACATTTAAAAACTTTAAGAAATTTAAAGCCCTTGTGGAGAACCAAAGTGATAAAAAGATAAAATCTTTTCATACGGATAGGGGTGGTGAATTCATGTCTAATGAATTTATGAAGTTTTGTGATGAGAATGAGATTGATAGGCAGTTGACAGCACCCTACACACCAGAGCAAAACGGTGTTGCTGAGCGAAAGAACCGAACTGGAGTTGAAATGGCGAGAAGTTGTTGAAGGAAAAAAAATCTGCTAGATTATTTTTGGGGAAAAGCTATTGCGATAGCAATTTACCTTTTGAATATCTCTCCTACTAAGGCTGTTTTGAATAAAACGCCTCTTGAAACATGGAATGGTAGGAAACCTCGGGTAAGCCACTTAAAAATCTTTAGTTGTATAACATATGCCCTGGTGAATTTTCATTCAAAGTTGGAAGAAAAATCTGAAAAGTGTATTTTCATTGGATATAGCTATCAATTCAAAGCATATCGTTTATATAATCCTATAAGTAGTAGAGTTGTGATAAGCAGGAATGTTGTCTTCAATGAAGAACCTAATAGGGTATGAAATAACAAGGAGAAAAATGGAGTTCCTTTCAGTGAAGTTCATTCTCAAACAGATGCAACCGCCTCAGAAAATCTAAATGTTCAAGAAGCTCCCTCATCCTCTCAAAGTCTTAATTCTAGCAGTAGGAATCAAGAGTTTTCATCTTCCACTGAGACTCCTCACAAAAAGCCAGGTCCTTAGTTGAACTTTATGAATCTTATACACTTGCTTTACTTGTTAGTGATCCACAATGATATGAAGAAGCTGTTGGAGAAGTTGTGTGAAAAATGCAATGTTAGAGGAGCTGCAAGCTATTGAAAAAAATTCAATATGGGAATTGATTGATATTCCTGAAGGTAAAAATCTTGTTGGACTCAAATGGGTATTTCGCACAAAGTACAATGCAGATGGGAGCATACAAAAATACAAGGCAAGACTTGTTGCCAAGGGATACTCACAACAACAAGGTATTGATTTTGAGGAGACTTTTTCTCCTGTTGCTCGTTTTGAGACTATGAGAATTTTTTAACATTAGCTGCCCAGTTATAGTTACCTGTTTATCAATTGGATGTGAAGTCAACCTTCTTAAATGGTGACTTGGAAGAAGAAGTTTATGTAACTCAACCTGAAGGCTTTGTCAAAAGTGGTTGTGAAACTAAAGTATACAGGTTGAGAAAAGCACTTTACGGGCTTAAGCAAGCTCCTCGTGCGTGGTATGGAAAAATTGATTCTTTTTTTCGCGAAAGTGGATTCATGAGAAGTGACAATGAAACTACTGTCTACTTGAAGCAATAAGGTAATAGAGATTTTAATGTTGTCTGTCTTTATGTGGATGATATAATTTATATAGGTTCTTCAATAGCTTTGGTTGATGATTTTAAGTTATGTATGATGAGAAAGTTTAAGATGACAAATTTGGGTTTATTGCAATATGTTTGGGTCTAGAAGTTAAGCAAGGCAAAGATGGAATTTTTCTGTGTTAAAAGAAGTATGCAGGTGATCTTTTGAAGAGGTTAAATATGTTGAATTATGAAGTTGCAGCTACACCCATGAACATTAATGAGAAGCTGCAACAAAATGATGGATCTGAGAAAGCAAATGCGAGGTTATTTCGAAGTCTAATAGGAGGATTAATTTATCTAACACACACTAGACCTGAGATATCTTTCTCTGTTAGTGTTGTGTCTAGATTCTTGAATTGTCCTATAAAACAATATTTGGTGTAGCAAAAAGAATACTTACATAGCAGGGACTGTTAGTATTGGTATTTGGTATAGCAAAATCACAAATTTCAAATTAACTGGTTTTACTGATAATGATTGGGCAGGTTGTATAGATGATCAGAAAAGTACTTCAGGCAATGTCTTTCACTTTGGATCCGGAGTAGTCACTTAGAGCTCAAAGAAGCAGGATACCTTAGCTCTCTCAACAATCGAAGCTGAACATACAACAGCGAATGAAGCAGCACGCCAAGCTTTATGGCTGCGAAAAATTTTGGCAGACTTCAAGTGTGAGTAGAAAGAGGCCACTGTCTTGTTCTATGATAATGTATCAACAATTTTAATGGCTAAGAATCCTATATTTCATGGCCGAACGAAGCACATAGACATCCAACATCATTACATTCGCAAGTTAGTTGAAGATGGAAAGATTGCTTTGAAGTATTGTGGAATGAATGTGCAGCCCCTTGGCTAAACATGAGTTTTTCAGATTACAGCTCAGAGTATGTGAGTGTGAGTTTGAATCATGAGGGAATGTTGAATGATTCAAACTCTGGAGCCTAATTTTTAGAAGTTGATATTGTGGTCAATAAGTGCAGTTAATTAGTTATTTATTGTTATATTATTGAGTCTGTCAAATACGGTTGATTTTTGAAAGATTATGATTCCTAATTTTTAGTATTCTTTTTGTTAAGATTGTTATCATTTAAGTCAGTCTTGTAATCAAGTTGTTCATTAGAGTAAATAAAAATTTACAGATTATCTTCTTGTTTGCTAAAACTCCATTTTTAGTTCTCTCTGTTTTCTATTTCTCCAACATAGATTTCAGTCAAATCTCTAAAGTTTCTAAAATGCTAACATCCAACAAGCCCACCAAGCTTGTTAGCAATTCAATCACTTGTACACACCTTTCCATTTATAAAATCTTGGAAACTTTTATACCTATGCATTGTGGGATTCTTTACTTATTCTACTACATTACTAACACAAATGTTATATTTCATTCACAATGGCATTTTAGTTTTAGTTTATCAAAAGAAGAAATTAGGAAAGTATGTTTGGTGATCACTATAAATAAAGATATTTTGTCAATAATAAATTATCCTGTCATTCTACGATGGTGATTATTGGATTGGGATCATACTTAGTGGGGGTAGTGATCATTGGGGTTGGGGTCTTGCCATTTAAAGAGATTTAGTACTATTAAGGTTGAGGTCTCACCATTAAGGAGATTTCGTATTAGGGTTGTCTCACTATGGTTTGAGTTCTTTGCCTAAAGGGGATATTATTTGGTTGTTTGATTTGTAATATATTTGTTTGATTATTGATAAGTCTAGAATTTACTTATATTTTAGTATATTTTATGAGCTTAAATGTAAAGGAATTGAGCTTAAAAGATGAGATATTGAATACATTTCTAGTAATTCTAGACTATTATTTATGAGACAGAGACTTGGATGAAAAGATTTGAAAAAGAAGCAAACACTTGCAAATTTCAGAAGAAAAAATGACCATTTAAATTTCATCCAAAGTCAACAAATGTGGCGAAATGATTCATGCTGGAAAAAGAGATCGCCTGCATACATCGCCATTAGCTTAAAGGAGAAGGCGATAAAAAAGGCGAAGTATGAACGATCTCGCCCTGAAGACTAGAGCACATGAGGCGAGTTAGAACCTCTTTACCTTCATATGTCGCCATTCTTGGCAGAATCTTTAGGTGCTGAAGGGTGAACCTCGCCATGCTTTGAGGCGATAACTGAGGCAACATACGAGTAAGTTGCCAAGATTAGAAATGTTGAAAGGCGATATTTACATTATATCGCCTAGAATGCTTACAAATGGAAGATTGATATGGCGAGGAAAGATTAGCTTGCCTAAGCATCAGGCGACATATAATGACAATATTAAGAACATTTCGCCTATGAAGAATTATAGCTTGGCAAACAAGACAAGCGAGATTTGTGGAAGTCGTTTGAGTTCAGGCGAAGGAACAGGTGACATAAATGAAGAAAACTGTTACTTTGCCAATTTGTGTTTCTTTGTTATTTTTATTTCAAAATTGCCACTGAGTAAAACTCTATAAATAGTAGCACTGTCAAAATGGGCTTAATGTGTAAGGTCCACAATTATAGGCTAGAATTTTTCGATAAATTTTTTTATTCCTTTATTAGAATAGTAAATAGGTTATTAGAGATAATTTAGAACCATAAGACGTGCAACTTGGGTACTAGTGGCATTATAGTAAATATTAGGAACATCCAAGGGCATTTTGGTCATTTTTCCACCTAAGAGGTGATAGAATACATATAAGGAGCTATAGAAAGATTTGGGTTATTTCCTTTAATTCCCAAGTTCAAGTGGGTTCAAAGGTTAATTTTAAATTAATTTAGGGAAAGGTCAAAGATGGTCAAAGGACCTAAATGAAAAGAAATGAAAAGCCTTCATTAAAATGTAAATAGAATAAAGTTGGTGGTCATGAAATGGAATTATTAGAAAGTCAAAGAACCACTTAGCAATCATTGGAAAGATGAAGGACCATGTGGCAATTACCCAAATGAAGACTAGTATATAAGTGGAGGGGATCTAGAAAATTCACCATAATTCTTCACTCTTCAAGAAAGCTTCATCTTCTCCTCTCTAGCAAGCTTGGCCAACCACCCTAAGGAGCACCATAACTCCATTTTTCTTCTTCTACTTCTACCAACTAACTTCCAAATTCCCTTCTCTACCTTCTTCACATCCTAGAAACACCATTCAAGTAAAGAAAACAAGCATAAACAACAAGATTTGGCAAGAATCAAGGTAAGACTATCAAACCCTAGTTTTCATTCATGGGTGATTTGAACTTAGCTTAGCATGGTAATGAGGTCTTGAGGTTAAGGAGATGATTTTAATGGTTAAAAAGCCCTTGGTTATGTTCTTAGTTTTATAGTTATGGTATTAGAAAGAGAAGTACCCAAGTTAGCATGTAAAGTTGATATTAGTGTTGTTTATGGTTGAATCTTGTGAAGATGAATGCTAAAATCTTGTTTTCATGGTTAGTAGAACCAAAGGAAGATCATAAGGAGCAAGAACAAGCCTAGAAGGAAACTCTCAAGTGAGGTTTGTACCCTAAGCCCTAAAGGTTTTGTTGTTGGTTTCATGTTTGATATGATTTGCATGCTAAAATGGTTTTTATGGCGATGTATATAATTGTTTGTTGGTTTAAAAAATTTTGATCAATATTTTTGGAAGCATGGACATATGCTATAAAGTTAGTAGAGACTTATTTGAAGTATTTGGCTCTAAGAAATAATAGATTTGTGATGGTTGATGTTTGTTTGAATAAAATGATATGGTTTTGAAAACAATTTCAGCCTATTCCAGAAAATACTGAAACCGTCCTCTAATTTGGTTGAATTTTTAGAAATATTTAGAAATATAATTAGACCAAGACCTACAAGAATGAAATGTTCCTTTATAAGTCTAGTATGAACGAATAAAATTTGGTGCTGAGATAATTCCATTTAATACCCTAATTGATGTCAAGAAGGCCATACATGCAGATTGTCCTGAAACAGGGCATGTCTAAAACTTGATACAAATGTGAAAAATAGCTAGAGGCCTATTTGGAAAAAGTTGTGTAAGTAAAAAATGTTGGTTTACATGTATATTAGTGGACTGGAAAATTTGAAAGTGAAATAAGTTCATTTGATAAGCCTTTTAATGATAAGAGTCCAATACATACAAACTGTCCCTAACAGGGCAGTTTGGTAACCTAATTTTGTGGCATACCAAAACCTAAGCTAAAAGACTCAAAATGTACTGAAATTTAAACAGTAGAAATTTAAGACCATAAATAAGACTCACACCAAAAATCATGATAATTGGAATTGATTTGATAAGGTTTTAAGCAAAGTGAAATCAGCTCTGTAACACTGTCCCAGATTCCAGTGAATCTGGAATGGTGAAAATGAGATGATTAAAAATATTTTGACCTTGAATTAATGGCAAGTGAAGTCATCATAACATATAAGGATGAGTTACGACAATGATAGAAGTGGTTTGAAGTTAATTAAATACCTATAGAATAAATTATGCCAAATCAAATTCGAACTACTCAGTTTGTTTGAAAACTGGAATTGTTACCACTAGATAATAAACTTTTATAACAACACTTTTACTTGATGTTTAGCATAGCATACTTGTATAATGTGAAATAATTTATACATAAATGTAAAGATGACATAAATAGAGATCTTGTAAAAGAATATTTGAAAGAAATGTTTAATTTATGGATGATATTGGATGCTTATGCATCCTATTGGAAATAGAAGTAATGTGATTATTAGCATCGAATCGAATGATGATGGTATCGTTAGTACTTAATAAAAGAATGATTTAATAGTATAAACATATGAAAGATGAATTGAAGCGATAGCCTTTGTAGAATACCGTTAGAGGATGAAAGGCATGCCTTAGGAACTAGAAGTGCACTTCACCCTGAAAGTTGAATGAAATGAGACGATGATGATGATGATTCGGCCTTCGGATCTATCGGCGGCCCTCGGGTCTATCGGCGGCCTTCGGGTCTATTAGCGGCCTTCGGGTCTATCGGCGGCCCTTGGGTCTATCGGCAGCTCTCGGGCCGAAACAGTTCCGTTTCCTCCATAGGTTATTCTAAGAGGGCTATCAATAATAAGAAAATGAATAACTAACATAAGTTGAGTTTAAATCTCAAATGATTAAAGGTATAAGGCTAAATGAAATCTTATTGAATATTAGAATATATGGAAATAAATGGATTCCTGTATAACTTACTAACCACGTGTAAGTTAAACTAACATGAAAATTTACATTATTCGGATTCTTGGAAACTTTAATGAATTTGCCTTTGTAATGATGTTTGGAAACATTTTATGGATTGATTGATCTTGGGTGTACTTGTTTTAAATGAATGATTTGTATTGAAAATAAAGGTAAGCATTTGTGTTTCGTGCCCCGGGCACGGGGTACAAACCAGGCATTGTTGCCTGACGTTTTATTTTCTATGTTTTCTTTTTTCCTTTATTTAATAACAATCCAGGAAAGGCAATTGGGGGAAAACATCAAGGACCACTCTAAGTATGAAGATATGGTTTCAGGAAAAGACTAGGGCAGGTTACCATGTGAAGCAAATGAAAATTTTTAAGAGAAGGAATGATGATAAGTAAAATGCATGGTGACATGTACAGTTATATGTATAATCTGAATGCGTACTTGTATATTAAAGAAAAATTTGATGAACTGATGAAGAATTGGCCTACGGGCTAAAGTGTAACTTGTTATATGGATACTTGATATGTAAATTAAATACTTGTATTGTATAAAGAATGTTACTAGTATGTACATATAAATAATGTTTTGATGTATGATTCGAAATACAGATTATTAATATATGACATTAGTAAATGGTTAATTAATTGATAAATATAATTTGATAAGGTGACGTTGGTCTCTTATCGGGTTAATAATCGGGTAAGGGTCCGACGTCACATAATGCCCGCGGGTACCCGTGCCCGCTCGTATTTTTTGCGGGCACGGGCATGTAAATTAAAAGACCGTTTAGAGTGCGGGCTTTTGAGGCTCGGCCCGTTTGGGCCCGTACCCGTACAAGCCGGGCATGAGCTACCAGCGGGCATGCCCGCATTTAAATATAAAAATATACATGCTCTAAAATTTAATTTAGATCTTATTTTATCTATGTTTGTGTGTTGATAGCTACTTTAATTTTCAATGTTTTTTATTTTGGAGATGAAATCTTTATTTATAATATTATGTGTTTGTTTGTTTGAGCATTTTGAAATACATTAGTATATTTGTGCAACTTAATGAGTTTACTCTACTTGTATAGTTAATTATTTGTTTAATGGGATCTTGTTTTCTATGAAATGAGTTATTGTTAGCTTTGAACTTGTTTTTAAGATTTTTTACTTCATGTTCTATTCCTATATCCTTGCGGTGTTTTCGACACAACACAATCGACTTCAGATATCCTATATAATTAAATCACTTAGCCGTGAAATGAAAAGACAAAGAGTTGATTAAACTAATGTCAATGGCATGTTTTGAATTAATTTTACTAATAAAAATATCAAATTTGTACTAACTTGTAAAAAAATGTACATAATCTATTGTGCGAAAGTTCATTCATAAATCTCATAAATTACCAAAGTCATCAACCGAAAAAAAATACGGGCATGCCCGTACCCGCCCGCAAGCCCGCACGGACGGGCACGGGCATCAGAATGATGCCCATTAAAAAGTGGGCTTTTATAGGCCCGTGCCCGCATATAGCCCGTATCCGCACGGGTACGGGAACGGGCAGGGCCGGGCAACCCGTTTGACAGTGTTAATAAATAGGATCTCAGATGAAGCAATAAGAACCTTTTGACATTCTGTTATTTTTTAGAGAGAAATTCTAGATTCTTCTATACGCTTTATTCAATATTCTTAAAGAAGTTTCTTGAGGAAGTTTTGTACTCTGTTTCTTGAGGTAGCAAAGCAACAACTGTGACAGAGTCTAGCTTCTATCTTCCTTAGTAAGATTTAGATCTTAGATGCATATTGACGACGATTTTGTGCTTTGATTGAATATATTGAAGTAGATATGCTAGGCTAAAAGCTCTTTTGATTTGCTAAATTCTGTTGTTGATTATCATTCTGATTGTATGATTCTTGTTCACTTATAGTCTGATTTACTTGATTTTCATGAGCTGATTGGATTACAAGAACGAGAGTTACGTAATCTTGTTAATTTGAAACTTGATTTAGACCAGAGATGGTGATTAGGTTTCAGATATGAGAACAGAAAAGCGTTGTTCTAGAGATAGACAATAGATCTAATTTTCTACAGATTGTGCTTATCAGTTATATAGATTGTAGTATAGAGATATATGCATCTGTATAATTGAGATATGTAAGATTGAATCGAGAGATCCTTTAACAGATCACTGATGATGATCTAGAAAGTAAATCTGTGATTTAGAGTTGAAGCGTGCATAAGAAGTTAATTGATAGCAGAGATTAGCAGGTCAGCTTATTCATTGTTGAGATCATTTGCAGAATAGAGTACTGACTTATGTTTTAATCGAAAGAATGTCATTAGTGTCTATAATTCACAACAATTCTATGATTTTTATGATTCAATTTGTATATAGATTATTTTAGCAATTCAGTTTAAATCTTAATCTCAATCTTGGTTCTTAGCTGACAATCCCTGTGGAGACGATATCTTAAATACTACATTAGACGTTGATAGGAGTTCTAGTTAGTTATTGTAATTTTATATATAGAACGATTTTGTATGGATAGATAGAGAGAGTTGTCGGAATTGTTTTGTAATATTTATCTTTATAGTGAAGTTGTTATCTTTCTCCACCGATTAGACAATTTGCCGAATTACATTACATATTGTGTTTATTTATACCTGCTTCTCTTGATTGAATCGAACTTGTAACTAATGAGGAAGAGGGATATAACAAAAATCCCTAACAATTTCAATTATTTTTAATTTATATCTACTTGTGATGTGATTTTGATAAAACTAATATGTAATAATTTTAGGATTATTATTTTAAATTTAATATTTATATATTTCAATATAACCAATATAATTATATTTAAAAATTTTAATTTAATCATTAATTAAATATTTTCATTTTATTTGATATTATTAAAATAAAAATATAATATATTGTATTTTTAAAAATAAAAGATAATTATTTACTTAATTTAAAAAAATAAATCACTGTACTTTTAGATTTTTACAGTTAATTTAATTCAATGTTGTAAAAATAAAAATAGAATCGGGGTAGAAGAGAAGAAAAACAGTTCAATATTAACTAGAAAATAAATGGGATAATGTAACTCTAAGTACTTATAGTTGTACAAAATTTTCACTTACGTACTCTAACTTTGCGAGGTTTCATACAGGTACTCCAACTTGTAAATTAAATCCTTATATATACACTCCAACTTTACGATGTTTCATATATGTACTCCAACTTGAAAATTAGATCTTATATAGATACTTCAACTTTATGATATTTCATATAAGTACTGCTCATAGATTGAGCCACGTCAACTGAAGGATCTAAATGATATGTAATTTGTAAGTTAGAGTACCTATGTGAAACCCCGCAAAGTTAAAGTATCTAAGTGAAAATTTTGTACAACTATAGGTACTCACAATTACATTATCCCAAAATAAATTGGGATCAGAAAGTAACCTGATAATCTTGGATATTGAATATTATGAAATTGTAATATATTGAAAAAGGAAGAGCAGAGAAAGAAAATGAAAGAAGCAAAGCAAAAGCCAAATCACAACCACACTTCTTTATTGATCCAAGTATTAAACATATATAGAATGAATATTGGGACATGTGTTTATTAACATGAACCAATATACATGCAAACAGACACATGGAACATATGGTGGAATCCACATGTGAAGTAACTAGTTTACAACACTCCCCTTTAGATTTCACCATTTCAGATACTTGACTGCCTCATTAAAACCTTGCCAGAAAAACCCAATGGGGGATAAAATTGGACGAAGGAAAAAGAGTACAGTTGGTGAATCCAATTTTACAAAATTCTCTCCCTGTTTACAACACCCATAAACCTAATTTTCTAATCTGGAGAGCTTTCGCATTTCGATCTCATAAATGAGTTTCTCGAACGTTGATGTTGGTAATGATTTTGTTAATAGATCGGCGAGATTATTGGAAGACCGAATTTGCTTCACGTTGATTTGACTAGTATTCTGAAGCTCATGGGTGTAGAAAAATTTCGGGGAAATATGTTTAGTTCGATCTCCTTTGATGTAACCTCCCCGAACTTGGGCAATGCATGCAGCGTTATCTTCAAATATAACAGTTGGCTCATTCATAGTTTCGGAGATACTACATGAATTCTAGATATGTTGGATCATTGATCTCAACCAAATACACTCTCGACTGATTTCGTGTAATGCCAAAATTTCAGCATGATTAGAGGACGTGACTACTAAAGTTTGTTTCGTAGATCTCCAGGAGATCGTAGTACCATTATACGTAAAAATATAGCCAGTTTGAGAACGTCCTTTATGCGGATCTGAAAGGTATCCAGCATCGGCATAACCAGTCAAACCCAAAAATTTATCAGAATTTGTATAAAATAATCCCTAATCTTTCGTACCCTTTAGGTAACGCATAATATGTTTGATTCCATTCCAATGACGACGGGTTGGTGCAGAACTATATCTCGCTAATAAATTTATAGCAAACAAGATATCTGGCCTCGTACATTATGCCAAATATAACAGTGCGCCTATTGCATTCAGATATGGTACTTTAGAACCAAGTAATTGGTCATCATCATCCTTCGGTCGGAATGGATCCTTTTTGGGATCAAGTGCTCTTACAACCATGAGTGTACTTAATGGATGGGCATTATCCGTATGAAACCTTTTTAGGACATTTTCAATGTGTGCTAATTGATAAACCAATATCCCATTTGGTTTATGTTCAATTTCCAGACCAAGATAATATTTCGTTTTTCCCAAATCTTTCATTTCAAACTCCTTTTTCAGATATTTAGCAGTTTGTCGGATCTCTTCTGGAGTCCCAATGATATTCATATCATTAACATAAACTGCTATAATTGCAAACCCAGACCCTAATTTCTTTATGAATATACACGGACATATCGTATTATTCTGGTTTCCCTCCTTAACCAAATACTCGCTTAGGCGGTTATACCACATTCTCCCAGATTGTTTCAATCCATACAGGGATTTTTGTAACTTTATGGAATACAAGTTTCGAGATTTTGATCGATGAGATTTAGGTAATTTCAGCCCTTCTGGGAGCTTTATGTAAAAATTAGAATCAAGTGATCCATACAGATACTCAGTAACTATATCCATTAAACACATTTCCAGTTTTTCAGCAACTGTAAGACTTAACAGAAATCGAAATGTGATAGTATCCATGACTGGGGAATACGTTTCATCGTAATCAATTCCAGGTCTTTGTGAGAATCCTTGTGCAACCAAATGTGCTTTGTATCTCACAATTTCATTTCTTTCAGTAAGTTTTCGAATAAAAAATCATTTATAACCAACTGGTTGAACATCTTCAGGTGTTCGAACTATGGGTCCAAAAACCTTTCGTTTATTCAATGAATTTAATTCTGCATGGATTGCTGATAAGTCTAGAATTTACCTATGTTTTAGCATCTTTTATGAGTATAAATGTAATGAAATTTAAACTAAAAGATGAGATATTGAATGCATTTCTAGTAATTCTAGACAATTATTGATGAGACAGGGACTTGGATGAAAAGTTGTGAAAAAGGAGCTAAAACCTGCAATATCAGAAGAAAGAGGGACTAAATCAGAATTTCATCCAAAGTCAGCAAATTGGCGAAATGATGATGCTAAGAAAAGAATTCGCCTGAAGATCTCGCCATGATTCAGAGTGAAGGGCGACGTAGCAGGCGACATAAAGAAATTTTCGCCTAAAAAAGTAAAGCATGAAAGGCGACTCAGAGATTCCTCGCCTTTGCATATAGCCTTCTTGACAGTAAATTAGGCGATGAAGATGAAGTTTTGCCTACCTTGAGGCGATGTTTGAGGCGATAAAAGAGAGAAGTCGCCAAAGCTAAGGATTATCACACATTTGATGAGACATCGCCTAGGAAGATCTTAACTGGAAGGATGTTTTGGCGAAATATGTCAACTCGCCTGAGCATCAGGCGACGTATTATGGCAACATTGAGGATATTTCGCCTAGAAAGAGTTATAGCTTAGCGATCAAGACAAGCGAGATGTGAAAAAGTCGTTTGGTTCAGGCGAAGGAATAGAAGACATAAATGGAGAAAAATGTTACTTTGCCAATTTGTGTTTCTTTGTTGATTTTATTTCGAAATTGCCACTGAGCCAAACTCTATAAATAGGAGCTCAGATGAAGCAATAGGAGTGAAGTTTTTTTTAGAGAAAAATAGTTTTAGACGTTTGATTTTCACTCTTGACATTCTGTTACACTTTAAGAGAAATTCTAGATTCTTCTATACGCTTTATTCAACATCTTCAGAGAAGTTTCTTGAAGAAGATTTGTGCTTTGTTTATGTTGATCATTGAGATTTAGCTTGAAGATTGTGAAGCAACAACTGTGACAGAGTCTAGCTTCAATCTTCCTCGGTAAGATTTAGATCTTGAGCATGTCGATGAATATTTCCTGTGCTTGATTGAATATGCTGAAGTAGATGTGCTAGTTAAGACCTCTGTTGATTTGTTGAATCTTGATGTTGATTATCATTTGAATTGCAAAGTTTCTTGTTCAATTATAGCCAGATCTACTGGATTTCATGAGCTAATTGAATTACAAGGACGAGAGTTACGTAATATTGTTAATCTGAGAACAGATTTAGATTAGAGATGGCGATTGGGTTTCAGATCTGAGAACAGAGGATCGTAGTACTAGAGATAGACTACAGATATGTTTTTCTACAGATTGTGCTTATCAGTTGTATAGGTTGTAGTATAGAGATATATGCGACTATATAATTGAGATCTGTTAAATTGAATCGAGAGATCTTTTAACAGATCATTGATGATGATCTAGAAGGTAAATCTGTGATTTAAGATGAAACTTGCATGAGAAGTTAATTGAAATTAGATCTAGCAAATCAGTTTATTCTTTATTAAGATCAATTGCAGAATAGAGTGCTGACTTGAGTTTTTATTGAATGAATGTCATGAGTCACTTTTACTTCACATCAACTTTATGATCCTATGATTTTATGATTTTATGATTCATTTTGTATATAGATTCTTTTAGCAATTCAGTTTAAATCTTAGTCTCAATCATGCTTCTTAGCTTACAATCCCTGTGGAGACTATATCTAAAAAACTACATTAGACGTTGATAGGAATTTCGATTGAGTACTATGAATATAAATATCAGTCGAGTTTCGTCCCATCAATTGCTTCTTCCCATTTTTTCCATTCATGCCTACTTTTACATTCTTGGATATCACGTGGCTCATAATCATCATATGAAATACTAATTGCCACTGAATATGAAAATAAATCATCAACGATTGTTTCATTTTGATTCCAAGTCTCTTGGATAAAGTATATGGAAATTTCTTCATTTTTTTATTCTGGTATTTCCGTATTATTTTCTCCTTCTGGGAGGCTATTTTCAGGAATCTCATCAACTTTTGGGATTTCGTCAGATGTGATTTTAGGATCCAAATCATTTTTATTTCATTTTAGTGGGATTGTATCTTTTGAACTAGGGGGTCTACCACGCTTATGGCGGGGAATTGGAGTTTCGCTTGCTATTGTCTTTTAAGATTGTCCTTCTAGGACAATTACCCTTGCTGGTATATTAGCAGCTTCAATATAAGACTTGGTTATTTTCGAAGTATCATTGAATGCATCAGGCATTCGATTAGCTATCATTTGTAAATGTAGGATCCTTTGAACTTCGAGTTCACATTGTGGGGTACGCGGATCCATATGCGCCAAAGTTGGAACCTTCCAGGTTAATTCATATTTCTCTTCTGGAGAATTATTTCCTTTTCCAAGTGATGGAAAATTACTTTCATCGAAATGACAGTCAGCAAATCTAGCTGTAAATAAATCTCCTGTCATTGGTTCCAAATATCTAATAATTGATGGGGAATCAAAACCCACATAAATTCCTATACGTCTCTGTGGCCCCATTTTCGTTCTTTTAGTTGGTGTAATGGGTACATATACAGCACACCCAAATATTCTCAAATGTGAGACATTAGGATGATTCCCAGATACCAATTGTAATGGGGAATATTGGTTATAAGCAGTTAGACGGATACGACTGAAAACTGCAGCATGCAATATAGCATGTCCCCAAACAGAAACGGGTAATCTTGAGCGCATTAACAATGTTCGCGCAATTAATTGAAGGCGCATAATTGATGGCGCTTAATTGATGATTCAGCTAATCCATTTTGGGTATGAACATGTGGAACTGGATGTTCAATATCAATACCGGATACTTGACGGTATTCATCAAATGCTTTCGACGTAAATTCACCAGCATTATCAAGTCTTATACTCTTAATAGGGTAATCTGGAAAATGAGCTAGTAATCGAGTAATCTGTGCTAACAGTTTAGCAAAAGCAACACTACGAGTGGATAACAAGCATACATGGGACCATCTTGCAGATGCGTCTATCAATACCATAAAGTAGCAAAATGGTCCACTAGGTGGATGAATGGGTCCACATATATCTCCTTGAATTCTTTGTAAAAACGATGGAGATTCAAAACCTACTTTCATAAACGATGGTTTCGTTATCAATTTCCATTGGGAACATGGGATACACAGGTCCCTATCATTCAGTAGGATTTTATAATTTTCAGTGGATGCCCATATTTTTCTGCATTTTATTGGATGCCCAATTTGCCAAAGCTGGAATATTCTGGGATCATGAAAGCTGGAGGGATTCTTCTGGTTCTTAATAGCATGTGTTTCAACATGCCTGATGGTTGTATAATATAATCCAGATGATGAAATGGGTAATTTTTCAACTACAAGCTTCTGGCTTGATTTTCTTGAAACAATACACAGGTATTCAATACCATTTCCATCAACTGTTTCGATGTGATAATCATTCATTCGTATATCTTTGAAACTGAGCAAATTTCTTCTGGATTTGTGAGAGTATAATGCATTTTCGATTTCCAATTTAGTGTTATTTGGTAACACAATTGAAGCTCTTCTGGAGCTTTCGATCAGATTTACAAGACCTGATACAGTATTCACTTTCACTTGAATTAGAATCAATTCCAGAAAATATTTTTCATCTCTCAAAATCGTATGGGTTGTAGCAATATCAGCTAAACAGATATCCTCATGTGAAGCCATTTCTTGGTTTGAATTTATAACTTCAATAAAATAACACACCATATTAGCTGAATGGAAATGTAATATCTTTCATTAATATTTACAAATATATACAACCAAAATCAAAATTACATTCCATTCTATTTACATTCTAAAATAAAAAAAATACATTTCATTTATAGTTAACAGTTCCATCACCAATCAGGTGATCTATTCTCCCATTAGGATCTTCAAAGAAATAAGCAGTTTTCAGATTTGATATAACGGCTGGACCGGTATCACCATCGCCAAAAATATCAGCCATATTTGCTTCATTATTCTTTTCCTTTTCTTGTTCGCGTCTCAGCTTCTGATAAGCTTCAACTACATGTTTAGGAGCGGGACAAGTCCTTGAATAACAAGTGGGGGAACCACATCTATAACAATGACCATGATTGAACTTTGGTGGTTCCTGAATTTCTTTCCCTTTACTGGAACTAGCATTGTAAACATTCCACTTCTAGGGAGCATTTGGATTATTATATGGATGTCCATAATCCCTGTTACGACCACGTCCCTAGCCATTTCCAGATCCTCGGTCATTACCACGACCATTTCCACGTCCATTTCTATAGTTATTCCAATGCTCAGAACTACGGCCACGGCCACGACCACGATCACGGCCTGGATTTTCATTATAATATGCATTCACTTCTAGGAATGCTTGGGTGCCAACAGGGCGTCTTTCACTATTTTTCAGCAACAGCTGGTTGTGTCTTTCAGCAATATCTAATGAATCAATCAAATCAGCATATTTCACAAATTTTCTTTCACGATAATGCTGATGTAGAATAATTTGAGAAGGATGAAAAGTGGTAAATGTCTTTTCCAACATATCATGGTCAGTTTTTGTTTCTCCACACATTTTTAATTTGTTCACAATCATGTACACCTTTGAAATCTTGGAACCTTAAATTGGTCCACTCATCACATGCTTCAGGCAACATGATTTCCTTTTGGAGATCATATTTGGATTTTAGAGCTTGCCAAAGATCTGCAGGATCTTTTATATTGATATACTGATTTTTGAGATCCTTAACCATATGTGTTTTAATTATATACATGACTTTACATTTTTCAACCTCAGTTGTTTTCACCTCCTTATTAAGGGTCCCAAATAAATCTTTGACTTTTAATATTAAATCGCAATCATCACACCATTTCATATAATTTCTCCCAGAAACTCAAGCTCATCAAATTTCAGATTTTTCATTTTCTGCAAAATAAGAACACCTTTTAGTCACCAGATTCCAGATTCAATTTCAAAAATTCAATTATTCAGCTCGGGTGAATAATATTATTATTTCAAACTTTCCAGATCCACCATTTATTCAACTCAGGTGAATAATGATATTTTTCCAAAATTTTCCAAACCCATCATAATTTCCAAAATTTCCAGCACACCCAGAAGAAAGAAAACATCATTACCAGACACTTTCTGATCTGGAAAATCCGGCAAAGCGGCAACCAGAGAGCATACTCGTGCTGATAACGTGTTGTAAAAATAAAATTAGAGTCGAGGTAGAAAAAAAGAAAAACAGTTCAATATTAACTAAAAAATAAATTGGGATCAGAAAGTAACCTGATAATTTTGAATATTAAATATTATGAAATTGTAATATATTGAAAAAGGAAGAGCAGAGAAAGAAAATGAAAAAAGCAAAGCAAAAGCCAAATCACAACCACACTTCTTTATTAATCCAAGTATCAAACATACATATAAAATGAATATTGGGACACGTGTTTATTAACATGAACCAAAATACATGCAAACAGATACCTGGAACATATCCAGGTGTGAAGTAACTAGTTTACAACATTCAAGTAATTGTTAATTTATGGAAAAAGGAATCAACTCCAACATATTATAAACTCTAAGAATAACTTTTGATATTTCAGATTATATTAATCAAATTTTAAAATAAAAATATTATAATTTAACCATTTTTTTTAATTGAAAAATGCTGAAGACAATATATCATTATTTTTAAAATGATTTATATTTAAAATTAAAAAAAAAAAAACGAAATGTGTAGGAATTGTATTATAGTTGGTCTATTTTATTTTATTTGAGCAAGACCGATATGTTCTTTAAGTTTGATAGAATTACAATAAATTAATTTACAGAAATAAGGTCAATAGCAACTTGGTCAAATTTAAACGGTTGAAGAAGCAACGAGGAAGAAGCGTCTTCAAAGAAAGAACACACGGTGCACACCATCTAGAGTTGTCAACACTTCGTGGTTTCAGTTCCAACTAACCATTTGTCGCTCCCATGCCAATTCAAATTTGACCAACTATACAAGACTCTTCGTCACACACGTACACATCTATATGCATGCAAAAAGAAATTTCTGATTTGATTTCATTCAACCCTTTCTGCAATAGTCTGACTAATCTGGTCATATAACATTCCTCTTAAATTTCATGCCAAGTTACCGAAGCAATATAGATACACAAATTATTATTATTATTATTATTATTATAAAAAGGAATCAAAATTAGGATTGATATGAACATATGAAGCTTAACACCTATCATCACTGAAATTTATATATAATTTTTAATTAAAATATAGTAATATAATCTTTTTTAAGTGCTATTACTCCCAATTTAAGTGAGTTTTGAAATATTAAAATATATAAAATGGTTTGATTAACTTTTTAACCTAATCAAACAAGTGAGTTTATAAAAATGCACTTACATAGTCACTCTTGTTTAAGAATCACTACTACAAAAATCTTAAATCACAATTGGTTTTTTTACTTACTTTATATCGGTTTTTACCATTTTAAAAACGGTTCTCTATTTATGTGATGTAAAAAAATAATTTATATCACATTGGTTTTTAGGATATTTTCGTTTTTGGACCCGTTTTATAAAAATAATCCAGAAATCCCTTTATTTTTAAAAATAATTCAAAACAGCACCCATTTTTATTTGAAAAGCGGTTTTGTGGAAAGGTTGTGTGGTTTTACTCTATTCCTACCTTGTTTTTATTAATTGTATAAATATTTTTATACCATCATTATTAACCAAATATTAAATTATATTTTTATAAATAAAAATAAAAATATTTTAATTTTAAATTAACTAACACGTTTTAATTTATTATATTTACTAAAAAATCCAAAATAAATATGAATTTATTTCATTTTATTTTTTAAATTAAACAATATATGAAATAAATTTATATTTATTTAGAATTTTTAATTAAAAATAACAAAATTAAAATGTATTATTTAATGAAAAATAAAAATAAAAATATATTTATTTTATATTTTTATTAAAAATATAATTTTATTTTTATTTTAATTTTTTTCATTGAATAATACTTTTTATTTTGTTACTTTTAATTAAAAGTTCAAAATAAATATGAATTTCTTTCATATATTATTTAATTTAAAAAATAAAATGAAACAAATTCATATTTATTTTGATTTTTTTAGTAAATATAATAAATTAAAATGTATTATTTAATTTAAATTTAAATTAATTTATTTTTATTTTCATTTAAAAAAATTATAATTTAATGTTTGGTTAATAATGATGGTATAGAAGTAAATATTTAATACAATTAATAAAAATAAGGTAGAAAATAGAGTAAAACTACACCAACTTTCCCCAAAACCACTTTTCATATGAAAATGAGTACTGTTTCGAATTATTTTTAAAATTGGGGTGATTTCTGGATTATTTTTATAAAACGGGTCCAAAAACGAAAATACCCTTGGTTTTTAACTGATATTTTTCCATATAAAAAACATCAGTTTTATGATTAATCGATATTTTTAAATAAATAATTTGAGATTATTTAAATAAAAAAATATAGTTATAAAAACAAAAGGACATTGGTTTTTAAAAAATCGATTTATTTTTATTTTTAAAAATATAATATACAATAAAAATTTATATTAAAAAATTAATGCAATAAATTAATATTTTTGTAATAAATAACAAATTAACATTTAAATTTCTTCAAAATATTATTTATATAATTTAAAGTGAATTGTGATGTACACTGATAAATATCATAATAGCTTTCTTTTTCAGTATAACACAACTTTCAACTAAAAAACAAAATTTCAAATTACATAATTCTATCAAAAGTAAATTAAAGCATATTCTTCTAATTCAACTATATCAAATTGATCTCTCTAAGTACAAGTAACCTATATAGCTCATCATCATCAAATGAAGAAACAAGGACATACATTGATAGCAACAGCGCTTGGGAGCGTTAGGGTAAAACTGAGGTTACAATCTTCACTAGCTTCAAATTGGAAGAGAACTTTGGTGAAGTTGAATTTGTTCCCATCAAAAGGCTGGAGGACCTTATCAACATGGAACTTAGTAGGCCTCTTTTTCAAGTGTCAGCCTTCATTCAGCTAAGCTATAAAACCATATTGACCACGAATCACCTGAACCATAAAAAAAAAAATTAAAAAAAAAACCCCTAAACTAAACTCAATCCCAGATCAAAACTAACAATTGAACCACATACTACTTACAAATCAGAGAAAAATATAAAAAGAACCCAGGAAACAGAACTTGGTTTCACAAGCAGAGTCCTCTTTGAATCCGATCCTCCCACTACAAAACCAAACCAGAAACTAACTCAACATCAACAGCAAACAAATGCAATCAGTGACTCGATTCATAAACCACTCAACAAAGCATACCTCTCCATGGAGGAGTTCATCAATAAACTCAACAGAAGCTTCCTTAACCTCATCATGTCCAAATACATCCTTATCAATTTCAGCTTTGTTCACCTTCTTGAAAGCACGAAAAGGATGTTTTGCACCTAAAATCCAACATAACCATTCCATAAACAATAAACCAGAAAACCCACATAATAAAATCACATAAAAGGATAAATAAAACCAATAAAATCATACTTTGAATGCAACATTTATTGAGGTAATTCCTTCAACAACCAGTTCCACAAGAAGCCTCATCAGATTTCTATTTCTGATCATTTGAAACGATAGTCGACACCCTCTTAATCCTCAACATCTTCTTCAAACACTTCTCAAAACAAAAATAATACCAAAACCAAAAAATGCACAAAAGAAGCAAAGATCTAATCTTTCTTATAAAAATAAAAACACCCAGAAAAATCTTGCAGACAATAAACTACACTAAAAAAAATCAAAAACTAAAAAAACCAGAACTATTGAAACCAAAATACCCAGAGGTTGATGAAGAAGAAGAACCACCGCCAGCCTGAAAGAGCAAGAAAGAGAAGATCAGATGGGCTTCCACCATCAGAAGGTAGTGCTCCACGACCACCGTGCGGCGAAGGGTTGGAGGACTCGGTCAAGCAACCCATACGTTGTACAGCTCGAACATGAAGCAAAAGTTGTGAATCTCTGTATTTACCGTCCACCAAAACTTGTTACAGAGTGAAAGTTAAGAAATTTCAAACACACCCAGATGAGATTTAAGGTCGAAAATCGATAATCGGAAAGAAAGTCTTGATCTTTAAGGCTTCTAAGACTTTTTTTTTTAAATTAATATTATATGAATTTAATTTATTAGAATGTATTTAATTTATTATATGAAATTGAATTATTTGATTTTTATTTTATTTATATTTTTTATTAAAAATTTAAAAATTTATTAATATTAATGTGAAAATTAATATATTGATAAAATTTTTAAATAATATTTTAAATAAAAATATAAATAAAGTGAAAATAAAATATATCAATTTCAAAAAATATCTAATGTATTTAAATTATAACTTGAACTACTACGGTTGTTGTTGAGAAGTGATATTTTAAGTATGAAGTTTTGTCATTGGTTTTTCAAGAAAATGATGTAAATTTGAGGATTAAAATTTTATAAATCGGTTTTCGATTCACCGTTATTGTTACTTTCTTATTTACATCAGTTATAAAAAATTGATTTATTGAAAGTGATATCTTTGCACAATATTATAGTAGTGAATCTATTTAGTAGATTTTTTTAAAGAAAAAAATGCATTTTATCTTAATATAGTGTTAAACTCCCTTGTTTGAGACTGTAACGGAAGCTCGGACCGGTATATTAACCATTTATGATTCAAGGACAACTTTCAAAAGCCAACCAAGTGATACTATAAGTCAAATGCAAATTTCGAATTATAAACCAAATAAATAATGCCTATTTAGACTTCAATCAAATAAAATATTCATTTACAATCATTTTACACTTACATAATAAGTTTATTTATAAACATGATAAAATTTCAAATATATGAATGTGTATCTACATAATAAAAAAGGGACTTCACCATGAGAGCCTTATGAAATATATGTCTTGCTCGATCAAATCTGTAAATAAAGTTTCAGAAAAGAGAAAAACGAAGAAAAAAATCAAACACACACCAGGTTCGTATTCCATGTCCCCAAAAAAGCACAAGCAAATGTTCTTACCTTTCTATCAATATGTAATATTTTTGTATACAATGCAATTCTACTGTGAGCATCTCTAACTCACCTTAACACATTGAAGTCAAGCACAAGCGATCCCTAGCAAACATTCATGCTAGTGCAATAAGCATAACATGTTATGCCATATAATCATGCCCATTTCATGGTTACCAATTATCAAGGTTAATCACATTTCTCATGTGATTGACAATCAAGTTCCATCAATTGATCAAGACAATCAAACAAGTGACAATCAATCAATCAAGACAATCAAGAAAACCAAGTCAATCAATCAAGCAAAATAGTCAAGTGTCAAACCCTGTTTAGTCCAAACAACCTGATGTAATGAAACCTTGACTTAATGTAACATTTTTGTTACTTACAATAAGACACAAGGGATTCCTTATACAAGAAGTAAATCAATCAAATAACAACATTACATGATTTTTATAGTTGTAAACTTCAATCGTTTTAAAATACATTCAAATCATGTTCCTCGAAAAAACGTTCAATATCAAGTTAACTTTTGAAAAAGTCAAGTTAGGTAGCTAGGAAAATGATGTCAACATGGTTTTTGCAATAGTTAAACAAATTGGTATTAAAACAATTTGGACGAATGTTTTCAATGGTAGAAATTCTTAGGAGCATTCTCAAAACTTAGTGCTTTAGTCCTTTAGCTTACTATCAACAAGCATTTTGTTTATCAAAACTCATTTTTGTAGATTTATTGAGGGAAAATATCACTTGTGAGTATATTTCATAAGATTTCTAAGACCATTCAAAGGGTATCTTAAGTCATAAAAATTTGATTCCAAAAAGGTGGATGTTTTTTAAGATTTGAAAATTTTGAAATGTTCTAGACATTATTGAACGAGCCTATGCAATTATCGAACCATCTAAAGTCCGCTAATGCCGTAAAAGTTAAGCAAAGATGACATACCTAGAAAATACAAACACATATGCAAGCATGAACATTATATGAATTCATTTTATAACTTAATCCATTTATCTCTTAGGGAAAGATACAAGAAAAACAATTACTTTTTCTGCAAGTAACGATCCACGACACTTCTTGTAAGTTGGATTAACTTAAATTATACATAATAGGGTTAGACATAAGGTGTATAAGGGTCATTTCACAAAATATTGGGTCTAAACGGGTTCTAATATTTCAAATTCAAAAAGTCAAAGTTGAGCCAAAGTTGTCTACAGACGACTAGCTTGAAAAACTTTTAGAAATTAAGATAGGTGACTTACTTGGCGACTAGCTAGTTGCAAAGCCAAACTGTTTTATTTTAGAAATATGAAAATTTTGCACACTAGTTAGAATACTTGAGCTGATAAATTATTTAAAAATCATAGATGAATAATAGACATCAATACAAATTTGTAGCCACTAACGGTACTTAAATTGGAGTTAGTACAAAGGAGAACGAAGTTCAAAATATCCATTAGTCTAAATAAAAACTTTTTTGAATAATTGATGGGCTTTCCAAAATTTAAATATAAAAACTAGTGCAGTAAACTATTTAAAAATTATAATTAAATAAGAGACTTCAAAATGAACACATGATTGCAAATAACACCCAAATCAAAGTTCAAACAAATAGAATGAAGGTTACGAAGTTTACTAGTCAAACTAGAAATTTCCAATGCCAGGTAACTAGCTAGGCGACTTGCTAGTCGCTTAGCTAGTGGTATAGCTGAAAATTTACAATTTTAGGGTGCAAACGACTAGCGAATCGCCTAACTAGTTTTATACCAGTTTTTAACTCAAAATTGTAGATTTTGAAGTTAACAACTTAAGCATCCATCTAAGCTAATTGCTCAATTTTGAAATGCAACCAAATCACATTGGAATGCAACAAAAGTTCAAACATATTATATTTGATCACCAAAGGACACATATAAACAATTTAAAAATTAATTGACTCAATCATTTGGGCACACGACATTGCTCAAAAGACCTACCTGGCCAACTGATTGCAACAACAACAAGATAATAAAAGTGCTGATTTTTAAGTATGACTTCTTATAATCAATACTTATCGATTTTCAACATTATCAAGCTAAATCAAACAAGTTTTGATAATTCGATTAGTCATTATCATCATAATATCACAATTTCAAATTAACTTAATAGTAGGATGCTAAACCTATTCATTTTTACTTGATTAAGATATATCAATCACGTATTTCTTGACAAAGGGGTTGGTCTAGGGGTTGAGCAAATAACAAACATTTTAAAACACATTAAGATCATGTGCTAGATATACCATAAGCTTTAATTAGCCAAGTTTCCACTTAACCTCTTTTATTTCTAGTCAGGCCAAGCTTTTCATCTTAACTAATTGTGACTTAAAAGTTGTCATCTTATAATTAGACCATGTTAATGTCAATTACTTGAAATACAACCATCCAATTATGAGCAATTAGGGATGGTGAATCACACACAAGGATTCAAACACGGCCATTACCAATTTCATTTACCAAGCATGTCAATTTTCAAGTTCAATTCCAATCTTAATATCAAGACAATCATCAAGTTTCATTATCATGAACATTTCCAACTACTTTATCAGGTTTTATTTACAACTGTCCAAAAATAATTACAAATTCAAAAATGGAATTTAAGATAGACCGAAGTCCCAAGACTATCAAGCACGTAGGTGAACCAAAGTTCTAAGACGGCTCTATCACCACAAAGTGCATTAGAACTGTAGGTGGATCATCATCCTAAGATAAGTAAACCCATAAACAAGATAGAGCTGTCACGGTGTAACTAGACTATTTGCGCCTACTTTACCAAGGCATATTTTTCATTATATCTTCTAACTAGTTTAAGGGCATTTAGTTCAATTGTGAAGTTTCATTATTTATCATCAATTTCCATCATCAATTCAAATCAAGTAAAGACGCTACAAGGGAGTTGGCTTTTCTTATGCTAAATATGCCATTAAAGGTCATTAATGGCAATTAGTTCAATTAACTTCCAATTAACCATTACGCATATTTGAGTCTCAATTCATATCAATAATCATCAATAAAATCAAGCAATGATGCAAGATGGAAATTTAAGTCTCTATCATATTTTCATCACATTCACATACAAGGTGGATTTAATCCATTCAATCATTAAATTTTCAAGGGCGTCGCCTAACATGTTTTTACATGCATTATATACATGCTCTATCTTCCTAGCATGACATTAATGCTCATCATATCATTTGTTGTGTGTTTAACACATTAAACAAGTCTTATGACATAACTGTAATTGAACATGCAATCAATGCATCAATCAATAGTAAATAAGTATATAAGGCTAAAAACGAAAATACGAACCTCACATCCATCGATCCACAAGCTAAAGAGCTTGCTCCTTGTGGGTTCTTACTTGTGATTACCCAATATCAACACATATTCATCCCACAACAATCATTAATACATCACAAACATGATCATAAGACTCCATACAACTCCATCACGTTATGATTACTTTATTAAGCACATAACTACACTAATGAGATTAGGATTTTAACAAAATGGGTTAGAATCAACCCAAATTCAAATGGAAAAAATCTAGGATCATAATCTAACAATATTTCTTACCTAAAACCAATTTCAAAGATTAAACAATATTGTTTCCAATAACAACGTCACAACAACAATTGTAAAATTTAAGGCTTTCAACCTATAGTTCTATTGGAAGATAAAACACATGATTATCACTTAAAATTAACTTTAAAACATCCTAGTAGCATTTGAGAATCAAAATCACTCCGCCATTTTTTGAAATAACAAATATAGAGAGGGAGAGAGAAGAGAATTCACTATGGTTAATTAAACTTTGAAACACCTCAAGAACACTAAATGATCCTCTAGAAGGTGATTGGAGTAATTAATTTGAAGATTGATTGTGGTTGGAGTGGTTTATGAAGAAGAAAGCTAGGGTTTATTTTGGTGGAGAAGGGGAAAATGTGAAGAAGATAGAATGGGAAGAAATAAGAAGTGTAGGGAGTGTTGGGGGGTGGTGTTGAGACCTTATTATCACTACAAGATTTTTGACATACGGCAATACACTTACAACAACGTGTATTGATTTATGTTGCCATAAGTCCCCTATAACAACATGTTCTAAATGTATGTTGCTATGGGAATTTTAACAACACAAATTAAATATATTGTCAAATGTCGTACATTAGCAATACGAATTTCGAGTTGTCAAAGGTCATTATATTTAGCAGCATGAAATTTGTGTTGTAGAAGAACATTACATTTAATAACATGAATTTAATGTTGTGAAAGATCATCCATTTAAAAATGCAAATTCTGTGTTGCAAAAGGGCATCCATTTACCAACGCGAATTTCGCGGTGCGAAGATCATATATTTAAAACACAACTCCAAAATTGCTAAATGTCATACATTTAGCTACGCAAGTCTCAAGTTGCCAAAGACCATACATTTAGCAATTTACAATTGTTGTTGCCAAATGTTAGATATTTAACAATGTGCATCTGACGTTGCAAAAGTTCATATATTTAGCAACATGAATCTAAAGTTGTCAAAGGTCCATACATTTAACAATGGAAACTCCGTGTTGCCAAAGATCATTCATCTAGAAACATGAGTCTCGCATTGCCAAAAACCGTACATTTATTTTTATTCTACTTTTTTAAAATAAAAAGTAACGTAATTTTAAAAATAAAAAAATTATTTGAATTTTTTAATTAAAAATAACACATTTGAAATGTATCATTTAATTAAAAAATAAAATAAAATTGTTTTTATTTGGATATTTATGAAATAAAATATAATTGAAATATATTATTTAATTAGAAATTAAAATAAAAATAAAAATATTTTTATTTAAGTTTAATGTGAGGGTTGTTTTGAATTATTTTTAAAAGTGAATAGTTTTTCAAAATAATTTTGAAACCGGATGAATAAAATGAAAATTTCCTTAAAATAAAACATAATAGCCTAGTAAGCCTAATATCTCAACCAATTAATAAAATAATAAAATAAATTATATATGAAAATTAGAAATTAATTAATTAGATATAAAAATTAAAAATGGACAATGGACCTCGTGGCCTTTGCTTAAAATAATAAAACAACAAATTAATTTCTGACAATTAACGAACAATAATTTTTCTAATAACTTAATTACAATCTTTGCAAACAGATGAAGAAGTCCTTCGGTCTTCCACAACCAGCTCTTCCAGAACACATGATTACAAACATTTAATGGCTATGCCATTGTTGATTTTGAGCTGATCGTAGAATATCACTCTTCTACAATCATCTCTCTTCTCCAAGTTTGCTCTCCACAACCTTTGGTAAGCTTACCCATGGATAATGGTTAAATAGCTTTGCTAAACTCAAGAAGATCTTCGCTCTCATCTCAAAAATAACTCAGTCAAGTAGCTTTACTCTCATCTCCAAAATAGCTCGCTAAGGTTACCTGGTCGTCATCATCCTAAGAAGACCCATGTTTCTAAAGAATACAAACTAACAGGTAAATCAATTTGTCTCCAAAATAGCTCGCTGAAATTATGTTTGTGAATGGATTTTACATGTTTGATGAAATACTTAAGAGAAAAGTTAAAAGTCTGTCATGGTTATGGTGATGAATATGATTTTGCATCCATCTAGTGAGATTAGTTGGCTTCCCTGCATTTTTTCCACAAATTTGATTGTTTAATGTTGTTCTTCTTATAGTTTGATGATTTGTGTGAAATACTAGTATCTATTGCATTCACCTGTACGATCACATTCTTGCTGTCTTATTCCTATTTTTAGATGCTCTCTTGCTGCAAATGTACCTAGACATTAAGCGTACCTTTATTTTGTGCCAAGTAAAGGAAAAAAAAAAGAAGGATTAATATATGTGAAATATAGCAGAGGATATATGCTTTACTAAGTGCTGTTAAGATTTACAACACATATTAGCTTTATTGTATATAGTATATGTGAGTTTAATAAATTGTGACATTGGAACACTAACTCATGTTATCTTTCAATATCCATATCATGTAATGTTTGATTTTGCTTACTTGTATTATTGTGATTGATGACAAGTGATTTTTCAATTTGAAAAAAAAAAAAACTATAACTAGATCACTCTAATCTAGATGTGTTGTTGGCATAGTCAAAAGTGTTTAATCTCTAATTTATCTATTCTCTACACTTTAAACTAGTTTAATGTTATTATATTTTACTTTAAACAGTTATATTTGCTGTTGTTACTCTAATTTTGTTGTAGATAATTATCTGTCTACCCTTACTTTCCTATTAAAAGATGTGAAATTTTCTTCAGAAGCCAAACCAAACTTCCAATTACTATCTCCCATATTGTCCACGTCAACAACTCCTCGTCTGATGCTATTGATGATGATGGTGTTGAATTATCCTTTTCATGAGATTCACTTGATTTGGTTTGGTCTTGAGTGTTGGTGAGTTGTTGTTGAAGTGGACGATGTGTGATTGTATCAATTCCCATTTTGATAAGTTTTTTCTTGATGTGAGTGTTCCAGTGATTCTTTATCTCATTGTTTGTTCTTCCTAGTAATTTCGCTGCTATTTTGGACAATTACTAATTTTACAGTATCTACTTTTAAATTACGATCATGTTTTATTTGCTTGCTCAGTTCATGTATTTACTTTATTGTTTTGAGATTATTTTGATTTACTGTTTTGAGATTTTTTGAGATTTGGTCAAATACTGTGGTGAGGTACTTCTCAATGAAATTTAATTTTACCAACAATATAAATTATATATTTATAATAATATTTTTCCAAGAACTAAAGGCTCTGGAATTGTCTATTTTGAAGCATAGTAAACTTGCATTTGAATTCTATGGCAGGATAAGCTTTTCAAAACTTATTTTCTATTTTTAGTTATTGATTGTTTTATAATTAATTGATTGTATTATAGTCACTTATTTTTTTATTCTGGAATTCAAAAATTTCTAACAGAAGTATTTATCAATTATTAATAATTATTTACTTAATTATTAATCTAAATTCTATTCAAAATGCAAATTTCACTAAACAAACTCAGCTTATATAAACTATCATATATACTGTTTTGGTTGAAGAAAGCACAGAGAAACCATTTGTGTATGCTTTATATAGACTAGGGAATTGAGACTCATATTAGTGAGTATATTATACCGATTCATTTACAAATTTCTTCACCTGATATCATTTTTTTATTTGTTTTGACCTATGATTAATTTAATTAAGGTCATCTTGCAAAATGTTTTTCTCTATCTCATCAAGCAGCTACTTGATTATGGCAACTGTTGTAATCATTACCTTTTTTTTGTTTTTATTACTGTGTGTGTGATGACTTGCGACTTGAGATTTGCTCATTTTTAGACAGGTTTCACCTTGTAAGGCTCTTATGGGAGGAAACATCACATTTTATTTTATTTTTTAATTTTTATTTATTATTTTATAATTATTTTTACAGTATCTGTTTTTATTAATATCTTTAATTATTATTGTTGTAACTATTGCAGGTTTTGGTGAATAAGAGTTTACTTTGGTCTGACGTTTGCTCCATCAGGTTACATTTATTTATTTTATATTTTTTTATTACTTTTTTATTTTATATATTGATCTTTTTATAACACTGTGTACTTGGTTGTTATTTTAGAATTATATGATTAGGTAAATAAAAATTTTGATAACTAGTTGCCATATGTTTTATTTTAATATTAATATACATCTTATTATTGTGTTTATTAAAAATTTAGTTTATTGTATCTTTAAGCAGATATATGAATTTTTTTATGCAGTAGTAGCTAATTATAGACAAAAGATGGGTGCATCTTTCAAGGTTATTATATATACTTATAAAATAGTTTAATGCTTTAATTGGTTTTCCATATAAAGTAGAAATTTGAAATTTATTTATATTTTTATACATAGACTTCAGAAAAATATCGTGAAGGAGCTCGAAACTTTGTTGATGATGCTCACGCTAGGGTTGCAAATTCAGACTTCATTGTTTGTCCGTGTGTAAATTATAAGACTTTGCAACGCTATCATTATAATGATGTGTATGAACACTTGGTAGTGGATGGGATGAATCCTTCTTATTGCATTTGGGTGTTTCATGGAGAATGTCTTCCTAGTACGTCTGCTGGTGGTGGAGACATCAGCATGATATTTAGAGATCATGTAACAGTCTAGGATGAACAAGTCAAAAGAAATGTACTTCAGAATGAACATGTTATGAAAGATTTAATTGAAAAACTTTCTGACCAAGAGTTCATAGAGATTTTTAGAGTTGCTGAGACTCCTTTATATCCTGAATGTACAAGAAATACTAAGATGTCTGCTGTAGTGACCTTGTATAAGTTTAAGGTCACACATGGATTATCAGACAAAGGATTTGATCAACTGCTTCAGATAATTCAAGACTTGCTTCCACTAGATAATACCCTTCTAGAGTCTTTTTATTTCGTTAAGAAACTTTTGAAAACATTCGATCTTGGATATGAAAAGATTCATGCTTGCATTAATGATTGTTGTCTCTTTAGAAATGAGTATATAGATGATCAAGAATGCTTTAAGTGTCATACATCTAGATGGAAATTTAATGAGCAAAAGAAAGAGATTCAACATGGAATTCCTGCTAATGTCTTGCGCTATTTCCCAATTAAACCAAGACTTAGGAGAATGTTTGGAATAACTAAGATGACTGAAGATTTAAGGTGGCATGATAGTCATAACAGTATTGATGGAAAAATGAGACATCCGGTTTATTTAGTAGCATAGAAGACCATCAATCATAAATGGTCTTTATTTGCATCTAACCCAAGAAATATCAGATTTGGTTTGGCATTTTGACGGATTCAATCCTTTTCAAGATCTTAGCTCCACTTATAGCCGTTAGCCTGTAATTTTAGTCATTTACAATTTACCTTCTTTGTTATGTATGGCGAACGAAAATTTAATGTTGTCTTTACTTATTCCAGGACCGAAACAACCAGGTAATGACATTGATGTCTATTTGACTCCACTTATATATGATTTAAAAGAGTTATGGATGACGGGAATTGATGTATATGATGCATTCAGTCAGTCAACATTTAATTTGAAAGGAATTATGATGTGGACGATTAATGATTTTCCAGCATATGGAAATATTTCTGGTTGGCCTACAAAAGGAAGATATGCTTGTCCAATTTGTCGTGGAAACACATGTTCAAATTGGTTAAAGCATAATAGAAAATTTTCATATATGGGCCATAAGCAGTTTCTAGCTTCAAATCATCCATATCGATCAAAGCGAGCATGGTTTAATGGAGAACATGAATTTGGTCGAATGCCAAGGATATCAAATGGAGGCGAGATTTATAAAGAAGTTGATAAAATTACAAATGATTTTGGAAAGAATGATAAAAAAAGAAAAAAGCGTACTTTGGATGCAGAATTATGGAAAAAGAAATCTATCTTATTTGATTTACCATATAGGAAGGTAACATATATTGTTGATTATAAGCTTTATATTCATAATATAATGTTTAATTTGATTAGTTGTGATGATTAATTTTTTAGGACATGCTTGTTCGACACAATTTGGACGTGATGCACATTGAAAAAAAAAATTGTGATAACATTGTCGTTAAACTTTTGGATATTAAAGGTAAATAAAAGGATAGTCTCAATTCTCGTCTAGACTTACAAAACATGGAAATTAGAAAAAAGTTGCATCCTCAAATGAAAGGCAAAAAATTTGACTTGCTTGCTGCTTCACACACCCTTTCAAAGTCAGAGAAGAAAAGGTTTTGTAAAAGACTTGCTGGTATGAGGTTACCTGATGGTTATGGCTATAATATTGGTAAATGTGTGTCAGTTGCAGATTGTAAGATTTCTGGTCTTAAATCTCATGATTTTCATATATTAATGCAATAACTTTTCCTATTGCACTGAGAAACCGTTTGCCAAAAGGTCCGAGAATTTCTATTTCACCATTATCTTTATTTTTCAATGAATTATGTAATAGAGTTGTTGATAGAAATAAACTTCTGCAAATGGAAAAAGAAATCCCTGAGATTTTGTGTATGTTGGAAATATTTTTTCCACCATCTTTCTTTGACATTATGGTTCACCTGACAATTCACATAGGAGAAGAAGCAACACTTTGTGGACCTGTACAATTTCGTTGGATGTATCCTTTTGAGAGGTAAGCCATATAGACTTTATTATTCTTAGTATTTCATTTTAAACTAATTATTAGTTAACACAATTTGTAGGTTTATGAAAGTACTTAAGGGTTATTTGAAAATCGTGCACGTCCTGAAGGGTGTATAGCTGAACGGTATCTTGCCGAGGAGCATACGATGTTTTGTAGTAAATATATAAAACAAGCCAATGAAATAGGAACTCGATGTGGACGCAACCAAGATTTAGAAGGTAATACTCTATTTGGAGGGCGTCCAATAACTGCTGGAAAGTCAGTAATTCCATCCGTTGAAATGCTACAAATTCCTCATCGTTATATATTATTTAATAGTTCAAAGGTTCAACCTTATGTGACGTAAGCTCTTAATATTTTGTTTTATTATTATATACATTAAGTTACTAAATTATGTTTAAGCACTTAGAATTTTTATTGTTTTTAGAATGCACTTGGATGAGTTGAAAAGAACAAATATACGCATTTCAAGGAACAATAACTTGTTACAGAAACAACATATAAAAACATTTAGTAGTTGGTTAAAAGATAAGGTTAACAAATATTTTAGTTTGATTATTATTTCATCTGAAGTTTTATATTTCTTACTCGTTATTGCAATGGACAGATAAATGCTGAAGTAAGCTACAAACAAGCATGTATATCTGATACTTTGAAATGGTTGGTATATGGACCTCGTGAGGTTGTCGCATCATATAATGGATTCATTATAAATGGTTTTCGATTTCATACAAAAGATGCGGAAAAGAGCAAACAAAATAGTGGGGTTTCACTTGAGGCATATACAATGTGTCGATCTAGTGCAAGTGATCAATCGCCAATTGTTGGCCAAGTGACTTATTTTGGAGTTTTGCAACAAATTCTAGTTATTAACTACCATAAATTTGAAGTTCCTCTTTTTAAGTGTTTATGGGCAAATGTTCGTTCCGGCATTAAACATGAAGGTGGCTTTGTGTTAGTTAACCTCCACCAGAAGATGAATCAATTTGAAAATGATTCATTCATACTTGCTTCATAAGGAAAACAAGTATTCTATTGTCAAGAGAGTGAAATATCACATTGGTATGTTGTATCAAAAGCACCACCGAGAGGCTATCATGAATTGGAAGCATATGATGAGACTTTATATGCATCATCTATGGAAAAGTGCTTCGGTGAAAATATCAACAATCTTGATAATGAACCTTATATGAGAGCTGATGTAGAGGGAATTTTATGTGATAATTAGATTCATGAGTTTTGATGAGTTTTGGATCATTAAAATGTTTAGGCAGAGTTTGACTCTGTTTTTAATCTAACAGGCTCTTACATGACTAGTGTGTATAGAAGTATGTTTTTCCTTTCTTGTATGCATTAAAGTGAGTTACTATTAATGAGAATGTTTGGTTTCTCCTTGTCTACCCTATTTGTATGGAAAGGAAAAAATGAGAAAAGAAACAAAAAAAAATAACTACTATTGTTTGATACTACTATTGCTAGAGCCTTTCAGTTATAGCTCATATAAAGAATTTTATGTGCTTCTGGGTTGAATCTTTCATCACCCTTGTTATAACAGCCCTTTGTTTGACTAATAGTTTTGATTTCTTTTTTTTTAGGTAATCTCTGGGTCTAACCCTATAACTATTCGTGAGAAACTAAAAACTACACTTTCACATGCACTTGAAAAGTGGCTAGTAAGAACCTAGCTACTTCTATACTTTGTGTATGTATCTGTATTCTTAAGATTTTAGACTTCTTATACAGTAATAAATAGTATAATTCTCTATCTTGAATCTCTTTACTAACAACATTGTTGTTAAATTTGAATTGTGTTTGATAAAAGCCTTACAAATTTATACAAGATTGAAGAGACAATATACATTCATGGTTTTACATAATGAATCATAAATATATAGTGAGATTATTTTTATTTGAAGTGATGTGGTTTCAATTATTATTTCACATGTATAACTATATATTTGTTGTGAATTATTATTATATATTTGGATGAGTCATTAAACATGGTTAATTGGGATCAGGAAATGACATGTAGTTGTTATGCATTGATGTTGTATATGGAACAGGATTCTAATTCTAGTTTTTTGTGGACGTTGCTGTAAAATTAATTTTAAAATGAATAATTTTCTATCTTGTATCCCTTATTGACAACATTGTTCTTAAATTTGAATTGTGTTTGATGAAAGCTTTGCAAATTTATACAAGATAGAAGAGATAATTTACACTCATGGTTTCACATATTGAATCAATCAATTTATCCTTGCTAATGATATGTTTCAACTACAGTATGATGCTAACTGGAGAAAGACTATTTGACAAACAAAATAGATTGGTATATGTGTTAACTATTTATTTTGGCCATCTTTTTTTAATTATCTGTGCATAGACATTATTAGTATGCTCATCATTTTGTGAATTGAATTTCAAGGTTTCCAAAGTTAATTAGAGTTTTGGAAGGAAGAAGACTATCAAGATTGATAACATGGCAGAGGTGAGACATTTTCATCTTACTTTTAATTTTTTTTAATTAATATAACATAATATTATTTCTATTTACATGCTACAGTCTTCTAAAGAAGCTGCAAAAATGTATTCAAAGCAACAAAAAGCCATAATTGCTTTATTAAGAAGAACTAGAAACAATGAAGTTGTAATTTCTAACAAAGAGTCTGGTATAAGGGGTGAACATCAAAGTGATACAACTACTCAAAACCAAGGAAGTAGTACTCAAGCTAGTGAAGTTAAAAGTGATACTATAGAAAAGAAGAAACGTGGACCAACTTACATGGCTAAGCTAAAAGGAAAAGATACTATTGCAGTAAATGTTAATGTGCATGGTCAAATTGTGGACGACTCTTCGATTACCCTATCATCATATATTGGAACCGTTGCTAGACAACATGTCCCTATGACAATTTCAAGCCGGAAAGATGTTGACAATGAAACAAAAGAAATGTTATGGCTCTCAGTTCTGGTATGTACATGTTAGCAATATAACTTGAAAATATTGATTTAACTAACATCTATGAGTCTTCTGCAGCAATATTTTAAACTTTTTGACAACAATAAAAGTTATGTACTTCAGAAGATGGATGATCGTTGAAGACAATACAAATCAAGGATTACTAGAAAAATTATAGAAGAGAACAAGAAAACAGAAAAAATAAAATCATTCAAGTCAATTAAGCCCTGAAACATTACAAATGAAGAAGCATGAAAAGAATTGTCAAAGAGAGATGTTCGTCTAGTTTTGTAGTAAGAAATTTATAATTTATTATATTTTCTTTTGTTTATTACATAATTTCTAACAGTATCAAGATTTTGTGGTTTTTTAAATTATAGAAAAAGAGCAACCATTTTAGAGTGTAGAGTCAAAAGCAAAAATTTCGACACACGACAGGTCGTATGGGATTTGCTCGTCTTAAACATAAATTGGTTAGATTTCATATTTATTTCTTATTTATAATATATGCTTTTATACTAGTTGATTTTAATTATCTATATACACTATTCCTAAATTGATGTGTTATAGAAACAAGATGAAGCTGCTAAAAGTAAAGATCCAGAAAAAGTTACCAGAGTTGATGTTTGGATAAAAAGGACACAAGTCAAAACGAAGCAAAATTGGTGATGATTTAGAAGAAACCATTGTACGTTGTTTATATAATTTAGTTAACAATATTTTACTTTTGATTTCATTTTTTTTCTTTTGGTTTTGTGTAGGATGAAATGGAAAAGTTTAAAAAAAAAAAAAAAAACAAATAAGAATGGTGTGAATGAAGATGCCCTTTGTGAAGTACTTGGAGCAGAGAAATATGGAAGTTTAAGAGCTGTTGGATTTAGGGTCACTCCTTTGCGTATGAATGCACAAACTCATGGTAAACATCGAGTGAAAGAACTAGAAGAGTTGCTAAAAATTACAAATGACCGACTTGCGCATCTCGAAGGAATTGTGAATATGGTGTGTAAGTTCAACTTTAGAAATTTATGTTACTAGCATTTCTACTATCTATTAATTACCTAAGATATATTGGTCAGCTATTTTGATTACCCGAATCATACCTATTATTGCTAGTAGTTGAATAGTTTGATTTCTATCTTTCACTGCTACTTGATTAGTGAATAATCTTCACAACAATTACTTTGGTCTGAAATTACTTTTAGTGTGTTTGGCTTTTTCTTCTTTTATTTTATTTTTTTCATTTTATTGTCTATATTAAACTAATTCACTCATTAATTCTCTTATTTATAATTTTATGTGTTGTACTGCAATGTTACATATAGAGATTTAAAATGCAAGTAATTTAAAAACCAACATATGTAGGAACCTTCATCAGTGTTAGATAAACTTTAAGGAACAAAAATGTCCTAATTCAAGCAAAGTACCATCATATGTATTTAATTTTGTTAGCAAAGAAGAGTGTGATCAACAAACCTGGAAATCAAGTAACAAATGTGTTTTTGGTCTGTTAATGTAAATTTTGAGTTGTACACATATAAAGTCAAGTAAATTTTAAATTGTACACAAATAGGAGTTACAGATTGTATACAATTGCTATAGATTTTGTAAATAGGCGGCCAAGAGTTTTATGAGGGGAAGATTAAAGAGTCTGTTAGGTCATAGATTGTTGGTACTGCTCAGTATATCAGTAATGTTTTGTCTTTGGTCAATCATTATATTGACAACCATTGAAAATGATGTTGAATTTGTCAATCTATGCAAATCTATGCAAATTATGTATCTCAGAAGTCTGAGATTGGAAATGTATTTTTATGTTATGTGTATAATGTTATGTGTTGAAATAGGAAATTAGATTGTGGTTCGTTAATGAAAATTTTGGGAAATTAAGGTCACATGGATGTCGCAAACGAATAATTGTGAGGCAACTGGTGGGATTGACAGTGGCCATGTGAGTGGTGGGGTATGTGAATTGCAGGGGAAACTAGAATTTAAAATTAGAAGGGGAGGTGAGAGCAAAGGCAGTTTACTAGTTCCGTAATAAAGGAAAAAATGTTTTAGCAAATTTTGGCATATGAAGAGTGTGATCGATATTTGAATTCATATAGTCTGTATTTGTTGCTGTTTTCCACTAACATGTTTTAGTAATGTTTATATATTTGAAGGTGTTGTTTTCCATAAAATTATAGTCGCTGCTAATTTAATGATTTCTTTTGGTTAGTTTATGAGTAAAATTGGAATTGAAAATGCTTCGGGATCTCGTGTATGCGCTTCTTCACATGAAAATATTCAGGTGAATAGTTTTTCGTTAATTTTTTCTTTATTAATCACAATTCTAGTTTATTAATATATCTTTTCCTTATTGTAGTCTCGACATGGAAGTGTTCCAACTTCAAATAAAAATGAGCTTGAGGATGCGAAATGTCAAATCTTGCATTGGTATCCAAAAGATGATAAGGATATTATTGTTGCTGAAGGGAGAATTTCATCAATAGATCATTCGACCTTGATACATGAAATACCACTTGGAAGAGGTTATTGGAGAGTTTGGATAGATATCGTTCATTAAGATATAAGACTATGTAGACAATCAATGACTTTGAGACATTGGGTCAAACCATTGGATCTACAGTTGCATGGCTCAAAGAATGCATCAAGTTAATGTAAAATGGTAGGTGCTTAAGGTTTAATTAACATTAAAGATAAAAATGTATGAATTTTCTTTAGTTAACATCATTTGATATCATTACCCGAATCGTTGAAATGAGAGTGGTTGAAAGATTCATCAAATGATTATGGATTTATTATTTGAATGAAAAATAGATTTGCATTGAATGTTGATAAATTCTATAACACACCTTAGCATTACAAATAGTATTGCTATATAAGGTTATAGCAATGTGAAAAAGGTGTTTCTTTAACAATCTATAATAACACCATTTTTGTGTTGTCATAGTGTTCGTTAAGAACATGAGTTTCACGTTATAGTATAAACAACAACATGAAATTTGTGTTGCCAAATGAGCATGTAACAATACAAATGATTTGTTGTTAAAGTTGTCTTTGCCGGCGTGATATTCAAGCTTTGAAAGAGTTATGTGGAAACATGAAACTCGTGTTGCCAAAAAGGTCTATAGCAATGTGAAATTTGAGTTGCCAAAGTGCCTATAGCAATGAAAAATTCATGTTGTCGAATAGATCTTTAGCAACTCGAAATTCATGTTGCCAAAGAGCTCTATAGCAAACTAAAATTCATGTTGCTAAAAAGGTATATAGCAACATGAAATTCACATTGACAATGAGTTTGTATCAATGGAAAATTGATGTTGCCAAAGAGCTCTATAGTAACCCAAAATTCATGTTGCTAAAGAGGTATATAGCAACATGAAATTCACATTGACAAGGGGTCTGTAGCAATGGAAAATTCATGTTGCTAAAAAGGGTCTATGGCAACACAACATTCATGTTTTACTAGATACCAATAACAACATGAATTTCGTGTTATCATTTCTAATACTCCTAAGACCACAAGGCTTTCATCAACATGCTCATTCATGTTGCCAAAAGATATGACAACACTAAAATGGCGTTGTCGTACATTTGTTTTGTTGTAGTGTATGATACCTTTGGGTTTGGGTTTGGAATGAGCCCAATTCAATATCGAGTCCATTTTCCATCGAATTGGTGATTTTCAAAAAGTTTATTTTCATATTTTGAATTAAAAATCACCATCGATTTTGAAAATTCGAATTTTTCATCTATAAGAAGAAAATTCATAATTTTGATGAAAATTGATGTTTGGGGTGCAAAATTGAAAATTTCTTGAGTTTAAAAATTAATTTTGATTCTATACTATCAATTGAATCAAGTTTTGTCCTACAAGCCCAATTTCGATTTTAAAACCTGTTTTTAAATATTTGATTTTGAATTAAATAAAGGTTTTTAATTTTAGGCTTTTCATTAAAAAAAAAATCTAATATCATCATTGTCCTCAATAGTATTTTCAATTTACTCTAATGTGAAAAGTATCTAAAACTAAATATTCAATATTTTCAAATTGGCCCAAAATTAAAGTCCAATTTGCGGATGTTATACTTAATATAAAAAGTCACTACAAACTTAATTTTTATTTTTTATTCTAATATTTTAACCAAAATGCATTTCAATAATTTGATTTTTAATAAAAATACATTTAAGTTATTCTTATTCTAATTTTTTAAAAAAAATCCAAATGAAAATATTAGTTATTTATTTTTTAAACAAATCATACATTCTAAATTCAATAAATTATTATTTTTTAAAAAAATTTGTAACTTTCTAATCAAATAATAAATTTTAATTATATTAGTACTGATAAAAAAATGAATAGAATTAAAATTATTTTATTTTTTAGTTAATATATTTTAATGATCTTAATCCTAAATAAACTCCATATAAATATATGTTTGGTATTTTAATTTTTTCAATAAGATAATACATTTCAACTATTATTTGTTTACAATATTAAAATGAAAAATTGAAAAAAGAAGAAGTTAGAATTAATTTTTCCTTATTGCGAGATAACTTAAAAACAAAAAGAAAAAAAAAGAATGAAAAGAGGTGCATAAGAATGAAAAGAGGTGCATGCCGAACGATCATTCCACATATAAACACATCCTTAATTAATAGTTATCTTTTAGAAACTCACTTCATTGTAGAAGGACCAAACATTTTTATAATTACCAATACTTTAAAACCTACGCTGGTTTGGAGTTATTTGTCTTTTTTATTTTAAATTACAAAATTATTTTTTAATTTAAAATTTTTTATTTTTTCCTCTATAAATAAACCCAATGTAATGCTTTCACGTACATACGTTCAAAGTTTATTTTCATGGGTAGGTATAATTTCAAAAGACATCTTTTTATTTCTAAACTTGCAAAAGTATAGTTTTATTTAAAGGTTTACAATTCTTATCATACTACTCTTTATAAAAAATTGTTTGCATTCTATTGGTTGTGCTACTCATTATTCCCTTCTAATTTAAAATGAAATTATAAAATAAATTAAAAGCTAAAAAAATAGAATTTTTAAAATAACCATTTTTGAAACTCAATTAAACTTCAAGACCTAAACTGATTTTTCCTTCAAATTCAACAAACCAATTGCAACTATTTTTTTTTTTCATTTTCTTCCTTTACAAAATTTCTTCCTTCTCTCGAAAACTACACATTTTCATTCGAAAATTTCTTCTTCCTCCATCAACAACTACACTTGTTTTCATCACTGACTACAGCTCCATCCTCTTCTGCTCTATCATCGATTCCATCTCCATCGTCAACAACTTTAATGACATATCCTTGTAGAGGTAAACATATCTAGTCGTCGAAATTGTGGTTATCATTTGATTTGATTCTGTAACTTTATTTTAATTTTCTCGGTCGAAATTAGTTATGCCTGATGATTATTCAATGTTGTTAAACTCTGAGATTGAATTGGTTATGGTCAATAGTGAAGAATAGTTTGAGATTGAAATAGTCGATTTGAGCATTTAATTTTCATGTTTAATTGTGATATGAGATTGATCTAACCTGATTAAATCTATCGAAAATATAATGTGACTTCATATTTTTGTAAATTGAATTCAAGTTCCTTTATTTTGGTTATGTTAGTATTTTTGTAAGTTTTACATTCAGTCAATTAATTTGCACTTGTATGTGTACGTTTTGCACCTATTCAAAATATATACAGTCTTGTGAACTGAATTGAATTTCCCTATTGAACTGCAAATATGTGGTTTTATTTTTGAACTTCACATATTTGTGATCTACATTCACAAATTTGTGAAAATACAGTACAAGTATGTGAAAATATAGCACAAGTATGTAAAATACATCAATAATAAAACTGTTTGCTTTTGTATACATTGGGTTGGTCTAAGGTTTTAAAGTTCATATTTTTTAGATTTGTGATTCACAATATATGAATTACATTATTGTTTTTAATTACTTTCAAATTAATGTGAATTGCTTTAACTATAATATGAATCATTGTGTAATGTCATTCGTTGTATATCTTATGGATGTTTATCCATGTAGACTTTAGACAAGTATTATTAATCTAATGACTAAAATTCACAAAAGTGTGAAGTGCATTTAATATAAATTATGATTATACATATTTATTTATTTGTGATATATCATGTATATTAGTTTGTGACATTTTTTTTTATGAATGTTCTTGGAGGATCATGTCCTCCTTCAGTGTTATTATAAAATATGATTCTATTTTTGACGGAAGTTCATATGTCTTTGTTGGACACGGAGATGGAGGTATTCAATAGAGTATTTTTTGAAAAACTTTTGGCCAAAATGTACTTGAAGAAGCATATTTTTAGGGACAAATTTGAACTTTGAATTCACTTCTTATGGAAGAAAATAACTGGAGGGATCCAAAGACTACGAATTAAAGAAAATGGTGACATGATCTCTGTACGAGCGTAAGGACTCCTTGAAATTTAGGTCAAAATGATTAAGAAGAATTATTTTGTAGAATGAGAGGGATTGAAGTGGCAACAGAACAATCTAAGAAGTTCTAAGAACGCATGTCATATAACAATTAAATTGATAAAAGATGTATATCCTTATATATTTGAATGGTAATCTTTTCATTTGTTCTTCTAAGAAAGGCTAATAAAGGAAATGATAAAGATGATGATTGTTATTTGATTGATAAGGAGAAAGAATAAGGCAATGGTGCAGTGGGATAAACTGTCAAAGAAAAGGAATTGAGTATATATCATCTAATTGGGATTGAGCAGTACTCTTCTTTTAACTAGCCGATATACTGTCTAGATAGGACCTACATGCACAATGTTTTGAGTAAAAGGTCGATATTCAAAAGTAAGAAGGATGAAGCTTGCTATTTTTGGATGGGAACCAATAGAATGAAGTGGCATACATTCCCTCACATTCCAGTGTAACCTTAAAATTTCTTCCCTCCCAAATTGAGAGGAAAGCAATGAATTGGAATGACTATTTATATGAAATGACATTTTACCCTTTTTATACATTTTAAAAAATTTTAAGTTAGGGATGTAATAGTAATTAGTATACTTGAAAGCTTTCCATTCCATCCATTATTTGAAGTTTCCCAAACAATGGAATGGTAAAATATTAAAATTCCATCATAATATTATCCAAACAATGAAATGGTATATATTTTCCATTCCACTCCATTCTATTTATCTACACTACTTTCCGTTTCATTCCACTTCATTTCATACCATCCATCCAAATTTACCTTAAATGAGGGAGAATTGACAAGTTAGAGGGTCTAAATTAGGCCCGACAAAATTGGAGGGTAAAAAAATAATTTCAGGTGTTCAAAATTTGATTATCACTAAATAATAATTATAATAGTTATTACTATTATTATAATAAAATGAAATAATTTTAAAAATATTTTCAAATAATATTCGATATTTTTTTCAAATAACTTAAATCATGTACACAAAATCATGCGGAATTATTCTTTAGTGTTTTAAAATTTAAAGTAAAATGAAGAATTTCTATTCCGGAAAAGATAATATAAAGAAGAAAATTCACTGCCAAAATTCTGAATATATGGAATAGTTGCTTTAAATCAAATTATGTAAACAGTTTATTATTATTATTATTATTATTATTATTATTATTATTATTATTATTATTATATTATTATTATTATTATTATTATTATTATTATTATTATTATTACAATCTGTTGGTAGTTAAAATTTTAAAGAGAAGTTTTTTTTTATCCCCAAATTGCTAAGATAATGAATAATGGGCTAATGGACTCCTTGTAACAAATATTCATTGCAGATCAATATTATTGATTACATTATTTGACCCAATGTGCTTAGATAACACATCAGTAGTATTTGATATATGTCACAGTACAATAAACTCTGAAGCTGAGCCACAAAGATAAGGAAATACATAACCACCAGCTACATCAAAAGACTGGCAACATGGATGTGTACTAACTAAGTAGATGGAGGTGGAGACAGAAAAGGAATGGAAGTTGGAATATTGGGGATAGTTAGAGGTAGAGGTGGTAGTAAACCAACAGTAGGAAGATTTGGTATGGAAGGCAATGGCAATGGCAATGGTGGTAAGGGTATATTTGGCAATTGCTGTAGATGACGACCACTTGCTAACCCAGCATCAATCACCACCAACAAAGCTAACATAACAACACTTTTGTAAAAACACGCCATTGGTATTGATTTGTGTGGTTTAGTGAAAGGTATTTATAGGCCATGGTAGTTATGTGGTTTGGTGGTTTGGGTTTGTATTTTCTTGAGTTTGGTAAATTTGCAGTGTTGTGATATTTTGGTTAGGTGATGTTCCATCTTGTTTGAAGCTGGGTTGAAAATTATTAAACGTACGTTTACTGTCATTTATGTGTTAGATGTTTATTTCTGGGTCAAAAGGTTTGAAATGAATCATGTTGGAGGCTTTGGAAAATTTGAGTTAGGCAAATTAATGTTTGAATTAGTACGTGTTTAGGTCCTGTAATTCCGGAATCATCTGCTTATGTAACTGAACATCTAGTATTCAATGGATACCAAGAAGTTAAAATAACTGTTTTATTGTGGAAAATTTTAAATACTATAAAAAAAATTTAAATATATAATTATAAATTTATTTTTAAAAGTTTATAAAATTAAATTTTTAAAAATTTGATTTTCAAATTATTACATAAACTATTCACAAAATGTAACTATAATTTATAAAATTTGTTAACCATTTGAGAGATATTTTGAAAATTTAAATCTAAAAAGTGAAAAAAGAATTTTAACATAAATGTAATTGTATTTTGAAGTTAACTTGAAAATATCCATTTAATAATAATAATAATAATAATATTATTATTATTATTATTATTATTATTATTATTATTATTCCACCTACATTTTTATTTTAAAATTACAAAACAAATTTGATGTATTTTTAAATGAAAAGAAAAATAATAATATAAAATAAATTTTATCATTAAATATATTCTAAATTTTAAAATAATTAAATTCAAATATAATATATTATTAACCATTTAACTCGAAAGATTATATTAACATTATAATTATAATAATAAAGTTCAGTACACACTTAACATGTAAGTTAAACAATATAATTGTAATAATAAAGTTCAGTACACACTTATTATTGTAACTTTATGTTAAAGTATGTGAAATATACTTCCTCTGGTTTTAATTTTTCTCTGTATTCAAATAATATTCATCAATCATTTAATTTTACATGTTATGTTGTTATGTATAAAAAAAAATATATTCAAAGGAAATTTTATTTTGTTCATTTTAATGTCTATTGTCATGTCTGCAAGATGTGACTATTAATTTTCGTATTTTTAGAAATTTATATTTATTATTTAAGTTTTATTTAAATTTTAATTATTTTTCGTTCAAGGGCAAAATGAGTATTTTAAAATATTGATTTTCCAATTTGACCGTATCATTTTGACCAATTTGACTTTTTGGGTATTTTTAAAACAAAAAGAAAATTTTGAGCTATTTTGTAATTATTTAGCAATTTGGGTCATTTTAAAACCACTTGATTATTTGTGGGTTTATGGTGATATTTACCACCCATATAAATATGAAAATTAGGTTTGAGAATTCATTATTCACAAAACCAAGAAAAATCACGCTACGAATTCTCTCTTTTTGTAACACCCGAGCCCCTGCCCCGACAGAAAGGAAACGCAGAGTTCGGATGCTACCGTTGCGGAGACAGATAACAAACATACAGATACAGAAATAAACAAATATACAGAAAATAGATTTCAAATCGGAATCAAAGTTGAAAGACAATTCTTATAATTCCCTAATCAAATAGTTCAAATAAACTCCAACCTAATCCGAGGATGGACTCTTAATATTCAAAAGTACTTATTCGGAAAATAAATCCCAAAACATGGTGCAGCGGGTACAAATACAAAATTAAGTCCAGCAAGAATAAAACATAAATGCAATCCAAGTCTGAAGAGGATGCCGTGTGATGCTCGATGCTAGTGATATCCTGCTATCCCACCTGACTGTCTGAACTCAGCAATTTCCATTCCCAAAAAGGGTTCAAAACATACAAAACAAAAATGAAAACAATGAAGGGTCAGACTATCGATGTCTGGTTAATAAGCCAATGCCCAAAAAACACACACAGATGCGTCTTATTAAACAGAATAGCATGTCACACATATATGCAGGTTAGTTCACCACCAAAGGGTACAAGCAGAAGCAAACAAGTTGATTATCAAATGAAGTTATCCCAAATATAATCCCCTTTAAGTGATCTAGCATAAGTGATTACAGACTATTGCATTTTCCGTCTGAAAAAAGGCTTTACAGTTGTCAAATTATTTCCAGAAGAGAGACCGAAACCGAATAGTAGTTTGGTAAGCCGACATGTAATTCGGTCAGAGAGCACTACCTAACTTATCGAATTGTATTTGGTAGACAGTCCGGTAGGTAGCTCGGTCAGAGAGCATCACTAGAGTTACCGAATAATATTTCGGTAAGCAATCTGGTAGATAACTCGGTCAAAGAGTAATTATACGATTCCAAGGAAGGTTTAAGTAAAGTGACAATTCGGTTCCTAATTCGGTATGAAGCTCGGTCAGAGAGTTTCAAGTCTCCCAGGCACACACCAAATTGTAATTCGGTATCTAACTCGGTGAAGAGTTCGATCAGAGAGGTTGAACAGTCTTCTGAGACTCATACCAAACTACAGTTCAGTAGCTAGTTCGGTAAGAAGTTTGGCCAGAGAGTGAATCTAATGATCTCAAGGCTGACCGAATTGTATTTCGGAAACCAGCTCGGTAAGGAGCTCGGCCAGAGACCATCCTATGTCCAGTTTTTCAGTTTTTAAGTGACAGCCCGGTACACAATCCAGTATACAGTCCGGTTTCGGACACTGACAACATTTTTAGCCTAGCTCAGATTATGTCGATCGCTATTCAAAGTCTAGCTATCTAATTAGGTCTATCATAGCACTTACAGCCAGTTAAGAGTCACCATTCATACTACCCAAAGTTAGAACCCAAAAGACAATAACGAGCATCAAACAGAATCAAACCAACATATCAAAATACATAATCAGAAGCAGAAACAGTTCATAATCACAGTGTTCACATTACCTAATTATTTAGGTGTTTAACTTACCAGGCCTGTCCTTAGTTTAATAACAAAATCGAGAACGATAAAAAGACATATAGGGTTAAACCCTCAGAATGGATCAAAGATCCCAGAATGATGCCGTTGCATCCAGAATGAGTCAAGCTTCAGAATGATGTCGCCGCATCTAGAAGGTGGTTGGCAATCAAGGTCATATACGCTTTTGCGCATCGATGTATACATCTAATTTTCCCTAACAGCATGTTGGTCTTATCGTATTAACTTTAAGACAGGGCTTTAACAGATTACAGAATTCCAATTTCAGATTAACAGACAGATACAGACATCAATTTAATATGTCCACATATGAGCAGCAGAATCCAACAGAATGTATCCAGATAATATACAGATATAATGGCAGCAATTTTACCCAAACAGTTCATATCAAATGTAGCAGATTATGATATTCAATTCAGATTTCAGCTTATATCGATTTAACCAAATTGAAAACATCCAAACAGACAAAGGCAGACAATTGTGAGGGTGTAAATACGGCTACTAACCTTATTCGCTAATCCAATCAACCGAGTCTACTCCGGTTGGCGATCCCCAACTTGGTCTACACCAAATCAAGAAAAAATTCATAAATCTCCAATTCACAAAAGTTAGGGTTTATGCTAAAGAACAATTCAAAATAATTAAAACCCAATACAACCCAAATTATGAAATCGACTTCAAGGGTTTTAAAACCCATACCATTAGAAACAAAATCCCCAAATCAATTTTTGAAATCAACATTCAAGTCAACTAACCCTAATTCAAGTCAAAAATCCCTAAATCATATAAAGTAGTTTAAATCAAAGAGTAGAGAAATTGTTACCTAGGTTATGAAGAAATCGAGATGAGTGTAAAAACCCAAGTGAAATCCACACAAGAAGCTTAGAAATTCGTGAGGGGTGTTCTTGATTTGAGAGAAAAGATGAATACGTAAAAATCACTCTTTCTAGGTTTTGGTGCAAATGACTCTAAAGACATCCTTTATATATATATATATATATATATATATATATATATATGGGTGGTTAATATCACCACCAACCCACATATATATAAATTAATTTAAAAACAACCCCATTTTAGAATTAATTACATAATTGACTCCAATATCAAATTGTTTTCAAAATAAACCCAAAATCAACTTAGTCAAATCATTTGGTCAAACCAGAAAAGTCAACATTTTCCTAAAATGCCCATTTTACCCTTATAACGAAAATAAATAAAAATTATCAAAAAATTCAAAATAAGCGGACAAATAGCCCCAGATTACAGACATGACACTTTTCTCTCAAATCAAAATCCTTGTCAGCAGATTTCAAAACTACATTTTTCAAGATTTTAGTTTGGGGATTTTATTTGTTGTTGGTTCCTTTTGTTCAGGTAATTGTTTTGTCACGTCCGTAAATGAGGCCAAATTAAAACTTATTTTGTTATTTGACTGATTTTGGAAATACTTTTGAAATGGGAAAATTTTTTGAATTAAAGAACTCCGGTGGGCTTATTTGTAATTCTTCACTATTTAGGTGAAAACCTAGGTTATCACATTATCAATCATTCAGCCGTCATACCCCTTTCTTCTTTTTTCTCTCAACTTTGAAAAACTCAAACATAAACTTACTTTTACTATTTCATTGAATCACTATTCTATTAGACACTACTTCATTGGTTTCGATACCAGTTTGAAAGTTTCCCTTGAACCTAATCGTCGAGTGTGAAGGTAAGTTCATATGTTCACGTTTGTTAAGAAATGCTCTTCAATGTCGCTTCTGTTCTCAAATTATAAACCCTAACCTTCGAATTTCTAGTATGGTTTGAGTCTGTTATTGAATTTGGTTTGTCCGATGTCTAGGAGACGGAGTAGGAGAACGTCAGCCGGAGTAGTCCTGTTGTTGGATTAGTGTATTGGGTTAGTAGCCATGTTTAAGCCCTCACTTAAGTCTGTTATTGTCTGTTCTGTGTTGCATTAACATGAATTAAACTTAATGTATGCTGAAATTTGAATCTTGACTATGTAATATGTTTTATACTTTGAAACCGTCATTCAACTTGCTGATAAATGACTATTATATGAACTGGTGCAATATCTGTTGACTGCTGAAAGCTATACTCTATTGTATTATGAAAACTAAGCCCTGTCTAAAGTATGATAGCGATAAGACCGACATGTCGTAGGGATATTAGATGTATATATCGATACGTGAGAACGTACAGGCCTTGACTTGCCTTCTGGATGTGATGACATCAGGTCTTGTTGTCTTCTGGATGTGACGACATCAAACTCTGTTCTGGGGTCTCTAGCCCATTTTCTGGAGCTTTACTCATAAGTAAAAGGTTTATGACCTATTTTCTGTTCTTGATTTTGTTATCAAACTAAAGACAGACGAATAAGAAGTAATCTAATGTTTTCTGTGTGTGATAAGAATCTAATAAATAACCTTAAATCTAAAGTATTCTGAATCTGCTATTCTCTGGGATCTAGTATATACATTCTGGCAAGTTAATTACTTGACAAAAATCTGATATCTGATATACTCATAAGATAAACTGGACTCTACTGTCTGATATGTAATATGAATTTTAAGTGTACTGTGAGCTGCTATGATTATATTGATGATTTCTAAATTGAACTACCTGCTTGCTTCTAGATTAATATGCTGCCTATAGACTAAGTCGTCCTTAATTAGTTAATTAGAAGAAAATTTAAAAGTTGATATTAAAACGAACTAGACTTAGGCAAAATTTCAGTACTCAACCTAAGTACATCGTCTAAGCTAGGTATAGGTTGGCGAATCCTCATTTCTATCGCTAGTGTCTTCGCTTTGTTGTTGGCGAAACCTTGATCCTAAGCCAAAGTCCATCGCCAAGCTAAGTAGAAAGTTGGCAACACCCTGTATCTATCGCCCAAATCTACCGCCATAGTGTAGACAATATCTCACTAAACAGTTCAACCATCGACTATCAATCTCGCCAAGACTTGGACGATACCCCTTTTTGAAGTTAAAATCTCGCCTAGTTACTTCGCTAGTAGTCAGGCAAAATCTCCTTAAATTTTAACCCTTCGTCAAGTGCTTTCGCTAAGATATAGGCAAAACAGTGTTTTAGTCGTTCAATTTTTCCAAATACCTCACCAAAATAGCTAGACGAAACTTTTCCCTTTTTAAAATCATCGCCAAACTCGTCACCAAGTATTGAGGCAAATGTTTCTATGTTGCCAAGTAAGAGTCGCCATGAGATTTTCATTAAAATCAATTGTCGCCAGTGACATCGCCTAATATTTAGGCAAAATATTTCTATGTTGCCAAGTATATGTTGCCTTAAGCCATTTAAGTGTTATGAAACATCGCCTAAACCATCATATGATGTTTGATGCGAAATGTTTTTATGCCGCCTTAGGTGTCCCCAGGTCTTAGTTTGTCGTCGTATTTTCTTTAAGCTTCTTCTTCTTGAATTTTCCTTTCCGAAAAGTTATTATAAACCTAATTCGAACTTAAAACGAATAAGTTATGACTATTTTAAGTTTAAAGCATTTATAGGTAAAATTAGTCTATTTAATCACTGTTAATGGTAATAGATTTGTTTGCTACTCATTAGGGAACCTAGTAAGCTTTAGAACCTTTCAGATTTGTTTAAACTCTTCTATTCCTTCTGTTTTAGGCCCCTGGATGATCAGATATGCTGCATATGTTGTGTGTTCATGCTTAATTGTTAATCTAAGAAGCATTATATGTGTGTGGATGTTGGGCATTGGCTTACTAACAAGACATTCGATAGTCTGACCCTGTTGTTTCTTTATTTTTATTTTATATGTTAATTTTCCTGATCGAGATGGAAAATGCTCAGTTCATACAGTCAGGTGGAATAGCAAGGCACACTCATATATCACTCCATGCATTAATTCTCACATTGGTTTTCAGGTTTGCTTCCGCTTATATTATGCATTGAACTTTTAAGCTTTATTAAACTATTTTAGTTGTAAACCAGACTTTAAAACAATATGTTTCGAATTCTTATGATTTTGTATACAAATGATTTTAAGTTCAGGTCTTTGATTAAGTATCCAGTTTATATTTTATCTATTACAGTAATATAAGTTCTATTAGGATATTTGATAGTTGTTCAGCATAAGTATAATATGTATGTTCTCTGTCGTGATTTCCATCTCTCTGCATTTGTCTGTAAGGCGGGGGTTCAGACGTTACCTGTTTTCATTCTCTTTTCTTGATTTAATCACTTTAAGATCAATTTTGGGATTTCTTGAATTAATTAGGGTTTGGGCGAATTTGGGGATTAATTTCAATTGATTTGGATTTTGAAACCCTTGATTTTCAATATGCATGATTTAGGGCTTTTTTTTTAAATTAGGATTCTATTTGTTGATTGTTTGAAAACCCTAACTTTCTAAAATTGGGGATTTACAAATTTTGTTCTTGATTTGATCTAGATCAAATCGGGGATCATCAGTCAGAGTGATTCGGTGGATTGGATTTAGCAATAAAGGTTAGTAGACATGCTTATGCCCTCACAATTATTTGTTTCTGTCTGATTCGCTGCATGTGAAATTATAAACATTATTATTAAGCTGAAATCTGAAACTTGATTTAGTTAATCTGTTGCTGCCTTTGTGTATGAATCTGATTGGTTATATTTGTTGAATTGTATATGTACGCTGTTCGATTAATTCTGTAAATTCTGTTAAATTCTGCTTCTTAAACGTGGGTATGTGAATTGATACTCATATCTGTCTGCTAAACAGAGAATATAATTATGTAATCTGTTAAAAGTTCTGTCCTAGATTAATACGATAATACTAGCATGTTGTAGGAAAAAACTAGATGTATACATCAATGCGCGAAAGCATATATGGCCTTGATTGCCAACCTATTTTCTAGATGCCACGACATCATTCTAGAGCTTTGCTCATGTTTGGATGCGGTGACATCACTTCTGGGATCTTTGATCCATCTCTGAGGGTTTATCCTATCTCTGTCTGTTTTCTGTTTTCGATTTCTGTTATTAAGCTAAGGACAGACCTGGTAAGTTAAACACCATTTAATAATGTCATAATTTGACATCTGTTATATTAAAATTGTTTCTGCTTCTGATTGTCAATGTCTGTTATGAACTGTTTGATTTCTATCTTTTGCTTGTTACTTTGGGTTCTAACCTTTGGGTAACATAATTTTGACTGCTAACTGGCCATAGGCGATAGGAACATATCCAAATAGATGTCTAGAGCTTGAATAGTGAATATCATAATATAAAATAGGCTAAAAACGTGAAAAGTTGCCCTGATCGAATTCCCTACCGAACTGGTACCGAGTTGTCACTTAAATTCGAGTTTAGAAGATGAATTGGTCTTTGTCTGATTTGTGTACTGAACTATTTACCGAAATGTATACCGAACTGTCACTTAACTCTAAGTAGAAACTTAAGTAATAGCTCTTACCGAATTGCGTATCGAACTGTGTACTGAACTATGTACCAAACTCTATAGCGAACTGTCACTTAAATCTGAGTAGAAACTTAAGTAATAGCTCTTACTGAACTATATACCGAACTGTCACTTAAATCACTGTAGAACTCGAATAATACTTTCTGACCGAACTGTTTACCGAATTACAATTTGGTATCACTGTTCACACTCCCTAACCGAATTGCTCACTGAACTGCAAACCGAATTCACAGTTCGGTGTCAATCCTTCTCTTTGAAATAATTTGACACTTTTTAAGTTATTTTTAGACGGTAATTGCAATAATTTGTAATCATTTATCCTAGATCACTTTAAGGAGATTGTAATGGGATTAATTTGAGTTCTTAATCAACTTGTTTGATCATGTTTGTTACCTATGTTTGTAAACCAATCTGCATATATGTGTGACACTTTATTCTGTTAAATAATACGCATTCTATATGTGCTTGTTAAGCATTGGCTTACTAACCAGACATTTATAGTCTATTTTATATCTATTTTAGACTTAGATCAGAACTTTGTAACCGCTGCATATGTTTTGGGATTTGTTTTGTAATCCGTCAATCTGAATATTTCGATTTCATTTATTTGGGACTTGTATTTGAACTATCTGTTTTGACCGCTTTTGAACAATAAGATATTTAAATATTGATTCTTAATTATTTTTCTGTACGGTATGTATGTGTTTATATCTGTCTATGTCCGTTCTGCATGTGACATCCGTTCTCTGCATCTCTTCCGACAGGATGGGGGTTCGGGTGTTACATCTATATTTCAAATATAAAATTCTTATAATTTTTAATTATGTATAATTAAAGATATAATTAGTACAAAAATATTATACATTTAAAAAATATAGGGAAAATAAGGGGTGGAAATGAGTCGAGCCGGCTCGCGAATGGTTCGGACTCGACTCGTCTAAAGCTCGGTTCGAGCTCGGAATCAAACAAACTTCTTGCAAGCCGAGCCCGAGCTTAAACGAGTCAAGCCACGAGTCTAAAAATTAAAAGTTCGCGAGCATGATGAGCCTATTATATTATTTATTTATATATTTTTTAATAAAATTATATATAAATTAATAATTTATTTTAAATATTTTAATGAGCCGAGCCTGAACTTGTATATAAGCTCGCGAGCCCGAGCCCGAGCTTGGGTGCCAAAAGTTTGGCGAGTCTCGAGTCGAGCCCGAGCTATTGCTAAACAAGCCAAGCCCGAGCCTATATGAGTTCAGGCTCGACCGACTCAAATACACCCTTAGGGAAAATACATCAAATGAACCGAACAAAGTTAAAAAAAATCAAAACTAAACTGACAAAACTTTATTTCTATTTTGAGTGATCCAAACTTTGATTTTCAAAAATACGCCTTCACGCATTCACAAATTCTCTTCACAGACTACCTTCATATATCAGTGTAAAAAATCTTCACAAAAAGGTAAAATAGTCAATTTGGTTATTTTTTTAAAATAAAATTTTGAAAAATTATTTTTATAAAATTTTTAAAATGAGACAATATAATTAAATAAAAATTATAAAATAATAAAAATAAAAATATCTTAAAAAAATTATTAAATTGATGGGCAGATTGACATCTTGATAGATGATTTGTTCTGTTCAATCTAAACATGATTGATTTATTAAACGTATTAGACTAGTTAACTTGTTTATTGCCCAACGTCAATCAAAATTCAATTACATACGGTTTCGTGTCTCCAACTTGCCATACAAGAAGCTACTCCATTTCTTTTTCCATAAGTTTCTCTTACTATAAAATAATTGTAAAGTATATGTCTCGAGAGTGACTTAGCTTTTTCCTATCTCGATTAAATTGGTTTTTTTTTTTCATATATTGAAGTAATATTAAATTGGTTTTAAATTTAATTTAAATTTAAAATTCCAATTGAAAGTTGAGTATTGAAATATGAAATAATATTTACATGTAAAAAGTACATGTAGTTATTATTTTTTTTCGATTTTTTTTTACATGAAACCAATTCTAATATGAATATTATATATATATTTTTAACTCAATTAAAAAGAAAAAATTTAAGTTGCAAATATAATAATAATAATAATAGAAGAGAAAGTTTTATAAAATTTTATATATTTATATTATATAAAAATTTTATAAACTTATATAAAAAAATTTGATTGTCGATTTAAAATTTTAAGTTCTCGTAATTTTATATATATTAAAATAATAGTATTGATATCTAAACTAAGTAAAAATTTTGTATTGTAAATTTTGATCCTATCTTGTACTGTATGGAGAACCAAAATTTTCTAATGCAGGGACCAAATGCAATTTAAATTGAAAATTTTCAAATTGGCGCATACTAAAAGTTTTTGTATTTGGTTTGATTTTGGGTATGAACGGAACCGTGCACATTACTAATTTAACTGATTACAAAATATTCAAATAAAAATAAAATTTAAATATTTGAAGAGTAATGAGTATGCATGCTTTAGAATTATAGTTTTTTTAAAAAAAATTATAAGTAAATTATAAAATTATGGAGTTAGAATTTATTTTTTGGAAATGATTTTTAATTACTATTTTCATCCATATTGTATAAGTTTGGGTGTAAATTACTCCCAACTTTTCCAAACTTTTTTTGTATTAATCCATTAGTTTCAAAAGTTTCTTAAAAAATAATAATTAAAAAAATAAGTAAGATATAAGTCTGGTTTCAAAATAGTACTTTCAATGGAAAAAATTAGAGGAGGAGGGTTTTATAATAGTATCAAGTTATCAAACTACCATATTTTTTGTTGTTTTCTTCATTAACAGTACTGTTTCGGAACCAAATGTTTGTCTTACCTAGATTTTTTTTTGTAAGGAACGTTTGAAACTAGTGAGTCAATACCTAAGGTTTGAAAAGGAGGATAGGAGTTTTTAATTTACCCTGTGTTTGCAGCTATTTGTGATTATAAAATAATCACTTATTGGATAGTGAAATTCCAAGATACTTTTCCTCCGTCACAAATTTTCATTTAGACATTTTCTTCTACATGTAAATTTAGAATATAGAAAGAGTATATTTTAAATTTCACCACCTCATAAGTGATTATTTTATAATCACAAGCACCTCAAATGTATATCTTTAAAGTACCTACTTATGTATGAAATAATTTCAATTGAATTACATGTTGTGTAAATATTCTTAACTATTGAAAAAAATGCCCACAAATATAATATAAATATTTAAGATGATGTTAGTATTCATTCATAAACAAATTTTATATAATTTAATTTTAATTTATAAATAGATTTTTAAAAGGTAAAAAAAATTAATTTTTAGCAACTCTGTTTCAGAAGCGGGGTTTATTGATACATATTTGTTGTAGAAATACGAATTTACAGCCCGGGTTCAGGCGATGAAGGACTGAATCGCTGTGAGGGAATCTTGAGGGGCCGCCCAGATCTTGATCTTACAACCACAAGAGCGAGACGCCTTAGAGCTTAAGGACACCAGTGTGGTTCTTGTCGTTGGCACTCTGATGTTTAAATTAGTAATTGATTCTTGAAAAGTAATAAAATCTAAACGAGAAGGACAAGAAGTTCAAAGCCACGACAATGTGATCGGAATATAAATAGAGTAACAGTAAGAGTCGTCGAGAATCACCGGAGTGAGATGTTTTTAGCTATCATTTCAAGATCATTCCATAGGTCCCTCTCACAGTCTCTTGGATAGGTATTTATATGCCTCTCGGACGAAGCTGTTGCAAGTCGTGGATATGGTCCAAAATCGTCGCGTCCTGATTCTACGGTGAATCAAAGATTCAGTAGAGACCGGGTCAGACTGGTTATGCTGATTAGCCGCTCGAACATTGCAGTCCTTTGGACTTGGACCGATGTTTTAATGTTGTGGGCTTTGCAGCCTTGGTGGGCCAGGGGTTTGATGAGTTTGGTTTTAGGGCCACATGGATTGGGCTCATTTAACTTTGTTGGATTTGACTCATTTAACTTTGTTAGATTGGGCTAGAGGCCTACAATAGCTCGCTACTCATGAGCCATGCGGACTTTCATCAGACCGGTTCACTCAATTTTTGTGACCACTATGTATTCCCCCATTTACCCGCATGGACTTGTCTAGGCGGATGAATGTCTTTAAGAGCTGCACGCCTGATGATGATGCATCCTCGAAATTGGAAGCGTTTCAAGTTACACTAACCATTAAGTGGTGCCGCTTATGGCATCTTTTCGGCTCTAAGGGTGTCAGGATATGTCACGTCACCATGAAAATCACACCCGTTAAGATTGCGCCATGTCTCCATGTAACGCCCAACCACTGGCCACGACGGAGCCTCGAACGGAAACCGGAACGCCACATTACAATCATTCATTACAATACGATAGTGCAGAAAATAACATTTATACTAGAAGAAGTCACTATGAAGTAACTTCCTGAACCTGTTTTGAAAAGCAATAACATGATCCAAATAGTTCATTCAACATAAATCTTGTTCGCAGTTCACATAATCATCCAATCGAAGGTTTACAAATCCCCCAAAAAATAAATTTGTTTAAAAATAAATAGTTTAAACATCATAATCCAATGAATGCCAAATTAAAGAGTTTACAAATTCTTTCTAAACATCAATTTCCAAAAGATAACATGAATAGTTCCAAATGCTAGAAAAAGACATGCTTCGATTTAGAATGCTTGACACTCTAAGCTGCTCGATCACCTGTTTCACATTTCTAATACAGAATCAAGAAAGAGGGAAAAGAAATAATGTCAGACTATCAATGTCTGGTTAGCAAGTCACACTCTAACAATCACACATAATACAATAATGATGAGGCACACAAATGCACCTAAACTATTAATCAAGGATAAGGGAAATACAAATCCGCTCAGTTTCAATATAATTCACTTGTTCAATAAGGTGTAATACTCATTTAGTTCCCAATTAAATTCCTTATATACATCTGATATTTTAAGGTGTCCTTATAGGTTCCCTATATTAATTGAAAATCCCTAAAACAATCAACTATCACTAACATTCATCATACAATATCATTCACAGTAGATTCCCATTTTATTAAGACTGCCACTAATCTAGAATCAATAATGAAATGGGGCCTATTAGGCCGAAGCCACATAATATGGTCCGAAGGTCGAAATCCGTAGAGCCGTTTATTTCCCCCCTCGGGACGGACTACTACCTTAGGATCTCATCAATTAGTTCTGAAGACCACCAATAACAATATGCCCACAAGCGAGGTGCTGTCAAACCCAATAGGAGTTGTCACTTAATTTTCAATGGTGGTTAGCTAAACCAAAAGTCCTATGTTTCCAATAGGTTGAGATATCTCGGTTACTCTTAATGACATGTCATTCCATCACTATTTTCAGCCACGACTAGGGCAATCATTATCTGTTTAGTTAGGTGATCAAAACACATAATTTTCATTCAGCATTCAATAATTACATTCCATCAATCCATTGGCTTTTAATCAATCATTTGTCAGGTACTTTACTAGTGCCTTATCTGTTTATTTCTAGCTCTAGTTAACCAAAGCGTAAGTCTAACATGCAATAGACTTATCACTGTGTATATATACCAACAAATAGTAACAATTAATATCCATTCTAAAATTCACTATCTAGCATATCCAATTTACAATTCATGTGGTTATAGCCAAATTAATGCACAATTCATAAAACACATAACAACCAATATAGAGTTCAAAACAACGTTGTTAACCTTTCTTCCGATGATAAGCTAAGTTAAGCATCGCTGACACGATCCTTGGCACCGTCCACTTCGCCTAACAACAATAAGGAACAATATTCTGATTTAGAGAAATAATTAAACTCGTGATGCACGAAAAGAAAAACTTCGCCTAATCGAAAGAGAAACAATAATTTAACAACTAAGAAGCAATAACATGAATGATTACTACTCGAAACCCAATGGTGGTGGACACTTATTATTTGGTGAGCACAGTATACTTATACATCCTTACTCTTGCCCTGTTCCAACTTGAAGACCTGCATAAAATGAATCATCATAAATTAATAGATTGTATTTTAACTAAATTAGTTAATTATATATATATATATAATATAATATAAAATTGAACCGTAAAAAATTACCAAACATTGAAAACAAAAAATAAAATTAAAAAAGTCAATTTATAGGAATTTTTTTCCATCTCCGCAAATTCTAAAGGAACAGGTGATTGTGTTTATTATGATAATTAAGAATTGAATTTATGGAATTTATAATCTTGTCATTTATCAAACTCAAATTAGATATTTCGGAACTAAATAGTTTAAAATTTATTACATTTAAATTTTGAGAGATTGATTTAGATTTATCTGTATTAATAATTAAAAGTATTTCATCTGTCTCAGTTATCAAAATGAGTGGAACACATTAATAAATAGTCAAAATATAGGATTATTTAGATAGACATATTAAATAAATTGATAACTATAACCTTAACCTATAAACTTGCATTAATTACATCCTTATATTTTAATATGAATATATTAATAAATTTATTTCTAATTTCATCTTAAATAAAAAATCCACATCGAGACTGGGAGTATTAAATGCTAATGTTGGAAAATAAATTAATTTAATTTAAAGATTTAATAGCATATCCAAAAATAAATGTTGAGATTGCAAATTGGATTCATTTAATATGATATTAAAAAAACTTATGTTTGGATTCGCAAAATTGATTTGTTTAATTTAGATTTGGAATTTTTAATTTTAAGCTTGAAGTAAATCAATGAATCCAATACTAAATTAAGTTTACATATTTTTGAAAAATTAACCATTTATCTTTTTTAGGGGTTTAACAAATTCTTCCCTGTAAAAATAGTGAAGGATAGTATATGGATCAATTTGGAGTGTTTTTATTTATCAACTTTAAAATTAAAAGAAATTCATTAACTTAAATTAAAGTTTGGATACTTATATCTTACCCTTTTTCTTTTAATTAATATTTAATTTGATATAAAATATAAATTCATTTGATTTGGAGATGTATTATCCTTCCAATTTCTTTTTTTATTTTATAAATAACTTATATAAATTCATTTAATATCCAAATAAATATGTGTACTTTTTTCTCAATCATTTGTTCAAAGTGAAAATGGTTGCAATTAGATATATTAAGTGTGAAAGTTAGTCAAGCCGATTTGCGAACGGTTGGAAATGGATTCTTTTTTAATGCAACTTGAGCTCAGATTAAAACAAACTTTATTCTGAACTGAATTTGAACCTAAACCTAGGCTTAAACAAATTTGAAAACTAAAATTCCCATATTTGCTTAGTCTAAACCATTGATACAAATTCAGATTACACATATTTACATTTTTTATTTTATAAATTAATATTGATAGATTATTTGTCCTCTGTAGGGTTCACCTTATAAATCTCACACTTAGCTAGCGCCTGCAAGCATTTAAGACCTACCTCTTTATTTGCAACAACAAATACTTCGGAGGCTTGCTCTTGGTTGCGCCCGAAAATAAAGTCCTGTATTAGTACTAGTTTCATGGGCTCATGTCTCGATTATTGTTGAATTGGGCCTTCATATTTCTTAGGTAGGTCATACGGCCCTAATTCAGGTTTGGTCGGGTTCGTCCTAGATATGCAGATTTTCCGGAGGATCAGACTGGATTCTATTAGATTTTCTAACAGAATTAGGATAGTAGGGGGGGAGATTTCGTATAAATGGAGGATCATATATCTGAAAATATTCTTTTAACCATGCACAAGAAAACAACAACATTTGAAAAAAAAACCCTAATCACCCGATAAAGACCTAAAAAAGGAAAATTCCTAACTTAAAAGGATTCACGATCTTACTGAAAAATTACCCCAACAGTTTGGCGCCCACCGTGGGGCTCCCTCTATCTCCAAGCATGCAAACACTCACAACAAGGCCGGTCGCTTACTTATCAAAATCATTTTCAACCACGACTCCAATTAGCAAATCGAAGTTGTAACATCTGCAAACCCGACCTAGAAGTTGAACCGTTTTTAAATGACTTATTGAATTATTTGTATTTGACCTGATATAATTTTGAAACTAAAAATATTATTTTTAGTGTCTTTTGAATTTTTAAAAATTCTTAAATTTCAAACTGAAAGTCATCGACGTAACATATTTTCATAACACTATAAATCATTAATCATTCTAATAGCCACAAGGCATAATATCATTATTCACACAATCAGCTACAAATTCTCATACTCACATCACCATTTGTCATCAACATAGCATATTTTCATCAAACACACCCACTATTACAACACTAAAATTTTGGCCATTTTTTCTACAATATCTAGCAATTCACAATAATCAACACTAACCATCAACATTTCATCATATATCCACATCCATATAGTCAAATATCACATTATGTCTGAAAATCACCATATAGTTTCAAGTTATCATATTTCATACTACATAATACAAGACAATAATCATATCTATATCATCACTATCATATATCACATTTCATATTCTCATCCTATTAAGCTATTTAATGCACAAACATCTAACAATCACTAAACAATCATATAGAGCACAAAATGAAAGTGCTAACCTTTCCTCTAATGATAGTTAGCAGGCTCATTCGATTTGGTCTCTTTTAACACCCAAATTGTCTATTTACAATACCAACACAATCAATCAATATCCATGTCTCTACACATAATATCCATAAAAACTAATACCTCTAACTCTAGGGTTCTAACACCATTGTTAATTAGAAACTATAATTTCAACTAGAAGAAATAATCACTACCTAAAGCCTTATTAACATGATCAAATTTAAATCCATAAACTAAAAATAAAAAAAAATAAATAAAAACCATATGAGGGTGTGGAGTTTCTTACTCAAATCAAGAAATTGAATTAGAAGCTTTGGTTCGTTGGTGAGAATCACTCAGAAGGGTTGTATATGTGGTGAGTAATGGGGTGAGTGGGAGTGTGTGTTTGTTTTATATAAATAGAGAGGGAGATGGGAACATGAAGGGTTGTCTTGAGAGTAGGAGGTTCGATAGTGTTTAAAGGGTTATGGTGGAGTGTAGATTGGAATGGGTGAACTTGGGTGGGTTGTGGGGTTTTTTAATGCGTTTGGCTTTAATTGGACCCTTAACCCATTAAAAAGGCCTACAGACCCTCCCTCCGGTTTGCCATTCCTCTCATTCGATATCATTTAGACTCCAAATTAATTTATCCACACCAAGAATCCATTTAAGTTATAAAAATCCGTTTTTACCCCAAAATTCTTGATGATCAAAATAAAATGAAATTATTTTCGGAAACACTTTTATTAAATTAATTTGATCCTATATTTCTATTATATAGTATCTAATTACTGTTATTTCCTAAAGTGAATTTTTGATTTATTTCTATATGAAATTTTAAAATTTTAAATTAGACTAAATTTCAAAATTTGACTCGAAAATTAATGAAAAATCTGAATTTAAAAATGGATATTACAGGGATGTTGTACTAAAATAAAGAAATTACGTGATGATAATAGAAAACAAATATGATTCTAGTTTATTATTATTTTTAAACCATGTTATTAGGTAAGTGTGTGTTTGAGAAAATTTTTAGATAATGCTTAGGTTATATATTAGTTTTTTTTTTTTAATGCGTGTTTGGTAAAAGCATTTAAAATGGTGTTAGCGTTTTAATTAATGTTTAAAATAGCGTTTAAAAAAATATCAAGAATAGCTTTTAACCCAAACGTTAATAATAATTTACTTTATTAACCTTTATTTTATAATTAATTACATCATTATCTTCTGAATTATATTTATTAGTAATTTTATATCTAGCAGTTAATTTAAAAACTAAAATTAATACCAATGTTCAATACAACAACTAACTTTACAGTTAATTTAAAATCTAATCTAATAGTTAACTGTAACGTTATCTGAAATGCCGATCTATCAATTAATTGAGAATCTAATGCCAAACATTCTATAAAGCTATTTTTCAAACATACTATAAAGCTATTTTTTGTAAAACTAGTTTGAATAATTGAGTAGTAGCATTTTTTTTTTTTTTTTTTTTTACATATATGGTAAATAATAACATTTATAGTTTATGTATTTGTTATTAACTTTTTTAATTATTGATGTATATAATTGGAATGGTACAACTAATCATTATTAATATTTATTTTATTTTACAAAATATATTTTTTTTTCAGTGATTATTTATTATTTGTTTTTGTTACTTATTTTAAAAACTATTAATTTTAAAACTATATTTTAAATAAAAATAATTATTACTTTTAGTATTTTTTATATTATTAGATAAAAACTCTAATTTATTAAATAATACATTAAAAATATTAAACACACTAATTAAAAAATATTAAAGCATTTAAATATTATAAAAATCGCTAAAAGTACAAAATATTAATATCAGTGTTGTCAGATAGTTAAGTCTGCGCCCGTTTGTATATAACAATAAAAATAAAATTATTATATAATTATTAATACAGTAACAGTGCAGCGCGCACCGCGATCATGTGCCGCCCTCAAATTTTATGTTCATTTTGGCCCGAAAAACCTATAATTTTTTAATTATCAATATAATAGTCGCATCTGTCCGTAACTACTCGGTCACGTGCCGTCCGCGATAATATACCATTCAATGTCGAATTTCGAAACCACTATAAAATATAGTGAGCTAATAAATATATATCTTAAAAATAAATTAAAAACATACCACCGGTTGCTATTCAAAATCATAAACACAAGGGACCATTTACATATTGTCTGGTATGATGAGTTGAGTTGTGTGTATATGCATAAATGAAGATATGTAATAGAGAGAGGAAATTCAATTTCCATTATATCAAAGAAATAAGCCACGTCCATCCAACACAAGCTCAAACATTTATCTGCTTAACATGTTAGAGTAGTATATACAAAATCAGAGCTATAATTAACTTTTGATATGTATATAGATAACTGGATGAAGATCCACTGGTTGAGACGTTGAAGGGTAACGAACCAGTCACCGAGGAAGGTATAAGCATGTTTAAATTACCTTATTTAATGAATATAAAGGTTATAGTTAATAAATAAAATTTGAGCTTACAATTATGGTTAGTCCAACCAAGTTGTCCTGCATTTATGTCATATACAACCATCTTGTTGGCAAGTGCTCTCTCCGAAATTTTATTAGAATATCAAAGAATAAAAATAAAAATATAGTTCACAAATATTTAAGTATATATATATATATATATATATATAAATTACCTCCTAAAATTGTTCCATAAGAAGACTTTGAAATGTTAATATACCATTCATCCTAATTTTATTGTTATTTAAATTTTGAAATAAATAATCAACAAAATCGAGATATTTCTCGAAATAGATAACCATACTCGCTCCGCCAGCAAAACCAAAGCTCAAGTCTGGAAATTTGTTCCTATCTGTGCATAAACAAACAAATGTCAAGACCATAAAATAATTGATACATAAAATTAAAAATAAAATTTATGAAACCTGAAATTCACAGTGAAGCATTTGCTACCAATTATATCATCAAATAATTTAGGATCGCAATGGGTGGGTTGGAGCGGAGTTTTGCTCAACCCAAACCTGCCCACCAATTCTATAATTAATCAAAATTCGCTTCAATCCGTCCATCGGGTTCTTTTTCTATTATAGAAATTCAACCGTGCATAGAAATTCAACCCGTGCGCCCCGTCCCGTTTCAAGCCGCATTAATTTTTAAAATTATTTAAATAATAAATAATAAAATATTATATAAGTATACAATATTAAAAAATCATAAATAATATTAAATTTTATATAATTAAAAAATTAAAAAATAAAAACACATTAAATATTGGAAATAATATTAATTATATAATATTATATTATAAAATATATTTATTTTGTAATATAATATAATATAATATAATAAATTAATATATATACTGGTGCGGGACGGGATGGATTTTGATAGAACCCGAACCCACCCAGCCCCGACACTAGTTTTTAAATTAGATTGAATTCACCTCTATGGGGGCAGGTTTAAATCCGTCCTGATCGGATTGGAGCGGGTCCGGAATCCGCAGGTGGATTCAAATTGTCATCCCTAAATAATCCACTTGTACTACATTTGTTTTATCATTCATCAGTTTTAAAATTTTCATAATAAATTAATTTTTAGCATTATAATTTAAATAGTAAATGTTAATAAACAATATATTTTAGATTAATTTAACAGTTAAAAAAATTTACCCAAAATTATTTATGGTGGTCGTGTATTTTCAAAGGCTCCCGTCCAGCGAGTATTTGTAGCTTCCTTCAGTACCGGAACATGAAGGTTTATTCTCTCCTGAATTAAATTGCATACACGACACAATCGATGATGTGGATGATCTCCTACGATCATAAAAATATGAGTGTAACCTATATTACAAACGAGTCCATACACAATAAAACAGTCCAAAAACTATCAACCAAAACAATTAAGCCCAATACACAACTGATCAAACAATTAAGCCTAAGAAGCTCAATATAAAAATAAGATATATTCTAAATAAATTATTATTTTTTATCTGAAATATATATTATATTATTTGGAAAGTCTGTTACTATTAACTTCCTACTTTTTTTTTAGTAAATTTAATTTAAGCCGATTCTAAGTCTAATTGGGTGAATAATTGGCGGGTGACATTAGTAGTGTTAGACGGTCAAGACCATGACCGCTCGTCCGTGACCATAAAAAATTCATAATTATATGATCATTAATATGACGACCGTACCCGCATGGTCACGGGCCACTCATGGACTTTTATGTTCATTTGACTCGTGCCCATCCGTACCTATAAAAGCCTGTAGTTAGGATTTGTTTGGTGTGCAATTTGTGTTTATGCTTTCTTTGTAACTTTAATTTGGTAGTTATGGTTTGATGTTACTTGAGTTGGTTTTTTAGTTTGTAGTTTTGTGTATAAGGTGTTAATTTTAATGGATTAATTATTAATGGTTTTCATTTAATCTGTTATAAGAATATACAAGTTTAAAGATTAGGTAGTGTGAAGATTGTAGCCATGAGGGAAAATGTTTCAAAAAAAAACTTTTCAATAAAAAATGCCTTAAAAAAGGTCTCACCCTGAGATGTTTTCTAAGACTACGCATCAAAAACACAATAAAAATCAAACTAACATGATGTTGAGTAGTTTAAGAAAACGTCTAAGGGTGAGACTTTTTTTTTAGACTACTGAAAAATGTCTCAAAAATGTCTCACTCTGAGATGTTTTCTAAGACTACTCAAAGAAACAAAATAAAAATCAAACTAACATGTTGTCGAATAGTCTCATAAAACATCTCAGGGTGAGATATTTTCTGAGACATTTTTCACTAGTCTAAAAAAGTCTCACACTAAGACTTTTTCAGAGACTACTCAACAGCATGTTAGTTTGATTTTTATTGTGTCTCTGTTGAGTAGTCTCAGAAAAATGTTTCAGTATGAGACTTTTTCTGAGACCTTTTTTGTTGAAATATTTCCCCAAATTTATAGCCGCTTCAACCAAGTTATCAATTAAATTTAAATAAAATTGAAGACCATCAAAACTGGCTATAAAAAGTATTGTATAACCGAGATGTCATTTAAGTTCAATTCCATCAAATCATTACACCGCATATAAAGTTTTTTTCATGAACATCAAAATAATAATTATCCCCATACTGAACCAAATGGGACCTTCATGGATCTATTTGATGCTATTTGGGGACCTTCACAGATAATATTTTTACCTTCACGAATCCCCCTTCCAACACTTATGCGTCAGCGACAAGAGGATTGCTTCAAACATATTCTATAAATGGTCATGTTCAATGTGAGTTAAAATTTGGGGTCCTTCACGCATTTGTCTGATGTCGTATAGGCACCTTCACAGATAATTTTTCCACCTTCACGCATCTTGCAGCTTCCCCCATATGGGTCTCGATTGACCCCCAGAATTGAAGTTTTTCCTCCATTTTATTTTTTTATTGACAATTCTCATTCCTACAAGAGAAAACATGTTGATTTCGAGTCGGTCAAATTTAGGACCTCCAAGTTAGTGAGGATATGTAAGCTAAAGTTCTAGTGAAATTATGTCTTGAATTTCAAACAAATTTATACATCAAACCCATAATTTTTCCATATATATCAGAATAATAATTATCTTCAGACCAAACACAAAGGGGGTCTTCACATATCCATCCGGTGCCGTTTTGGAGACCTTCACGAATAATTTCTTCACTTTCATGGATCATCCTTCTTACACTCGTATATTAGGGATAAGAGAATTGGTTTAGATGTATTATATTAAATGATCATGTTCAATGTGAGTAGAACTTTACGATCCTTCACGGATCTATTCGATTTTGTATAAGCACATTCACGAACAATTTATTCTCCTTCTCGGATTTTATAGCTTTCCCCTTACGGTCTTAACTGACTCCAAAATTGAGATTTTTTTTCTCTATTTTATTTTTCTTGACAAATCTCATCCCCATGGAAAAAAAATGGATTGGTTTCAAGATGTTTAAAATTTGGACTCTAAGTTGGTGGTGGCGTATAAGCTAAATTCTTGGGGAAATAAAGTCTTACATTTCAATCAAATTAATTAATCGCATCTAAATTTTTTCCATACATATTGGAACAATAATTATCCCTAGACTGAACATAAAAAGGATCTTGACGGATCCATTTGACGTTGTTTAGGGACCTTTATGGATAATTTTTTCACTATCATGGATCACCCTTCCAACACTTGTGCGTAAGGGACAAGAGGATTGCTACAAACGTATTCTATAATATGGTTATGTTTGATATGAGTAGAAGATTGGGGTCCATCATGCATTCATCTAGTGTTGTATAGGCAGCTTCACAAACAATTTTTTCACCTTCACAGATCTTGTAACTTTCCCCATATAGGCCTTGATTGATCCTGGAGTTGAGATTTTTTTCTCCCTTGCATATTTTTTACAATCCTCATGTAACATCCACAAGTAGGGCCTAAAATTTTTGAATATTTTATTATTTAAAATTTCAGTTTTTCTAAAATTAATTTTCGAAAGTTCCATATCGGAATAAATCAAAAATCCGCTCTAAGGGTAAAAAATGTAAATTAGAGACTAGATTCGAAAGTGTAGAGTCAATTTCAATATTTAAAAATGATTTCAAAATGATTTTCGTAAAATCAGGCCAATTTTGGAAAAATGGGTTTAAATCGATTTAAAAGTGAATTTTCAAATTAAGCGTGGTCTTGGTGGTATAAATACATTTTTGAAATTGGAAGATGTTTTTGAAAACAAAACCAAGAGCGGAGCGCAGATCGAGCTAGTTGGATGGTTGTATGTGGGCTTGGGTGTTGTTGGGCTCAAGATTCTTGAATTAGGCCTAAAACCCACAAAGCCCATCACACCAACACACCCCCATATCTTCTCTTCACCCTCACCCTCTCTACTCACAAGAAAACAAAATACGTTTTCTTTCTTCATCACACTCACAAACCCTAACCTCATTAATCACCCACAACCACCAAAGACCCACCCCATTAAAGCTTTGAACTACCATCATCAACCTTACTTAAAGTTTCTTCAAGTGGTTTTCAAGCTCTCTTCCTCTTGATTCGAGTTGGTAAGCTCTAAAGGCTCATTAATGGCATTTCTTGATTTTGAAGCTTTTGATTTACATTGATAGTATGATTAGGACTCTTAGAATCTTTATAACACTTCCGGATAGGTGGTCTTGTTGTTTTTGGTCATTATTAGTGTTTTTGTTGAAAAACCCTTAGAGCTAGTAGAGTAATTTTTGATGAAATGGTATGTGTTGTTGATTTGTGTTGCTTGGATTGGTTCCAATAGGCAACCAAGGTGTTGGAGAGCACCAAACCGAGAAGATTAGCTAGTTGTCTTCGGAGGAAAGGTTAGCATCTTCGTTTTAAGCTCTATATACGTGTATGATGATTGTTTTGTGTTTGATTGCATATTAGTATGTTAATAATGCTAATTACTTGGTAAACAATAGATATGTTGAGAATTATGATGATAGTGTCATGTAGACACTTGTTGAGTTGAATTAGAATTGACCATGTGAATGTGTATGTGATGTTGATGATTGTTTAGTTGATTGTGTGCTTCTTGGTGGCCATGGAGGCCTATGATTGCTAAGCAATGGATTTTGATTGTAAATTGTGTAATTGAGATCAATGAACCTTACTTTTTTGTAAATGGAAATGTTTTGAACATATTGGAAATGGTTATGTTTTTGCGCTTGTGGCTATGTGGAAGAAATGGTAATTGATGCCATTATAGAGGAATAACAATGGTATTACATGGTTTTGTGTAAAAATGGAAAGAAAGTGGTAAATGTTGTTTGATCACTTAAAAATAGTGCCCTTGTTCTTAGTTTGAAGTGAACGTATTGACATGCCATAGGGAACTTAGAAGTATACTTCGACACATGAAAATGTGAACTAGGCTTGAAGTGCCGCTTATTTAGGGCAACGGTCCTCCCTAGATGCGATGGCATCAACCTCGTCCTTTATGGATCCCCTGTTTTATCTTCGAATCCCTTGGGGTTTCAACCCCCAACGGTCATGTTTTCCCTATTAGAGTTAAGTTTAAGGGCGGATAAATTAAAACATGGCAATTGTATGTCTTGTATGCTTGAAATGGTATAATGATGTCTAATGAATGGTAAATGATTGTTTGTTACAGATGAAATTCACTAAAGAAACCTTAAATGGTAATTAAACGGAATAAAGGAATTAAGCAGGTTAATTGAAAAGTTGGAAAAGTGAATTAAAGTGGAAATTACCCTGTTTTTCTCACCTAGGCGTCCTGGTCGGCGGCCTGGCAAATCACCTTCGGTACTAGTTTCCGCGGCTTGGTCGGCGGCCTGGCAAATGAGCCAGGGCGCTGACCAGGGCGCCAAGTGGCTACGATACCACTTTTGGCGGCCTGGCAAGTGGCTGGCGGCCTGGTCACTTAGACCAGGGCGCCAAGTGACTCACTGTGCCATTTTTTGCGGCCTGGCCAGCAGCCTGGTCAAGGTGACCAGGGCGCCAAGAGGATACGGTGCCACTTTTAACGAGTCAGGGAACTGGCGGCCTGGTTAAGGTGACCAAGGCGCGAGAAGTCCACCTTGCCTCCAGTTTTCTATTTCCTGATCCACTTCGGATAATCCCGGTTATGTGATGATGTTTGAGAAGTTAAGTTGCATTTGTGTGTCCACTTTGCTAATGAAAGAAGCATATTTGTATGTGCTTGTTTGAGCATGAAGGTGTTAACTAGGCATCGATAGCCTAACCCTTTACTTTCTCTATTTTTCTTGTTTGTTCTCTTTTCGAAATGAATATGTGTACAGGTGGATGAAGGCCGGGTTAGGCATTCATCACTTAGCATTGCATCTTTTCACCTCAATCTTTTGTATAAGCTTTTGTAAAAATAATTTACTTTATTATTCTTTTGTCAACTTGTTCACTTGGTCTAGTGGCGAGTTGAACACTAAGCTCGGTATCGATTGTGATCCGAGTTTGGTTTTACTTAGTGATTTCAAATGTAAACCTTAATGATTACTAGGTGATGATGTATTTTAAAGTATTTATTTTCCATTTGGGTTGAAATTGCTACTATGTTATAAGTATATGAAGTTATATGTATGAGTCGATGTGGCGTTCCGGTCTTCTACGCCTCGGGTCCTCCGGGGGTGGGGGTCGGAGGCTACACCTCATCTACACGAGAAAAACGACTTGATCTTGAGATAGTCCAATTTTGGACCTTCAAGCTAATCATGATATATAACCTAATTTTTTGGGGAAATTAAGTGTTGCACTTCAACTAATTTAATATATTGAATGTAGAGATTTTCCATAAATATCAAAACAATAACTAACCACATACCAAACATAAAGTAAGCTTTCATGGATACGTTCGGTGTAACGTCCAAAAATTTGGCCTAAATTTTTTCCGTGAATTTTAGAATCGGTTAAAAAAGTTTAAATGAGCCATTTCAATTCTATTTATTTTTTAAAAAAACATTATTTTACGAGTGCCATTTTGGAAAATAACAAAATAACCTCAAGGTAGTAGATAGAACCTCGTAAGAATTCGGTTCCAGAAGTAAATCAAGTTTAGGTCCAATTGACTTATTATTGGATTTGGGCCTTTACTGCCAAAATCCAACAATAGGCCCATATGGTTAACTAGGCCATCTCTTGCTAACTCAATCTCAACTCAATACATTTTACCCTACGGTGTCACTCTCACGCTTGCACTCTCTCTTTTTCAGACTCAAACTAGTTCCGTTCCATGCAAAATGTCACCCTCTCCCTATCAGCAAATTAACTCATTCAACTAAGTAATCCGCAAATTCAACTAGTTGTCTAGAGTTACACTCAGGTTTTCTTCCGCTAATCTCTAACTCCCTAGTAAGTTTTGACCCAATTCCATTCTAACTTTGAATTTGTTTATAAGGGTTCTTTAATTGGGTTCAGATTGGTATTGATAGAAAAATTATCATCATCAATCTGCACCATAAAAGAGAATCATGTTGTAGCTTCACAGTGGTCATAAGTGCATGCTTAGAATCACCACAAGAAGACGTTCTAAAACCTAGTGACCAAGAGATGAAAAAAAATTATATATACATACTTAAACTTGCCAACCAAGTGATGAAAAAAAAAACCTTATATAATAAACAATGTATCGTTTTTATATTTAAGTAATCAAATTCAATTTGATCATATTAATTTTATTCAAATTATCATAAGAGAGTAAATATAGAAATTATATTCCATAAGATACTTCATAAATTATAAAAAAATTAGATAATCTTAAATTAATTAATTTATTTAATTTTTTAAAGAAAGTTAATTTATTTAATTGAGATTAATTTTTTTAAACCTATATAGGTTTGAATTTTAAAATATGAATAAATAATATTTTAGAAATTGAGTTTGGAATTTCAAGTTGAAATAAAAATGAAAGTTAGAAGAATTTCAAACAAAATAAAATATTTACTACAAAAGAGAATGTATAGTTAGAAGGAGAGAAACTTATACTACCTCCATCCACTAATAAGTGTCACATTTAATCAAAACACACGTATTAAGCATCAAAACACACGTATTAAGAAGAGTAGTGATTATTTGAGTATTTTACCTATATATCTTTATATATTTTATTATTACTCTCAAAATGATGGGATGATATATTAAATAATAAATATGAGTCTTTTGAAAAGAGTAATTTCTTATTTAAAACTAGTAAAATTTTTCGCGTTTTACGCGAGAATATAATTTTATATTTGTATTTAAAAAATTATATTAATATTAATTATAAATTATATTTAATTTTTAAAATATTTAAAAATATATAATTTTATAAAATAATAATTAAAATTTTAATATATTCAATTGTATTTTAAAATAACTTTATTAAATTGTATTAAATTGAATATATACAAATTTTTAAGGTATAAAAAATTATAATTAAATTTTTATTAATAAAATATTATAAAATTTTAATTTTAAAATAACTTTATTTGTCAATATATATATTTATAGCATTAAAATCTTCAATTAATTGAAAATATGTGTAATATTTGTACACAATTTTATTTATATGTTATTTAATTTATTTCACTTAGATATAAAGAATAAAAAAATATTTTGAATAATGTTACTTTTGATTTAAGTTTCCTAACCATTAAAGATTTTTGAAATTGTGAATCAATGAGTTTTTCTCAAAATATATATAATTACTAACTATTAAACACTTCACTCATATATATATATATATATATATATTATGTATTTATATAAAATCATATTTTTAAAATGAAAATAAAAAAATCAAGTATTAATTAAAAAATAATTAAATATATAAATGAGTAGATGATAATATGTTAGAATTATAAATTAACATATTTATATTAAATTATAATTTTTAATAAATTGATTTAATTTATTTATTTCGACTTTTTTTTAAAAAAAAATTCATACTTAAAATCAAACTTTGGTATTATTTTTGGATTTATTTTTAGGGGTATAAAGGTCATTATATCACAAATCTGCTAAAAATATCAAAAAGTGGTTTTTTTTGGGTATTTATGAAACAACTATTTTTTATTTTATTTTATTTTATTTTATTTTATTTTTTTTGGCAAACCTTCGTGGGTTTTTTGGATTACTCCCTAATTTAAATTTATTTTGTTTATAAATAAATTAGACCTCAACTATATTATAAAAAAATACGAATATATTAATTTGAATTTATTTATTAGTAGATCATGGTAATAAGCTTTTTAAATGGATGGAAATTTTAAAAATATTAAGTGATTGAATTAACTATTTAGAAATATTATATAAATCAATAAATTATAATTATATGTAGATATATATATATATATCTTATATTTATAATTTCTCTTCTAAATATTATAAATTTTATGATTCCTCCTATAACATATGATAATAATAAATAAATATTTTTTTTAGATGATTACTAATTGAAAATGGACCCCTTTTCGTTTAAAATATAAATTAAAAAAATTATTATATATTAAATCATTGCATATGTTAATTTGAATTTAGATATTCTACACTTATATTTAACTACATATACATTTTAGTGATACATGATGTTGTTCAATATATTGTAAAAATAAAGAGGGAAGACTCTCAATGGAAGATTTAAGAATATATATATTTCCATGCCAATGACGGTTTGTTTTTGCTTGTTTGTTTTTTTTTATTTAATTCTAATTTTTTTATAAGGAAACAGGTAAAGAAAGATTAGAAATAGAATATACTTTGTAATTTAACTAAATAGACCATTGGTACTTTTATGGTAAAATTATATCAATTAATCAATCTGTTGATTAATATTTTCAAATTTCAATTTCTTTTTAAAATAATTTATGATATATTAATTCAATTTATATTTTACATTTTCAAATTATTTTTTTTATTTAATCTATCATCATTTATATTTTATTTTTTAAAATTGTTTATTAATTTTTATTTACTCAAAAATAATTAGGGCATTATTTCAATTAAAAAAATATTTTCAAATTATTTATTTTCTTTATTTAATCTATCATCATTTATATTTTATTTTTAAATTGTTTATTAATTTTATTTACTCAAACATAGTTAGGACATTATTTCAATTAAAAAAATAAATTGATTTAATTTTTATTAATGAACTTCTAATGACTTAATTATAAATAATTATCTTTTATTTTTATTTTCTATTAATTATATGTGAATTTCTATCCACATATATACAGTCTTCCTCAATTGATAAAGTACAAATTAATGTTTTCTCTTGATAGAATATTTAGATGTGAATATTTAAATATGATTAGTTTTAGTTAATGTATTTTTAAGATGTTATTATTAATTAATTAATTAAATTCTATCTTTTCTGTATTCAAGATAATTTTATCCCATTTTAATTAGTATATAAGTGTTTCATTTACTATTAATGTTAGTTTTTCTTTTTTGTTTTAGTATTTTTTCAGTTAATGAAAAGTTAGAATAAATATTTAATTAGTAAAAAATAATTAAATAGAATTATTTAATTATTTGATAAAACGTGGACTTCTCTCATAAAACAAAACAAAAATATATCCATTTTTTTAGAATTTCAAAATAAATAAATAAATGACTATAATTGGTAAAACGAAAAAAATATAGAATTATGAATAAATAATACTATAATTAAATGTTAAAAAAAGAATGATAGAGAATAAGAGATCACTTTTAGACCTTAAAAGAGATTCTGAAATCCACATGTGAATATAGAGAGATTATATATATATATTAAAAAATTATAACAAACCATAAAAAAAATAACTACTAACAAACCATACCAAATAAAAATAGTAAAAAATAAAATAAAATAAAAATGAAGAGTGATCACCTTAATTTGAGAGAATTGTTTTCCATAGTTCAGAAAATGAAATGAAAAACTAAATTGTAAAGAATTCTTTATATATACACGTAATTCGTAACGTAAATTTTAAATGTATGTTAATGTCTTGATATATGAAAAGAATAATTTAATATATTTAATGTCCATTTAATGTATTTAGAAAGAAGCTAAAAAGTGAGAGGTGATAAAAATTTTATTTTTTGAAAGCAACTGAGGACTTAAAAGGAAAGAGGAATAGGAGTGAGAATAAAACCTATTTTGAAATGAGAGTAAAGGTCTCACTAAAATAAGTAAATATCTCACTAACATTAACCGGGAGAGATAAGAGAATGAAATATTAACATGACATGTGTAAGGTTCTAATTAGAAAAATATAAACGAATTTCAAAACCTTCAATTTTTAGTGTTTTTCTACTTAATGGAGAACTTTCCGCGCGCCACATCAGATTTGTGGGACCCGCTGAAAGTTCTCCTTTATATTTATATATATATATATATATATATATAATTGAGTGTTAAAATAAATAAATGGTAAAAGTGGAAGAATATTGACAAATATACAATTGTGACACTTATTTTGAGACAAAATTTTTTACCAATTGTAACACTTATTTGTGGACTGAGGTAGTAATTGATAGTAAATAAATGAAGAGAAAGAAATAAGATAGATTTATTAACTCTTAGGAGGAGAGATAAAAAAAAGTATAATAAATTGTAGCCATTAATTATAAATTGTTGTTATAACTAATCCGTATTATAAATGGGTAAATTTGATTATAAAATTATTAAAATATTTCTTTTCTCTCCTATGATTGGGGTTCTTGATAGATGAAAATTGTTAATAAATTTGATATTTCTACATATCGATTAATTTTCAATTGAGCTTATGTAAGTGTTATTGATTTCTTATAAATCTTTTAATGTCTTTGAGTGATTTTGATCAAAATACTAACTTTCTAGATGTTCAATTTTGATGGGATTTTCAATTGATTGACTGTGTTGTTATCCATTGATTTGGGTTTAGGCGCCATCGGCATCGAAGATCACCTACCTGAAGTAGCCTAATAGATTTATGCGGTAGTCAAGTTGTATATCATGTTTAAGCCACTAATGTTTATTTATTGTTTGTATGTCTGTTGCATCAAAAGGTTAATGTTAAGAACTAAAACTTAAATTATTGAATTGGCTTAAGCAGTAGAATTGAATTTGATATTATCTTACTCTTCTGTCAATCTCTATTCTAAGTTGTACACTATAACTATATTCTATTATATGATTTTTAATAATAATAATAATAATAACACTGTAATAATTGCCCTACCCTATAGACAATCTGGCGATAAAGTGATGGGATCGCCTACAGCAAGTGGCGATTGTTCAGATGATACTAGGCCATCTCCGCCTTAAGAAAATCTCAGCTTAGGTGATGGGTTTGGTGAAGGAATCTTGTTAGCGCCAAAGTCAATGTGACTAAACAGGCAAATGGTTGCTAGATTAGAAGACTTTGCCACTTTGTGTTTCTTTATACTTTTAATTTTACGAAATTGTCACTAGGTCCAAACTCTATAAATAGATGCCCATTCGTTGCAATTAGAGTCTTTTGTCTTTTGAATCTTTTAATCTTCAGATATTTAGAACTATTGCAAACTCTTAAGTCAGAGACATAAAAAGCTACAATTTCAATTTAATGATTTTCTCTTCGAGAACTGGTACTCTCTTTTAGTAATTTTTGGAAATTAGTAAGGGATTAAAGAAGATCAAGCTGTGATAGAGCTAATTTTCTATATGTGCTAGAGGCGATGTCTGCAGGTGCGGCTTCCGTCTATCGCCAAGTTGTGTTTGTTTGAGATGATATAAGCAGGCGATAGATTAAACCTTCGCAAAGCCTCTTCTAAATTTCTGGCGATGATTATGCTTTTCCTTCTTTCTATTGCCAACTTCCTTTACCATTCAGGCGAGGTTTTAGGCGGTATCTTATTCAACCTGTGAGCTTTGCCAGATCCATGAACTTGATAATCTCCTGCTAAGTCCTTATTTTATTCGGAATTTGCTCTTTCCTGCTCATTTTCTTCATTTTTACATCCAAGTCCCTATCTCAATTGAATAGTTTAAAATTACAAGAAATCAACTCTATTAACTAGCTTTTAAGTTTTATTTCTTTACAATAAAGCTCATAAAGCATATCAAAATATAGGTAAATTCTAGACTTATTAATAGTGATAAGACTGGCATGCTATAGGGATTAGAAGTATATTTCGACACGATAAAGCTTGACTGCCCTTGATTGCCTATATATTATTTATGTAGATTTGTCCTTCCTGGATGTGACAACATCACTCTGTTATGTGGTATGATGACCTTCTTAATATCTGTTCTGCTCTACTTTTGGATTTCACTATTAGACTTTGGATGAACATTATTATTACAAACTGTATAATTGATATCTATGACATTCTGAACTTGGTATATTCCTGTCAAGATTGATATTTTAAACTTGACCATATTAATGTGTTTGGTAACATTGAACTTAGAGTTATTACTGAGTGTGTTAATCCTCTTTCATGTTCGAAATTTGGGTTATCTGCGTCTGTCTTGTTCTATATCTTGTTTAGACCCTAGGATGTCAAATATATGTTTCTTGTGATCAATTTTGAGTTTGATTATTGTTTGAGTGTATTATGTATTATCCGTGATTACTATTTGGGTCTTTTGTCAAGCTTATAAGGTTTTATAACGATGTAGATCGCTTCTAGAAGTCACTATTAAGCTTGGGATTTGTTAGAGGTCAGTTGTGATCTCATTCTATATTTCTTTTTAGTTAATGAAACTTGTCTGATATCCCATGAAGGAAAACTTATTTGATTCAGGTAGGATGCATTTGTGTGCTCATAATATCTGTTAACTAAGATGCAAATGTATGTGTATGTTAGGCATTAGCTTAATAACCAGACATCGATAGTCTAACCCTGTTATTTTTACTATTATTGTTTTGCATATATTATTTATCTATAAAAATTTTGGATATGTACACATGTTCAGACTATTATACAAGCTAGCGAGGGTATTTATTAACAACATGACATTTCATTCCGCATATTTGATTTTAGTTTCATGTATTTGGATTTCATGCACCTTTCCAATTTGGAATTTTGTAAACTTTGATTTACTGAATTTATTTTGGTACACATATTTTGATTAGGCCTTTAATTTCATGTTGGGATTATTTGATCTCTTTTATATTTTTTTTCAGCTAGAATATTTAGACATATTTCAATATTTGATATTCTATTTCACCGACATTTCCAATTGTTTAGTATTTGTTTTATGCTTAATCTGTCACATTTTGATGTATCGCTCCGAACTCTGCATTCCATTATTTTGGAGTGCAATTGGGCGCTACATTTGTTGGTATCAGAGTGTCGATTCTTGGATGTTATTGTTATGCATTATAAGAAAGTGTGTTTGTGCATTGTTTCCAAAATCATGACATTGCATTCATGAAGAGTCTATAGAATCTATATTCCTTGCTAACGCCTCGGCTTTTAAATATGTTTTAGATAAAGAATACTAACTTGTATTATGATTGGTAGATGTCATAATCTTAACTCTATCCCACGTTCTCAATGACCCTATGCTAGTGATCCAACTATAGGTGAGAATCGTGTACCAGTTGACAGCGATGCCGCTTAGGCTCAGGCTTTTTAGGACATTATTACAATCCTCCGAGGCTTATAAGAAGGAGGAGTTAGGTAAGAGAGGACTGCTTTGGAGAGGCTCTGTAAGAAAAAGATTGAACTTTTTAAGGGTAATAGTGAAGAAGGTCCAGAAGTGGCTGATAAATGGCTTAACGATATGTCTCAGGTTGTGATGAGATTCAATGCAATGATGTTGAGAAACAGAAGTGTGAGGTCTCTCTCTTGAGAAGTGAAGCTGTCCGTTGGAAGGAGACCATAGTGCAAACCATGAATCCTAAAAAGATCAATCTGGAGTTCTCCCATGAATAGTTTAAGAAGAACTATATGACACATGCTTGGATTAAGCAAAAGAGGATTGAATTCCTTCGTTTGAAGCAAAGGGGAAGTCAATCAATGGCTATAAGTGTAACACCCAAACCCTTACCTCAACAAAAGGGACCCAGAGAATGGATGCTACATATAAAACAGACGGACAGACACCAAATAACATATACAGATACAGAGCAGAAATACATACATACAAAATAATTGCCAAAAGATGTTCTTTATTAAAAGAGTAATAATCTGAAAATTCCATATATAAAGTCCAGCTTAAATATAACCAAAACCGAATAGTCATAAACTGAATTCAGATTGTGCAGTGGTTACAATAAATCCAAAATAAAAAATAACAATAGGAAATCAAAGTTGTGAAAATATATGTCAGATGATGACTGATACTGACATGCGTGAATATATATCCTGCTATGTCACCTAACTGTCTGAACTCAGCAATTTCCATCCCCAAAGAGTACAAACATACAAAACAATAATGAAAATCACAAAGAGTCAGACTATCGATGTCTAGTTAGTAAGCGAGTGCCCGATAAATACACACAGTATGTGTCTTGTTAACAAAATAAAATGGCACGCATCATATGCAATCTACCTAACAAACATGGATTTCAAAACATGAGCAAACATGGTGATTATTAACCCAAATTATTCTTATTCAAATCCCCTTTAAGCAATCTAGAATAAGTGATTATTATTTATTGCAATTACCCTCTGAAAATAATGTTTAAAGTCATCAAATTATTTCGGTATGGAGTTCGGCAAGTAATTCGGGCAAAAAATACCGCAGACCTTACCGAACTGTAATTCGGTAGAGAGTTCAGCAATGAGCTCGGACATAACAATAACAAAAGGTACCTACAATTATACCAAAATGTAATTCGGCAGCTAATTTGGTAGCTAATCCGAGTAGAAGGGGTTTTTGGTCACCAGGTCTCACCGAATTGTAATTCGGTATATAGCTCGGTGAAGAGCTCAAATAAAGAGACGAATCTGGATCCTTAGGTTTTACCAAACTCTAATAAGGCAGTCAGTTCGATAGGTAAATCAGACAGAATGCAAGTTTACATCCTAAGGTTCATACCGAACTGTAATTCGGCAACTAGCTCGGTAAACAATTCAGACAGAAGGTATTACTTATGGTCTTGAGGCTCATCGAATTGTAATTCAGTACACAGCTCAGTAATGAGTTCGGTCAAAGACTAGTTTACACGTTTTCAGCCTAACTAGTTATGCTTTTCGCTATTCAAATCTCTAACCGTCTAATTGGGTCTATTCCTGTCACCTATGGCTAGTTAGTGGTCAAATTCATACTACCCAAAGGTAAAACTCAAATAATAAAGCAGCGCACAGAAATCAAAATAGTTCATAACAACATAAAGAGACAATGTGAGAATCAATCTTCATATTAACATATTTCAGTTTGTCATATTATGATTAAGTGTTTAACTTACCAGATCTGTCCTTAGCTTAGTAACAAAAATCGGGAACAGAAAACAGAAATACGGTAAACCCTCAGAGGTAGATCAAAGATCCCAGAATGATGTCATCGCATCTAGGAATAAGTGGACATTCAAGACCTAATACGCTTTCGTGCATCGATATATACATCTAATTTTCCCTACAACATGTTGTTCTTATCGTATTAATCTAGGAAAGGATTTTGAACATATTACAGAATTTATATTTCCTACTTAACATAACAGATATGAATTCCAATTCATGTAACCACATTAAAGTAGCAGAGTGAATAGAAAATCACAGAATTCACAGAATCAAACGGACATATTTACAAACATAATTCAGCGGATATACAACTAGTAATTCATACTCACACGCAGCTCGATAATATAATCCGGTTGCAAAATTAAGATTTTTAGTTTATATTAAATTGATCAAATAAACACAGAGAACAAGTAGAAACATACAAAGTAGGGCATAAACATGGCTACTAACTTTTCACGCTAATTCAAAAATACTGAATCACTTCGGCTGACGATCCACAATTTGATCCGAATCAAATCAAGAATAAAATAATTAAATACCCAATTCAAAAGATTAGGGTTTTTAATATAGTAGCGATTAAAATCTCAATCAAACCAATTAAACCCAATAAATTCGTGAATAATAATTTAAATAACAAGGGTTTAAAAATCCAAATCAATTTAGATCAAAACCCCCAAATTTCGAGAAACCCTAATTATTCAAGAAATCTCAAATCAACTTTAACGTGATTAAATCGAAGGAAATTATCACAATCGTTACCTTGAACAAGAAAACCAACAAAAAATAAAGTTCCAATCCTTGAGTATAAGGTTAAGAAATCTGCAGCGAAGTTTTGAGTTGAGAGAAAAAGATGAACACGTTGAATTGGGTTTTTAGGTTTTGTAAGAAATGATTTCTAAAACCTATTATTTTACTTTATATATGGATGATAATTATCACCATAAACCCACAAATCTCTATTTGATTTAATACGACCCAAATTGAAAAATAATTACAAAATAAATCAAAATTTTTTTTTTTTACTTTCAAAATTACCTCAAAGGTCAAATTGGTCAAAACACACGGTCAAACCGGAAAGTCAATATATTTTTAAAATATCCATTTTACCCTTGAACGAAAAATGAGATAAAATAATCAAAATATAAGATACCAATAGCGGAAACAAATTTCCAAAATATGAAAATGAATAGCCTCAACTTACGGACGCGACAATAAGTTGGAATTTGTGAAATTGACAGACATGTACTGGAGATGGTGCCAACTCCAGCTGATCGGTGCCGAAAGTTCAGAAACAACTTGAATTTTGAGATTCAGAAGTTGTTGGCTACTTTGAAGACTGATGACTTTCATGAATTGGGTAAGGCTGCTATGGACATTGAGATTTCGGTAAAGAGGGATAAGAGTAAGAAGCGTGAAGAGACACTAAGAGTAAACCTGCTACTTTTGGCCTGCATAATAAGAAAGGCAAGACTCAAGGCCGAAGCAGTAGAGGTGGATCATTCAGTCAGACATGCCCGAACAGAGATATTAGTGAAGGGTATTTGCAAAAGCCTTTGGTTGCTAGTGCTCATTCTAAAGTGAATTATGGTGGAAACATGCATATATGCTGAAATTACAACAAGCATCATTGAGGTGATTGCTATGGATTCTCTGGTGCTTGCTTTATGTTTGGATCCAAAGACCACATGATTATAGATTGCCCATATCTGCAAAGAGATACTTGTAAGGCACTTACTACTCGAGATGTCATTTCAGCTTAAAGAAATGTGACATCAGAACCTTGTGAGCCAGGCCAGAGGTGGCGCATAGTCAGAAACTACTCTATGGAGAGATATTAGGGCCTCTGCTCTTACTTATGCTTTGCGAAGTTGTGAAGAAGTTGATACCCCTGACGTTGTGGCAGGTACCTTCTTTATCATTGACTCTCATGTTTTTACCTTATTAGATTCGAGATCTACTCTGTCTTACATTTGTAGTGGAGTCTTAAAGGATAAGAGTTGAGAATCTATTCTAACCGAAATGGACTTATTGGTATCTAATCCGTAGGGGAACTATATTATCGTGAATAAGTATATCAGGATATACCTCTTGTGATTAGAGGAATCACTTTTACATATTATGAGAACAATTACTACCCAGCTGAATATTCCTATTTGTCTACAAATTCTCACTCCTATTAACGTCAATGTTTCCAACCATCTTCTTCAAACCAATAATCTAATTAATCAACAATAACAACAATCAAAACCTACAATAACATATTATGAGAACAACCTACCTCTACAACTTACAACTAAGAAGGTTTATTGGTTCATCTAATTAGTTTTAGCGTTCAATCCAAGTAAAATCAGTTAGAATAGTCTTGAAATAGCATCTAATCAATCCAATCTAACAACTAATGATTTTGTTAATAGCAGCTTGACGCATGTATATTGCAAACATAACTAAAACCAGCTAAAATCTTCAAGAAACAATACTAAAATTTAGTGGTATATATACTAGAAAATCGCCAACAGAAAATCAACTAAAAGAAGCAATTTTGGAAAAAAAAAAATCTACACCATCATAAACATGGTCAACCTTACACAATTAGTAATAATAAAAATAAATCTCAGACATCACATCACAGAAAACTCCAACCATATATTTCAAATAAACCCTAAATAAAAAAATTAAAAGAAAAATAATACTGAATAATAAAGTGTGAGATGTAAAGTAAAAACTTACTCGACTTTTTTTTTACCGCAACGATGAAGAAAATATAGAGTTAGGACTTTTAATAGATGAGCTTGGTTTCACATCTACTGAATGTGAATGCGAGAAGAATGTCTCACATTTGTAAAGTCCGAGAAAAATAAATTGAAGAAGAAAATATCATAACATGAAAGAAAATTTTCATTTGTTTGATTTTTCCTCTAAAATTAAAATTGAAAATATTAGAAAATTTTCAAATTATAAGCCAATTAAACTTTAAATTATGTTCATGAGTCAAATAAATTATATTACAAAAATAAACTTTTTAAAATTTCAATTTCATGAAATAATTCTTTATGACATTTTTGTCCACTCACAAATTAAAGCTCCTTCAACATTTGTTAGAGACTTCATTCATAATTTGTTTTTTGGATCCGTATGGAGGACAAAAAAGTCATAAAAATTTATTTCGGAAAATTTAAACTTTAAAAAAATTATTTTAAAAAGATAAAATAAATATGCTCATAAACTTAATTCAAATTTTAAAATTGTTAAAAATATAAATTTCCTATAAAAATTTCATTAAAAATAATCTCGGTTTTTTTTTTCTTTTTTGTTTTTTTCTTCAAAATCCTAAAACTCTATCAATTAGGTGGCTTTCAGGCCCGGCAAACTACATTTGGGCTTGTAAAAGCCATCTCAAACTCTAGCGTAACTTTCCCCCAAAATCCTTTCATTATCCATGTACATTTCACTTTACAGCATTACTCATGCTCAAATGAGTAAGATTTTCATAGGAGGAAAATAAATAATTAAAATAAAAAGAAAACAAAATAAAGGAAAGAGGCAAAACAGGCAAGCAGCCTGTTGTTTTAGTGTTTAGTAAAATAATATTTTTAAAAAATACAGCTGGAGGAGAGCAGGTGCTGAGTAGCTATAAGAACATTAACTCCCACTAGATCGCCCCTTTTTTTCTTCCCTTCTCTCTCCAAGTCCAGAACCAAAACCCCTTTTCTCTCCGGCGATGGAGCCACCCCCTCTCTCCGCCGCCCCCGCTGCCGCTCCAACGCCCACCCCCACCTCTCAACCCTACCCCGACTCCATCGATTCTTCTCCCCGCTCCCGCTTCACTGATTCCTGGGACGACCCTCCTCTTTCTAACCCTCCCGCCGCCACAGCCACCGCCGCCCTCACCTCCCCTAAACTACGCCTCATGTGCAGCTACGGCGGCCACATCGTCCCCCGCCCTCACGACAAGTCACTCTGCTACGTTGGCGGCGACACGCGGATCATCGTCGTGGACCGACACGTCACTCTTGCATCGCTGACGGCGCGTCTCTCACACTCGCTTCTTTACGGCAAGCCCTTCGTCTTGAAGTACCAGCTTCCTTCTGAGGATTTGGACTCTTTGATCTCGGTGACAACGGACGAGGACCTCGAGAACATGATCGAAGAGTATGAGCGGACTTCCTCCAACTTCCAAAAGCCATGTCGGCTCCGTCTCTTCTTGTTCCAGCCCAAGTTGGAGGCATCACAATCCATCATCGAGAGTAGTACCAAGTCCGATGACTGGTTCTTGAACGCATTGAATGGTGCCGCTCTCCTGAACAGAGGCTTCTCTGATTCCGCTTCTGTAAATTGCCTATTGGGTCTTGATGATGACCTTGTTACAGCTGTGGCCGCAGGCGCTGCTGGAGCTGTGGTTGCTACTGCTACTGGCGGAGGCGGGAGTAATGAGGCTGGTGTTGCTGGATTGCAGAAGAAAGTTCAGGATGTACAGTCCGTGCCAGACTCTCCGATGATGGAGACGACGTCCTCTTTCGGGTCTAGCTCTTCATCGCCTTCGTTAGCGAATTTGCCGCCGATAAGGGTTCATGTAGAGGATAATAGCACTGGTGGGGGTGGTGTCAAGGTCCAGGATCAAAAGCCAGTGATGGGTATTGAAGACCAATTTTCGCAGATGAATGTTGGGGGCGGGCTGCCGAAGCAGCAAGAGGAAGGGTTTGTAGTGATATCATCGCCGGCGGCGGCCACAACAGTTGGCGCGGCGGGGTTGGTGGCTCCGGGCGAGTATGTCAACAGGGTATTCTCTGATGACGAGAGATCGGATCACGGCGCTCCTGCAGGATACCGAAAAGCGCCCGCACAGCCTCCTCCCCAATCCCAATCACAGCAACCACCGCAGCCGCAGACGATATCTATTCAACCCTCTCAGCAAAAGTCCAGCGGAGGAGGAGGTGGAAGTGGCGGTGTTGAACTACCGTCGCCGGATTCAGTTTCAAGGTCAGTTTCACAAATTAGCAATATATTTTATTTTGGGTTATCCTTTTTCCCCTGAATGTGTGGAATCTGAATTGCTATTTATCTGTTTGTGACAATTTTTCAGTGATAGTAGTCTTACAAATGCTATTAATCGTCAAAAGCCTGTTATTTATCAAGACATGCAAATCCAATCTGGACCTAGTAGGATTGCTGGTGTAAACCCTGTTGATCCAAAGATCAATGTCTCTGATCCAGGCGCCTTAAGGGTCCATTTGCAACAGCAAGTTCAGGATTCTGGTTCTGGTTATGTTTTGCAACCTCAAATTGAACAACAGCAACAACACCAACAGCAGCAGCTTCCGCCACAGCAGTTTATTCATACAGGGGCTCATTACATTCACCATCAACCACCTGGTGGGGTGCCGATTTCAGCTTATTACCAGGTTTATCCTTCCCAACAGCACCAGCATCCACATCACCAGCATCAGATAGATCAGCAGTATCCAGTGTACTATGTTCAACAAGCAAGACAACCTCAAGCATACAATATGTCTGTCCATCAGCAACCTACTATTAGCGATGCACCCACTGGCATCCCTTCTAGCCGACCACAAACACCACCGCCTAATCCTACAATGGTTCCGCCTCCAACAGCCTATTCTCAAATGAGAAATAATACCCATATCTCTAAGCCTGAAATGGCTGCTGCCGGTGTGTACAGAACTACAAACTCAGGTCCTCCACAGTTGGTCCAAGTACCTTCTAGTCAGCACCAGCATCAACAGCAATATGTTGGTTACTCCCAAATTCATCATCCATCTCAATCTGTGGCTCCTACATCTGCTGCAACTGCTAACTATGGTTATGAATTCGCTGATCCTGCTCATGCTCAGATATATTACACCCAGCCTTTGGCACCCACAATGCCTTCTCACTACCAGACTATGACCGGAACTGCTGCTGTGGTGTTACCTGAAGGCACTGGTCAGCTTGACAACATGAAGCAACAGATCAGAACTTCACAGCCAATGTAGAAAATCAATTTTAAAGAGGAATAAACAATTTTGAAGTAAGTGTTTTGTCTATTATATCCAAGTTGTTTGTGTTTAGTGTCCTATTGTTATTGGTATTGGTTTGTGATATGTACTTGTGAGTAGATAATAAGGAACTCTGCATTATTTTTTATGTTTTGATTTGTATGTCATGTGCCATAGGAAAATGAAAGTGGTCTGAAGATTTATACTGTAAAAGTTCAAAACTCAAATATTGTGTGCTTCGCGAAGTTCATATATCAGTTACTGAACAGTCTGTCTTTTTTCTCTCTCTTTTTAGTTTATAGACGGTAAATTTTAGATAAGGTAATTGTTTCAAATCCCAGTTGTTAGAATTTTCTTTTCTTGTGTTTACTTAAAATAGCTTACGGGCTGGGTATCATTTTCAGAATTTGGTTTGCAGATCCTTGATATAATTCTACTCTACATCAAGTTCATGTAGTGCTATTGTTATTATCTTCAACTGTGATGTGATGTAATGTGTTTTGTAGAGGTATTGCTGCCTCTTATTTACATGCTACTTCTAGTTATACCGTTCTCTTCGAAAAACCTTTAACAAGTAATGGCATATGAAAGTCACTAGTTATGACTGACCTCTGAAATGGGAATTTGAATGAATATTATTTCTGATCTGAAATAGAGACATGAATGAGCTGATCACAGTTCATTTGCTGGTAATGGTACAACCACTAGACAATGAAACTACATTATGAGAGGAAGATTCTTTGGTCCCACTTGATTGAAACCCATTTTAGGATCTTCAATTTTCAATTAAATTAAATAATAATGTGCATCATTTAGACGAATCCCGTGTTCGGATAATTAATAATTATTAGGGTACATTGTATTTTTAGACTTTTTATTAAAAAAAATTATATTTTTAAATTAAAATTAAAATTTTTATAATATTAGATTTTTTTTAAAAAAAAATTATAAAAAATACAATAAAATGACTATAATACACATGCTTTCTGATTTTGATTTGCTTCCCGGCAAATCAGACTAAAAGCAAATTAACTTCATTTGCTTTCCGATTTTGATTTGCTTCCGGGCAAATCAGACTAAAAGCAAATTAACTTCATTTACTTTCTGGACATCAGACCGGGAAGTAAATCAACTTTATTTGCTTTATGGACAAATTAGACCGGGAAGCAAAAACTACACCAAGAAGCAGTAAAATAAACTGCTTTCCGGACCGGGGAGCATATTATTTGCTTTCCGGACCGGGGAGCATATTATTTTTCTTGTTCCCGGTTCGTTGGGAAGCATGACATATTTTGTAGGCTTCGCGGTCCACTAGAAAACTCATTTTTGCAATTTTTTTTAAAAAAAATATAAAATATTTAGGGTTGCTTTAAAACTAAAAAAAAAAAATAAATTTTCTAAAATTTAATTTAATTTTGAGTATTCTCATTATCATTATTTTTTAAGAGTTAAAAAAAAAAAACAAACCGCTTTATGGTTCATGGTCATTGTCAGGCGTTTGAGAATTGTTTTTAAAATAATAATAATATACAAAAGGATTAAAATATCTCGTATATTTTAAAAAAAATGCTAAAAATATAATCGTTAGATTTTTTATACAATTTACTTAACATTTAAAATTATTATTTTTTAATTTAAAGAGTTTAACTATTTAAAATTTAATTTAAATAAAATTATATTTATTTTTCGAATTTACTCTACTTAATTGGTTAAACATTTAGAATTAAGAAAAATTCTCACTTTTGAACCCAAACTAATATAAAAAGTTAGTTTTGACCCGACATCAAAATAACTACAAAACTAAATAAATAAAGAAAGTTAGAAAAAATTATAAAATATGAGCTTTTCAAATTTTAACTTTAAATAAATAAACCATTTAAACTTTATTTAAGTTTATAAACTTTTGAAAGTTTGAAACTTAAAAATAAAAAAAAAATTGACGAATATACCCTTAAAACGCGCTTCACGGTATTACCAGTCTGTGAAGCGCGCTTCACCAACTTTAAATTAGCTGGTGAAGCGCGCTTCACAGGATGGTAATACCGTGAAGCGTGTAATTAACTATAAGGCAATGTTGGTCAACTTGGTTTATTTTTTAAGTTTCAAACTTTCAAAAGTTTAAAAATTTAAAATAAAGTTTGTATGGTCTATTAACTTAATTTAAAGTTTAAAATGGCTAAAAATGAAATCATCCCTAAAAATAAAAATAAATGTATAAAATTAAAATATTAAAATTTCTAAATTTCCCTTGAACTTTCCATCTTCTCTCCCAACTAACCGTTTGAAACTAAATTCATTCAAAACCTACCATTGACATAACACACCATTTCTCCAACTCACTCACCTTTATGTCAAACTTTGTGTCCAACTCTTAAGCTCACATTTCTCCTTTGCCTTTATATCAAACTCTCAACTCTCAAACTTTGTCTCCTACTCACTATCTATCTTGCGAACATTCTCCCGCATCCTAGTTTACACAAGCAAATCAATTGCAAAAAAGTCAAAAAGGGGAGTTGTTGCAGCCGCCAAGAGCGTTAATGGGGATGCAATGACGAAGACTGTTGGAGAGCATTAAAGAGGATGGAATGACGAAGGTTGTTGACGCTATTACGTTGCGTTTGGTTCCAGTGATCCTGCTGGAAACAGGAGACAATACAGAAAATTGGAGACGATACGATACGGAAATTGAGGACAGTAGAATGTTTGCTTGCAGTGGACAAAATTGAAAGTTTGTATCCGTCTCCAGAATAAAATAGTGTTTGGTTAGGGGGACAAAATTGAAAAAAATGATAAAAAGACCAAATTACCCCAAATTTTAATATACTCCCAACATTGGTGATGTAAGGTTATTTTCTTCTTGTTACACATCTGGAATTGATGAAAATGATAAGGGTAATTTTGGGTTTCCAGTTTCTGTCTCTGTCTCCGAAAAATTGTACCTCAGTTTGAATGAGTACAAAATTTTTGTGTCTTGTACACTGGAGATGGAGACAAAATGAAATTGAGATGGGTAGCAAACACATTCGGAGACAGAGACCTATGTGTTTGTACTCTGTCTCCTCTAGTGGGGACATGAACCAAACACAACGTTAGTTTTGGGGTTTGAAATGGGTTTAATTCATTTGTGAAGGTTAGGTCTTTGTTGTATCGAGGGTTCTTTTTAGTGATGTAATGAGGTTTATGAGTTGGATGCTGCTTGTTTCTATGTGTATTTGTTTTCGGTTTGATTCTTCTGTTATGTTAGATAAGTATTGTGAATTTGGTTTTTAGGAAATAATATATTGCTGGTTTGAGTTATTAGATTGTTTATGTGGCATTATAGTATGAATTGATTGTAGATACATTTTTCTTCCCGGTATCATACACTAGGAAGCCACTAAAAATCATGGCTGCTTCTTGGCTATTGATATCGGGAAGTTATATGTTATATTGTGCTTCCCGACGTCTAATACTGAGAAGCAGGTACTATTTTTAATGGCTTTCCGACGTATGATACCGGGAAGAAAAATGTATCTACAATTAATTCATACTATAATGTCACACAAACAAACTAATAACTCAAACCAGCAATATATTATTTCCTAAAAACCAAGTTCACAATATTTATTTAACAGAAGAAAAACCAAGTTCATGTGATGTTTAGTTCATATGTATTTGTAAATTTATTTTTGGGTAAGATTGTTGTTATTGGTTGGTTTGTTTATAATGTAAGTGTTCAGTGATTGTAAACAAAATTTGCTTCCTAGTTTGGAACACCGAGAACCCATTAAAAATCTTATTTGTTTCTCGGTGGTGCCACCCGGTTAGCAAAATATCATATATATATATATATATATATAATTCCTAAAAAAACCACCACAGATTTGGCTTATTAGCAAAAAATACCTCTATTTCGTTTTTAACAAAAAAAAAAACACTAAACTTATGTTTTTCCATCCAAGGTAGTGTTTATCCGTTAGTGATGAGAGAGGCATTTTGGTAATTTTGATTTTTTTAATTTAAAAAATTAAAAAAATATAAAAAAAATTCTTTTATTTTCTTTTATTTCTTTTTCTTCTTTTCTTAGGAAAAAATAGAATGAAAGAAAAGAACAACAAAAAAAGAAAAAGAATGGAAAAAATGAGAAAGAAGAGAATTTTTTTAAAAATTTTTAATTTTTGATAATTTTTAAATTATTGGTTTTAAAATTTTTACTATTTAAAAAAATAGAATGATAAAAAAAAAACAAGAAATAGAAGGAAGAGAAAAAGAAAAGAAGAAAATTTATTTATTTATTTATTTATTATTTTCAAATTTTAAAAAAATATAAAAAAAATGAAGGAAAAAAAGAAAAAGAAAGAAGAAAATGAAAAGTTAGTTTTATTTTTATTTTTAATTTTAAAAAATTGAAGAAATGAAAAGAAAAAAAATGAAAGAAAAGGAAAAGAAGGGAAAAATTACAAAATAAAAAAAATTAATTTGTAATTTTTCAAATTAAAAAATTAAAATAACGAAAATACCCCACAATTATTGTTCATCACTGATGATGAACAGTAACTTAGATGGAAAAACACAAGTTTTGGTTTTTTTTTGCTAAAAACGAAATAGAAGAGGTTTTTTTTTGTTAATAAACCAAATCTGCGGTGGTTTTTTAGGAATCTCCCTACATAATTTATATGTGTGTTTCTAATAGTTTATTACTCTATTTTGTTTCAGGACCCAAAAAAAAGAAGTCTATTTCAACGATGGAAGGTACTTTCATCATTCGTCAAGGGGCTTCGTGGATCCCAAGCTGAAGAACTATAGGTTTACATTGATTATTTAGTAGGGGTGTGCAAAAAGACCGAACCCCAAAATCCGGACAAACCCGATCTTGACCCGACCTCGACCTTACCTTGACCAGACCTCGACCCGAAAAATAATCGGGTTTGGTCCGTTCTAGAAAAATTAAGGGTTTCGCGTTTTTTTCAGAACATTATTTTCAACTTATTAACAAAGAAAACCCGAAATCCTGACCGACCCGACCTTGACCCGCCTTGACCCAAAAAATAATTGGGTTTGGTCAGGTCCAGAAAAATTTAAGGTTTCGGGTTCGAGTTTTTTCGGGTCGGTCCGGGTTTGACCAGAACCCGACCCATGCACACCCCTATTATTTAGGTTGATAGAAATTTTTGATTATAGTGTTTTTAAAAATTAGGTTTATTTTGATGATTTGTAGTTGTTGAAGTCATTTGATAATTCTAATGTTATTGAAAATTTGCTTTCGTTAATGTTGCAACTAGTTTGTATTTGCAGGTGCTTCCCGATAGTTAACACCGGAAAGCAGTGTTAATCTGAGTCTGTTTCCCGGTTTGTACTCCCGGAAGCAAATTCTGCTTCTCGGAAGTACATATCAGGAAGCAAACTCAAATTTACTACTTCCTAGTGTTGACTACCGAGAAACACCTGTTACTCAATCTGCTTCCCGATTTTCATACTTAGGAAGCATAATATTATTTTTTCTACTTCCCGGGTTCCACATCGGGAGTTGTTGGACAAATTATTATTATTATTTCTAGTTATTTGATATTTTACTTTCAATTTAGTACACATACAAATGACTCTCATAGGTATGAGTGCATGAAAAATTGCTCAAATATTACTAAATGTCTACTAAAATTGCATGAGTAAATTTCGATGGACAATAATTCAATAACTTCAAAAATGTATGCTTTTCGATTCTATAGCAAGTCTTAGGTGTGCAAATTAAGAAGCAATAGAATTTGCTTCCATCTCTCGAAAATCATAAAGCATATCAAATGACTTTCGAAAGACAATATAAGTTTTATTCAAATATATATATTTTTTGAAGTTTTAAGTATGAGAAATCTTTAGCTTTAGGATAACTACAACACACCGAATCTCTTATTTGTACTTAGTTATCTATTGAAACATACATACAAGGGAGTATTATTGGTAATAATTCATGGGAATCACTAATATATTAACTATTTGTCCCAATTAAATGGTGTGAATGATATTGGAATAATCAATGGGCAAATTATTAGCAATAAGAAGTGCTTACTAGTCATCAAGATCGGGAAGCCGAGGCTTATTTGCTTCCCGATGTCCAATACCAGGAAGCAATGTAAATTAGCCTCTGCTTCCCAATTTTGGGGATCGGGAAGCACTTATTAGGTTGAAAAAAATTCAAATGATGTCTATAAAACCTCTTAATTACATTATGGAATGTATCCACAATTAGTTCAGTTTAAAATAAAATACTCAGTGGTTCCTTAGATAAGTAAAAGTTACTAATCCTATATGATCTACTCCTACATAGGCCTTAAAAACATTATGTTTTTCCACTTCCAATGTGCAATGAAACTTTGGTCCAGTTTTACTTTAAAAGTTGTAAGTATGATGAAACACTACATTTTAGATAATTATGAAAGGCCAAATCCCGTCGTTCTTACTTAAACATCTATTGGGACACACATCCATGTGGGTATCATTTATAATAATGCGTGTGAAATTACAACCATCTTAACTATTTGTCCTCTTAAGTGACATGAATGAGATTGGAATGATCAATGGGACAATTATTAACAACAATAGGTGCTTCCTAGTCATCAAGTCCGGGAAGCAAATGCTTATTTGAATTGCTTCCTGGTGTTGGACACGGGAAGCAAATGACTTTTGCTTCCTAATGTCCAACACCAGGAAGCAATGTAAATTAGCCTTTACTTTCCGGTTTTAAGGACCAGAAAATACTTATTGGGTTGAAAAAAATTTCAAATGCTGCCCATAAAACCTCTTAATTACATTATATATCCATAATTAGTTTGGTTTAAAATAAAATACTTAGTGGTTCATTGAATAAATAAAAGTTACTAATCCTTTATGATCTACTCCTACATTGGTCTTAAATGAATTTGAAATTTGAGGTTACAAGACTTTTGATAAACACGCAGAAATTTTGAGTCGAAGTCAGAATTTTTGACACATTATCAGAAACGGCTAAAAGAGTGCACATTGATACTAAAGCTACCTGTACAAGCAATTTAGAACATATCAAATATAATTAACATTTTTTTCTCTATTTCTTCAAATAAATATGTCTTGAAATACAATAAATATTCCTCAAAATTTTTAATATAATACATAACATTTATAGTCACCAACTAATAAACTATAAATCATCAAAATCAATATTTCTTTGCGGTAGAAGCAAACTTCAAGTTATCATCATCTATAGCTAAGACACAACCTACAAAAACTAGACTGATCGAGATCTTTCATGAATATTATTAGCCTACAAAAAGTCAGTCTATATTAGAAAATATAATCAAATAAATTAAACTAAAATAAAATAAAATAGTCAATCAATTAAGATCAAATCAATCTAATAAGAAAAAGGAAACAACTCATATCATATAATCAAATCAAATAAACTAATAATATAATGTGAAAATTCTTTCAAATGGGCTTTTTAAAGTTTAAAATACAATTATAAGCCTGTTTTGAAAAACATAAAAAAAAACAGGCTTTTAAAACTTTAGTTTTCACTCCATAGGTCAAGTTTCCCAAACTACCCCTGAATCTTTACAATTCACAGATGTTGTGAATTACGCTTATAGCCTGTGAATTATGGTCACAATCTGTGAATGGCCTATGGAGTGAAAATCAAACTTTAATTTTGCAAACTTTTCAAAAGTGGTCTATCATTGTATAGTAAACTTTTTATGGCCTATATAAAAAAATTTCCCTAATATAATTAATTAAAACCAAATCAATCTAACAAATAAAGGAAACAACTCATATAAAAAAATATAATCAAATTATTTTAACTTAAAAAAATCTAAATTAAGATCAAATCAATAAACAACCCATGTAAGAAAAAATGAAATCAGCAAAACAAGAACAATATCAATTCAATATCAAAAGTAAGATTTAGGATTTAGTTCATCTATAATTTGAATAACAACAAATAAGAACAACAACAAGACCAATTATTATGTATCAATATCAAAGTTAAAATGTGAAGTTCAAAATGACAATATCAATTCGATATCAAAACAAAACTGATTTCAATCTTTATATTAAAAGACCAATATTATTAACATTAAATAGTATACCATAACTTGTTTTAGTTATAACATTAAACAAAATTTTATCATTTCAATAGCATATAAGAGTTTAATCCAGTGAAAACATATTAATAAAGATAAATGAAATCAATAAAAAAACTGAAAGCAAAATCAATAAGCATTCGACATTCATAACCTGCAATATTAATCATCTTATAAAAAATTTTGAAAGATCGAAAGCAAATTTGCAGTCAGCATCAAACGTCCATCAAAATGATTTAGTAGTAAATCTCCATGAACTAAAACAAATTCAATCTCAAAATTAAAATCATTCTACCTTTATCAAGTATCAAAGAACTCGTTTTGACCTAGAATATTGAAATCAAAATAGGGAGCCACACACCATTAGAGATGATAAAAACTGAGCAAGAACGAGACTATTTGACAGCTTCAGGTTCTGACAGTTAAACCATGAATCCCTTGTAGAATTGAAATTAAAACCATGAATCCTAGAAAAGAAACTAAGTTCATTCCTTTCGTCAACTAGTGCAAAGAGAAATGCATTCGCTCCTCTGAATTGACTTACTTGTGGCAACCTTCTGTCGCCCAATGATTGTAGTTCGTTCATGTCACTAAATTTAAAGAATTGGTTGGAGTCGTAAGTTTTTGAAGGAGGAGAAAATCACAAGTCGCAAGTCGTCATGTGTTGGAATCGAAGTAGCGAGTTGAAGATGAAAGCTGGTGGATTTGTTGATGGAATCATCGATGGCATCGTCAATGACTAGGTTGGAATTGGAACCGGAAGGTGAAGAAGTAAAACGTTTCTAATTTTGAATGGTTAAAGCAAGATTAGGTTTGCCAAGAGATATTTTGAGAATATGATTTTTTATTTAATTTTTTTAAATTTTATTTAGATGTTTTAAATTTGATTTAAAATTAAAAGGACAAAAAAGTCAACACAGCTTATGAAGTGCAAACAAACTTTTACAAAGATTAGTTTTGTAAAAATTTCAAAATTGGCTTATTTTTAAAACTCAATCTTTTAAAAGCCTATTTAAGAAAAGTTCCTAAAATAAAATACCAAGTGCCATTTTTCCCAATGACTATTACATAATAAAACTATTAAAAAAATGAAAATAAAAGAAGTCAAATATCTCATGCTATCTTTCTCATTCCTATCTCTACTGTATCTCTCTTTGTTTATCTCAAAATTCCATGTACAACTCTATTTATTTGTCAAACTTTACTAAAAATTAATCTCTCAAACTGAGACTCCATTCTCCAATAGAAATAGATGGAACATGAGTCTTTTTCTCAAATTAGAGACAGTAGAGAGACCCACGCTGTAAAAGATCTTAATTTAATATGTATTATATGACATAGATACAAATTTATTTTTTAAAAAAAGCCCACAATAGTCCATCCTAGTTAGACCAAACCATGCCACCCCTACTTAAAGTAATAGTTTTCATCTAGTTAAATATTTTTAAAATTAATTTTATAATGCTTAAAAGGTAGAAAATATTTTTTTTTCAAACATAGGTGGTGAAATGGCGAAATAATTAAAATTATTTGGTTTTTAGTCCCCCTTTTTTTTTCTTTTTGTTTATTTGAAATTACTAAACTAACCGTGTATTCAAACTAGTCAACCATTTAAAGTAACGGTTTCCATTTAATTGGATTTTTTTTTAATTTTATAAAGCCGAAGAGGTATTAGGTAATTCTCATATGTGGGTGGTAAAGCAAAACACATCAACCTCATGAGAATGTTTTTTATCTTTATTTTTTAGATGCTTGAATTGCTTCCACCTACTTGTGATTAATGACAAAAGGGGAAAGTGCCCAAAAATCTCTAAGTTTTATTTTTTTAGTCATTTTACCACATATATTTGATAATTATCTAAAAAAATCTCATCGGTTAGATTTTGGATGAAAAAGTAAAAAATGACCACAATATCCCTACTATATGTTTTAGAAAAAATGCTAAAAAAACTTAAAATTTGTCTTTTTTACAATTTACCACTCGTGTTAGAAATTCAACTATTTTAACTTCTCTTAAACGAGTTTAACTATTTACAGACTGGTTTAGACAAAAATAAATTTATTTTAGAAATTATTAAAAACTAGTGTTACCCAAAGGGTCAAACTTTTAAAATAAAGGGTGAAAAAAAATCAGAGCTAAACTAAATCCGACCGGAAATGAACCTAACCGGATTGAAATTTACATATCCACTGTACAAACAATCCTAATTTGCCCCAATAAACAAGATTGAATTTAATTATGCAGTAAAACTAGTATTATATAAAATATATATTAAATTTATTAGACGTTAAAAAAATTTAAATGATTAAATCTAATTTTATATAATACTTGTTTATTTAATATGTATTATATGACATAGATATAAAACTATTTTATTTTTAAAGAAAAAAGTTCGTTAGACCGGATCATGACCATCTCTCCTTAAAGTAATGGCTAATTTCATTTAATGGGATTTTTTTAGTTAATTTAAAAATGTTAAGGGGTAGAAAATGTATCTTTAAACATAGGTGGTGAAATAGTGAAATAATTAAAATGTAGGAGGTTTTTTAATATTATTTTATTTTAAAATATGGTAAGTACATTCATTTAATTGATTGTTTTAGGTTTTAAAAAAATATTGTTATTGGATAAAATTCTGCTAAATAAATAATATATATGGTTTCTAATGTTATGTGTACTTTTTCTGTAGCGGCATGTATTTAATGGTAAGTTGAAGAAGAGCGCGAAACTAAATGGTGATAATTACGATATCAGATATCGTAAGATTTTCAAAATTCTCTAGAACAAAAGATCCTTGAAATCTTAACCAATACCAAGGTTCAACTTCAACATGGATTATCTGCATAGGCAAGACGGGATTTGGAAACTTACATATCCAGAAAGCACAATAACACTGCATACTCAAGATGTGATTTGGAAACTTATCCTGAAAGCACAATAATAATATTGTAAGGATCACGATCCTTTCTAACCTGACCAATTACTTCATGTGTGCTTATTTTAGGATTATGAGATAACCCAAAATATGCAGGTTGCTCTAAAGGAAAAATTTTTGTGGTATTTTTGCCACGACATTAAAAACGACGAACTATTACACCACTCGCTATTTTCAGAAGATGACTAATATGAAGTAACAACAAATACATGTAGTGATCTGTCCTTCGCAACAACTAGAAACATATCAACATGGCATATAACAATGTCAAAACGATAGTAAGTTATAAATATAAAATTATATTTTATATTTATTATAAAAAATCAATTATATTATTTATAATATATTTTCTTACTATTGTATAACTAATTTTTTTTTATTAAAACGTAAAAAAAAAGTGAATTGAATTTTATTTTGGGATGATTTCATTTTTAGCCATTTCAAACTTTAAATTAAGTTAATAGACCATCTAAACTTTATTTTAAGTTTCTAAACTTTTGAAAGTTTGAAACTTAAAAAAATGAACCAAATTGACCAACATACCCTTAAAAACGCGCTTCACGGCATCACCAGCGTGTGAAGCGCGCTTCACCCAAATAATTTACTTAAAATTAAAATTTGAAAAGCTCACATTTTATAATTTTTCCTTTTATTTTAAAAATTAAAAGTAATTTTATATAATTTCTACAAATATATAATTTCTAACACAAATTTAGATTTGAACAACTAACTCTAGCATATGATTGAATTGAGATGAATTGAAAGAGGAATCATGATTGAATTGAGATTCATTCAAATAGTAACCGGATAGAATTGGAATTTTATCCATTTGAATTGAATTATTTTCCAACCCAACCCAACCCACGCACTAAGCATACCATGTGGCGAGAGGCTGAAGACCGTGATTTAAGAATTTCTTCTAGACTGGACTCTACAACTTGATTGATTGTGCGGTGCGCGCACACATGTGACGTGTTACTCGAAGAGGAATGATTCTCTAGTGGACAGACACAGAAGAAGTGCGCGTTCATCCCTCCTAGCGGAAGAGAATCTCCCAGAATGGGAACCACACTTCACCTCCAAATCCATTCCGATATGCGCTCCGCTTCCTCCACTCTCCTCCGCTTCTTCCATCCCACCCCCTCACGCTCTACAGCATCGCGGCTGTCCTCGTTCCATCGTCTTCCCTCTCGCATCTTTCCTGTCCTGGCATTCTCCACCTCCGGTCGGGTCGCCACTCAGGAGGTCTCCAATAAACCCTCCATATGTACGGCCGACGAGCTTCACTACGTCTCCGTCTCTGATTCCGATTGGCGCCTCGCTCTCTGGCGTTACAATCCCTCTCATCAGGTCCTCATCCTCTCCTTCTTGCCTTTTTCTGTCATTTCAATATTATCATGCTCGATTCGAAACTTGAATTGTTTTCAATAGGCGCCGACGAGGAACCACCCGCTCTTGCTGTTATCCGGAATTGGAACCAATGCTATTGGATACGATCTCTCTCCTGGTGTATGTGCTTTTGTTCATTATATCTTTGTCGATTCAATAAACTTTAATTTATGATCTCTCAATCATAATGTTGTAGCGGTAACCGTTTATTTGGAGCAAGAATGTTATTACGATGTGATTTTGTGTTTCCAGCTGGTTTATTGATGATGTTAATATTTATTTCACGTTATTTGTTTGCAGTCTTCCTTTGCTCGATACATGTCAGAACAGGGGTTTGACACCTGGATACTTGAAGTTAGAGGTGCAGGGTTGAGTGTGCGGGGTTCGGATTTAAAAGAGGTTGAGCAGTCTGCCAATGCTGTATCGGAGCAGATGGAAGATGCTGCCGAGAGTGCTACTCATAATGGTTGTTCTACAGAACAGCAGATGGATGTTGTTTCTGGTGATATTTCAACTTCAGAGGACGACTATCTAACGGAAGAACCTGTATCATTAGCTAGAGTTGGGGATGAATCAAAGCTGGTGACAAAGTTGACAGAAGCTTTTATGCGATTGTCAGAAAGACTATCTGGATTTCTCAGTGATGGTCAATCAAGTGCAATGTCAGCTAAATTTGTTGATCAGATATCGAGGCTTTTGGAGGATTCTCAACTATCTGACCGCTTTAATGAAATAAGGGGAAAGCTTCTAAGTTTGTTGGAAAAAAGACAAACTTCAGTTATTACCAGCCAAATCAGGGATCTTAGTCAAAGGCTTGTGAATATTGTTGAAGAAAGTCAACAGTCTGTCACACCTCAATTGTTTGATTTGCAAGAACGCCTATTTTCAACTATAGAAGATTTTCAGAAGCAACTTGACTTGATTGTGAAATATGACTGGGATTTTGATCACTACCTGGAAGAAGATGTTCCTGCTGCGGTGAGGTGACATTTTATCTTGCTTGAGGCTTTTATGTGGTTTCTTGTTTAACCTGTCCCTTACTTGTACATTTTCAATTAGAATTGAATAATTCTCTTTCTTACTTTTGTGTTGTTGGCTCCTCTATTTGAATTTACAATCTATAATTTTGTTTTAGATTGATTATATAATGGCACAATGCCAGCCGAAGGATGGTAAGCTGCTAGCAATTGGACACTCCATGGGAGGTATATTATTGTATGCTAGGCTTTCAAGATGTGGTAAGATACCTTACAATGCGGTTCAATTTTACGTTCTTACTGTTTTTTTTTCTTTCCTTCGCGCGCACACTTGGTTCTTTTATATGGATCATTATTATGTCACCAGATGCCTTCTCATAAATGTGGATGTACTCAACACAGAAATTCGAAGTCATTATATTTCATATATTTCATATATTTATTGCCTTTCATGGAGTAATTACCCACAGTTATTTTGATGAGATCATGTCTCTCCATTAATGTAGATGTTAAGTATGAAATGAAATTGATTAACACTTTAGAAAGTAGTTTGGAAGTTAATTTTAAAAAGGCAATCGTTGTTTCTTCTTTGGTAGTTTTCTTTTTAATTTTAAAAAGGCAATCGTTGTTTCTTCTTTGGTAGTTTTCTTTTTGCTTTACTCTTGCCAAGTGATGGTCTTTGAAATTATTAAACCCTTTGAATTTGTGATGAGAATAATCCTTCTATTGCCTTGTAGTTGTTTACTTCTTCCACATTATGGATAACAATTGGCCTTTGTTATATGTTCTCATTCTTGCAACTCTAAATAAAAATATTTGAGTTTGCTTTCTACTGATTTGTTTCCTATCTCCTCTGTTTTGTTTGCTTTGTAATTTCTTTTGTGTGACCTGCTCCTTCCATAATTAAGGTTTATAATTCGATAAATTCGAATAAAAATATTTGTTTGCTTGGTATTAAATTTGTATGACTTATTATTATTATTATTATTATAATATTTTTAAGATTTTACTCTATTTGAGATGTTTGGGATATGTGAGGATGAGTTATCTAGTCATTAATATGAAGAGTTTTATTAAGTTTACCCATTTGTATTTATCATTAATAGTTCCAATGTATGCAAGTAAATGCTATTTAATCAAAACTTTTTTTTTAAAAAAAAATTACTAACCATGTTAACAACATATAATTGTAGTTTCAAACATGAAAAAAATGGTAAAGATTATACTGTACGTTTCATTTGTTTATTTTGGCATTTTACTTGTCTTTCTCAAATTATGAATTTAAATAAAATGTTTTATTTATTTATTTATTTTTAGAATTTTCATGTCCTATATGGTTAACTGAATTGACATTGATCTATCCTATCTCATTTTGTAAGGTTTCGAAGGAAAGGAATCTAGACTGGCAGCTGTTGTTACATTGGCCTCATCCCTGGACTACACTAATTCAAAATCAAAGCTCAAACTACTACTACCGCTGGTAAATGGATTAAAGTTATATTAATTTGAAAATTGTTCAGATGTAAAAAGTTTGGATGATTAGCTGGTAGGATTGCCAATAGGAATTAAATTGATTGTTATGTAACTAAACAAGAGGAAGAGGATATATAAACAAGAATTGGGAAAGTCACCGAGAAATTTAGTTAAGTTGGGTTTGGTCAATAGATGAGTGTTACATGTTACTTTCGAGAGGTTAACTTATAAATGGTCGGATTGGAAATGAAATGAGGGGTCAGTGAGGAATCTGGTTAAGTCATTTGGTTAGCTGAAAGCTCAAGGAAACTGAATCCTCAATCTCTCTGTAACTTTAAACATTTTTTTGTCACCTAAATCAATTACTGTTATTCAGTTATATCTGTATCCTGTACTGCTAGGGGTAATTCTACTTTTCTGGTGTACAGGCTGATCCTGCACAGGCTCTAAATGTACCAGTTGTTCCACTGGGAGCACTATTGTCAGCTGCTTATCCTCTTTCATCTAGTCCTCCTTATGTCTTCTCTTGGCTTAATAATCTGATATCTGCAGAAGACATGATGCATCCTGAGCTGTTGAAAAAGCTGGTCTTAAACAACTTCTGTAAGTATGATCACATTTTCTGTATATATTTGACTCATATTTGATATTAGCCATTAGGGAATATGTCAATTTACTGTTAAAGATTACACTGTATTACTTTATTTCTGTTGATATTATCTAATTGTGAAATATTTATCTTGCTGTAGCTGGTTAATAGGAGATAAGTATCATTAGGGTTTTTATCCTAATAAGGTATGTTTAGAATCCTATATGAGTCTGCTTATCAATTTCTTTGGTTTGGCTTGTACTTAAATTCATACTTTAAAGATGAATGTATACTCAAGCCCAATTTATTTATCACTGTCCTCCAGAACTCGAGACCAATTTAGTAAATTTTGCTTCTGCAGTGTACTTGCTCATGGCTTTATTCTGTTTGCAGGTACCATTCCTGCAAAACTTGTTTTGCAACTTACAACAGCTTTTCGAGAACGTGGGCTTTGTGATAGGAGTGGTAAGCTTTTCTACAAGGATCATCTTGGCAAATGCAATGTTCCCATCTTAGCTATTGCAGGTGATCAAGATCTAATTTGCCCACCAGAAGCTGTGGAAGGTATGTAGTGATCCAGCTTAAATTATAAGGGAAAATATAAAGCTCAGTTGGATAGCACTTAATTTGTACGACTTTTATAATGTCTGCTATTTTTTCCCTCATTTCAAGCAGACACTGTTAAGCTCCTTCCCCCAAATTTGGTTACCTATAAAATTTTTGGTGAAGCTGGGGGTCCACATTATGCACACTATGATTTGGTTGGAGGACGATTGGTATGATGTTCATTTGCTACAGATAAATTCCGCGAGTTTTGTTGTTAATTGCTCAGATATCTTTTTTTCTCTCTGCAAATACAGGCGGTGGAACAGGTTTATCCATGCATAATTGAATTTCTTAGCCGTCATGACTCTACACTATGATCTCTAAGCTGTTAAAACTTGATGTCTGATGTGCCCGCTCATACTGGCAACTTCATGCCCTATTTATGTGACACACCTGAGTAAAATCTGATCCTGCTAAAACTGTTGCAGATTTGACACTGGTGAGTGGAGACTTCATTATCTCGTGATTAAGAGAGATGCTAACTTGAGGTAAAAAGTCATTGATTGTGAATTTCAACATTGTGACATTGCTGTTGTATCAAAAGATGAATGGATTTATGGAGGTTTGTTTACATTTCTGAGTTGTGAATGTAGTCGAAACATGCTATCAATGTCTATATGTATTTGCTTTATCTTATTTCAATGTCAATTGAAATAAAAATTTCTCACTGTAGCACTTTCTGTTTTGTTCGATTAATGGGAATGGAACTGATGTTTTCTTATGGCTACTAGGGATTTTCGTGCTGGTTGTAAATCTCAGGTGGTGCTTATGTTTTCTGTTCAATATACTAAAATTGTGTATAATATCTTAATATCTTAATCAAGGTCCAGTCGGATTAGCTGTTGGATGGAAAAGTAAGGACTCATTTTTGGCTGAATAGAGTTGCAGACCGTGTGTAATTGCTTGTTCATTTGCATTAGAATGATATTAGTGTGCCATCCATTTGATTTATTAAACCTGGAAGGGATACCGAGTTATAAATCTAGCAATAAAGGTTTTGACAATAGTCCATGAACTCTTGTCTTTGAGTTATACAGGTAAACCCTTGATTCAAAGTGTCATATTCCATGAACTTTGACAATATCTCAGATGTTCTCTTTGGTTTAAGCTTGGATTAACCAAAGGAATTTTGACTATTGAAAGAAACCATTGTTTCCTGTGGTGAGGGAGATGAAATAAGTTCACGCATCTTAGCCTCTGGATCTTTGGTTAAAGGAACTTCCTTTAAAGCAACAAAGAGTGGGCTCTTGGGTTTCAATGCCTAGCATATGTCTCCTCTGTGAGTGGCACTCTTGTCTTTTAGAGAGACCACCCAAATGAATTCTCTGACACTCATTTCTTAGCGACAGGTTTACAGAACAAACAGTGTTAGTTTCAACTTCGAGGACCCTTTATTACTTCCAAACATTTTATGAAAATAACTTTGAATTTGGAAGATTGATGGAGTTATCCTACATTCTCACATTAGGAGTTTAGAGTATTAAATTTCATAAAAATGTTAGTGTTTTGGTCTATTTTTAGCGGTTCACTTGAGACTCTTCAAGCAGAATTGTAGATGCGTTTGGATCAGACATCAGCAATTTCTGTTGGAAATTGAATTGGTGGTGATGGGTTGGAGCGAAATTTTATTCGGAATTAGGAGGGTGGAAGATGGCCTGTGTACATAAGCAGTCCACAGTGAATAAGTTTTGTTGTATATCTGAAAAGCAAAAGTAAAAGCAAGTTGTACCTATGCTGGGATGCAGGATCTAAACCAACTTTTTGCATAATCACTTTTAGGCCATTCCTTGTTCTCCTGTTTTGTAGTAAATTGCTTGTACTTCACCATGTTGCAAGTATCAGACCATCAGAAGATGAGAAAAAAAAGACACCATAAAATGATTGATGATGGGAACCAAAGACTGACCATGTCTTACTGTCTCTCGGTTCTTTTACTTCTTACTTTCAGAGTATAAATAACTGCTTCTACTGATAATATGCAACACATCTTCCTACTTCTATTCGGCTGACATATTCTCCACTTGCTTGATATTCTATGGATTCTAATGCTTCAGGATTCCTTTCAAATCCTTCATCTCTTGGCTCAGTTTATTACAATGCAAAGGAAGAAGATGGCATTATCGATCTTGGTCTCAGCTTGAGAACTCTGCAACCTGAAGCCTATCATCCTCCAGGACACAGTATGCCTTTACATAATAGAATGCATACATTTTCAGATTTTTATGTTTTGTGTGCCACCTCAATTAATTTGGAATCGAGGCTTGCACTTTATATTTGCAGGTCTGGAATGGCCACGGTCACATGTTCCTGAAGATGGGGATGATGAGGGGATTCAGAGCAAAGAGAGGTGGGCTTATGTGAAGGTTAACATGGATGGAGTTATGGTTGGCCGCAAAATCTGCATATTAGATCATCAGGGTTACCAAAGCCTTGCTAGAAAACTGGAATACATGTTTGGTAGGTATTGAAATCCGTAGCTTTATATTTTTTGATAACTCTAAAAGGAAAGGACTTAACAATTGTTTGTTACAGGGAGACAATCTGAATCTGGGTTAAGGCTGTTCCAATCAGGGTCTGAGTATTCCCTGTTTTACAAAGACAGAGAGGAGAATTGGAGGCCTGTTGGTGACGTGCCCTGGGGGTAAGTGTTAATAATGTGGTTATCCTGAATCAATCATCATTATTGAGCTAATCTTGATATTGGTTTGTCTCAATTCCTGACAGAGAATTTATAGAAAATGTGAAGCGGCTTAGGATTGCACGAAACTAATATTGAAGATACGTGGGAAGCGTTGATCTGCCTTCTGTTTCCATATGGGGATTTCAATTATGTTTACTGTTCAATAATATTCTGAATTCTGACTTTTGACATAGGAAGTGAGAGTTGAATGGCAGATTGTAGCAGAAGGCATATCCGTGAAAGTCTACTTAAGTTGTAAAATAATTTTAATTTCTCAAGTTAGTAAAGGATGCACGCCTAATTAGATTGGATTTTAACATATACTTCTAAATACTGCCAAAGTTGCCGACAAGCAATCTATGAAATATCAAGATACTAAGTCAAAAAAAAAAAAATAAATAAAAAATAAAAAAAAATTGAAACTTCACATTAAGAAAAATTGCGGGTAATGCTCGGCGATCCTTCATTAACTCCTGAAGTCTGAGAAGAAGATAATAATTAATATAGAATAGCTGTTCACTATATAGCAATTTCGAGAATATTTAAATTGAATTAATAAAATTATTAAACTTTCAAAAATAGCACTATTAAAGTTGGACTTAAGTTTTTGAGCTCACTAAAGTTTGTTTTGCAAATATAAACTTTGTGAAAGTTCATTTTCACTCTATGAGCATTTTGGACATTTATACCCTTTTCGACAAAATACTTTATGATGGACTTTTTCAAAGACACCCTTTGATGTTTAGAAAAATAGGATTTTACCATGCTCTGATACCAAATTTTCGGGGCTCAGGGTTTAAACTGAAATCGAGTAAAATCATGCGTATGCTATTAGCTTTTGAAAATTTTTAAGCTTTACACTTGAAATTTTATAATCTGCATAAGTTAATGGAGCCATATAATGGTTATTATCTCTCTGAAAGAATTTATAATTATCATGAAAAATTATCATTTTTATTTTAAGAAGCTCAACATAATTGTGACTTAAAAACCAATTCTTCATAGCTTTAATCAATATTAAATCCTTTATTAATTGCAAAAGTTTTTAATACCTCTTTAAATTGTTCGAAAAGCTCAATTTTAAGCTGTGATTCGTTAATCATTCTTTGACATAATTCATGATGCATTTTTTCTTCTTTATTTTATAAATCTTCAAGATTTTCATCTAAACATTCTTTTTCTGAATCAATAACATCTTGAAAACATTTTAAAAGACATTTAAAATCATCGTAGTCTTCCATTGGAATTCTGCAAAGTTTAACACAAAGAGAATCGTAAAAACACATGACTTATAAATGTGTTTGGACGTATGATGTCAAATTATTAATTTGTTTTGAAATTATTTGGAGATCAAGCTCCTGATTAGAAGAAGGATGTAGATCTTCCTTCTGTTCAGAAGATGATGTCTCTGAAGAATTTTCTTTAAGAGTGTTTCTTGGAAAATATCTTTCCTGCTGTATGAGACCATTGGCAGGTTTAGTTTTTCTGTATAAATCAAGACTTTGGCGTGGTCTTCTTTGAGGGATTTCTTTTAAAAGGACTTTTGAAAAAAGGCTATCAAAATAAATTCTATCTGAATTAGCAAACATTATTGAATGCGTGCTATTTGTTAATGCATAGCTAAAAGAGTATGTAATGCTGAAAGGAAATTGTCATTCCTTTATTAAATTTGATCTGTAGAACCTATGAACAAGAGTTATAGCAGTGTTAAGATTTTTTGACCTAAGAGGAATGGCATTACCAAGTTGAACCTGAAATTTCAGCTGTTGAGCAGCTAAATTTCCTGTTACAATTCCAAGTATCGAATCATTTGGATCTTGGATTCTTTCATCTTTAACAGCAATAGATATAGGAGAATCAATACCTTTTGCAAAGGTGGACTTAATGATTATCTGAAGAACGCCTAAATGGAGCCAGTCCATCTGGATTTGTTCATGATATTTAAGTTTTTCAAGAACTTTTTCAATCTTTATGAGATCAATTAATTCTATTTTACTTTGACCTTTAGCATCTTTAATATCAATTGGTTGTTCACATACCAATACTCCATAGTTAATTATGTTAGGCATACTTATTGAAGACATTATCTTTATCGGGTTAAGTCTTAAAGGTTTTCTCTTAAAGCCTTCTTTTTTAGAAAGAGTTATTTCTGTGTTACAAAGCTTTTCAAATTCTCTATCCTTTAATTCTTGTATTCTTATTAGTGTAGACTCTTCATGCAAATCTAAAGATTCAATGAAATCCATGATAAACAATCTTTTCTCAAAAGAAAACTTATGATACCTTGAATGAAGTAATTCACCACAAGTCTTTTTGCCTTTGCTGTTGGTGTTTGGCTTCTCCACGACCACTGCCTTCTCCCCTTTCCAAAGTGCTTTGACAAAGTACTACTTATGAAGATCAACTTATGAATTCAAGAAATCACAAGAGTTTCTTTACATGGAAGAGAAAGCTTTTATTTATGATTCTTAGGTTTCAACCAGTGTTACTTGGTTGTTCTCATGATACATAGATCAGGTCCTTATATAGGCCTGAGGAAAGGTGAGTGGACAAACCCCAAACTACCCTTTTTGCATAAACGCATGCATCACATGGCTCAATTATTACAAGAATCAATTATGTAAGCGCATGCATCACATGACTCAATTATTACATGACTCAATTACTTATTCACATGGCTTCATATAGACTCCTGCTTTTTTCATTTGTCTGCTAGTTATCAATGAAGACCTCGTGGTCCCCTTCTGAGTCATCTGATTCATCTTTATCTTCAAAAGTAGATTCCACCTTATCTTCTTTGGCGCTTTTTGCCGACATATATCTTGAACTTTCGTAGGCTTCATATTCACCTACTGTTTCAAACTGACACATTTCACACATCCTGGAAGGAGCGCATTGTGAAACATAGTCTGAGCTTTATTTCTTCTAGTAGGGTTACCATCCTACCTGTAAAGTTTTTAAATTCAAAATCAAAATCAAGCACCTGTTCCAGCTCTCTCTCTGAAATCTTTTTCTTATTTACTGACCAGAGTAAACATTCTGGTGACTTATATTGCAGCCTCATCAAAGACTGGTCATTAAAGGAAGAAGTATTCTTCCAGACTGATGCTAAAGAGTTAGCAATGTTCTTTGTGGAAAGAACATTGTCAACTTTCATATCTTCATCAATTGGTGGAAAACCATACCCATCAACCATCAGTTTTACGCATGATAGTGATGGGAAAATGATTTCGCCGTCTTTTGGGCTCCTTGTAAATTTTCTGAAACTTGCCACTTTGAAATGGTGTGGAAACTTTTCCAAGCACTTAAAAGTCCCTGTAACATGGATCTGATGAAGCAAACCATATTTCCAGAGTTTGTAGACCGTTATAGGATTTGCATCCTCTATGGCCACAATTTTAGAGTACTCACTTCCCATGCCATTGACTGGGTAATATGATCTTTCCAACCTGTTGTTCAAAGACCATGTTTTTAGGAATATAATTCCCTTCTCAAAATCTGCTTTATTTAGCTTTAATTGCTCCTGCACCTGGCTGCTTGTGGGAATTGAATGAAGGAGGTACATTGACTTATTTTTCTGAGTTATTGGAGGCGATGGACGAACCAACTTCTCCCTGAATGACTTATCATTATTATTAAACTCTTCAAAAGCATCCTTCGCTTGCTCTATCGTTGGATACTTTTTATGAATGATTCCATTTTGATTCAAGATGAATAATGAAGCTTTATGCCATGAATTATAGATTCCTTTACTATGGCCGTTAAAAACGACGTAATAATCCTTCTTAGGAAGCTTGGACTTATTAATTATTTCAGTGACTTTTTCCAAGTCTTCAATAACTTTGACTCTGTCTGAGGAGATTGCCAAGATTGATTCTTTCTTTTTCTCAAGAAATGGTTTTTCTTGAGGTGAAGGTGATGACACCGTTGCTGATGATGATTCTTTAACTGCCGTTGTTGGCTCTGACTTTATTGTTGACTTTAATGGGTCCACCATGCTGTCGTTTGCGCATTCTGATGGACTGTTACAATGCTGACTTATGAGCTGAAGAGCACTTCTCAAGCCCTTGACCTTTTGTTCTTGAGCTGAGTAACGCTGTTGAATTTCTTTTGATTGAGCATAGAGCTGCTCATACTCATCTTCTTCATGCTTGAGCTGAAGCTTTAATGATTCCATTGCTATTTCCATTCACGAGTGAGTGTATCAGCAATGACGTTATTTGAACCTTTAATTTTCTCAAACTTTATAGGATATTTGGCAAGAGTTTCTTGCCAGCGAACGAGACGTCCTTGACTTAATTCTGTCTTTAAATCAAAGACTACAAAACCTGTAAGATAACAGTTATCAGTTCGAAGAGTAAATTCTTTTGGTAAAAGATCAATTCGCCATTTGCGAATAGTTTTTATTGTCGCAAGAACTTCACGTTCATGGGTTGAGTAATTTCTTTCAGCTGGACTAAAAGTCCCACTTATATATCTACAGAGTAATTCTCTGTATTTTCCTCTTTTTGAGGCACTTAAATTTTAACATATATGACTCTGAGAGCCATTCCGAGTAGTAAGGTTCATCTTACTGTCCTCAGTAATATCCTTAATAGTAGATACTCTTGCCTTTAGACATCCTGCCCAAGTGTCACTACTGGCGTCAGTTTCAACAATCAAGTAGTGTTTATCATTCGGTTGGTATAATCTCGGAAGATTTTTATATCTATCCTTGATTAATTGAATCGTTTTAGAATCCTGGTCACTCCACGACCATTCCACATTAATAGAACATTTGGGGGAAAGCTTTGAGGTTAATTTTGAAATGCTTTTCAAAAAACCTTGTGATGAAATATAATTTACAATACCAAGAAAACGTTGCAAATGTTTTCTGTCATTAAGTTTGTTTGGGAAGACATCAAGCTTTTCCAAGACATTGTCTTGTAACTTTATTAAACCATTAGTTGTTATTGATAAACCAAGATAATCAATCTCTTGTTTACCTATAACAGCTTTCTTTTTCGAAAGAATTAAACCTTTTTCTTTACATCGTTCCAAAATGATCAAAAGTTTATGAAGATGATCTTCATAGTTATCTTTTGTAAAGACTAAAATATTATCGATGTAAGCTAGAGTGAATTCTTCTAGCCCTTCGAGATTTTTATCCATAAATCTTTGGTATATCGATGGAGCTTGTTTCAAACCAAATGGTAGAACATTCCATTGATATAACTTTTGAGGAGGACATGTAAAAGCAGTTAATGGCTTAGTTTCATTATCAAGACGTAACTGCCAATAACCAGACTTTGCGTCTAAAGACGAAAACCATTTTGATCCGCGAATGCGGTTTAAAATTGAATCTTTTCGTGGGAGATTGTAGGTATCTCCTACAGTAGCTAAATTCATAGCTTTGTAGTTGATAACCATACGTCTTTTGCCACGTTTTATCTCGTTATGATTATTAACATAAAATGCTGTAGCTGAATGAGGGGAGGTACTTTCAGAAATGATTCCTTTCTAAAGTAAATCCTTACATTCTTTTTTGAATTCCTCAATATCATCCTTTGAATAAGGGATTTTATTGGGAACTTTTACTTCTGCATTTTTATTTTTCAGTTCTATATGAACTGTCATAAAATTTGTGTTCTTTGAGTCCAAAGGATTCTCAGAACAGATAGAGTCTAAAACTTCATCAACCTTTTGTTAGAGACTAGTTTTAGATTTAGCAATAGCTTCAATACCACATAATATGATGTTAAAACTACAGATAATCTTTTTTAGATTTTCTGTATAGCGCTCAATTGGTATCCAGACCTCTTGAGCTCTTTGTTTTAAATGTGGTGAGCTAAACTTATGACATCTCAGACTTATGTTATCTGAATTCTGCACAAAAGGTACATGACTTTTTAGAAAATCATTTCCAATTATAAACTTCATACCTGTTCATTTTTGGTAAACAATGTTGAACCAAAACATTTTATCTTGAATCTTTACTAAACATTCTTTGCATGTAACACTATCTTTTCAGTAGTATTATTTGCAATTTTGACTTTTATTGGATTAGGAAGTCTAATCCAGTTAAGTTGTACTGTTTGATCAGCAAAACTTGCTGTGGCACCAGAATCTACATAAGCGAAGATTCTGGGATTATATTTATTATTCAGAATCTAAATCTGTATGAAGGTCGCGTTCTGATTCGCTCTCTTCATCAGTCTGATATTCACAGTAATTGTAAATTTCAGTTCTCAATTCATTATCTGATGACTCTATTTTTGAAGACGAAGAAAAGTCTTCTTGAATTGGTTCCAAATTTAAAGAGTAAGCAAACTTAAGTAGTTTTTCTTTCTCTTTATATTTGGGAGTGTTTTTCTCAGGGCATTCGTTAGCATAATGACCTAACTTTTTACAGAGAAAACACTTACATTCTGACTTAGGTTTACCCTTAGGACAGACTTTATTTCTAGAATCAGGTTCTGAAAATTTTCGTTTCTTTCTGAAGAAATTTCTATTTTTCCAACCCTTTTTGAAAGATTTATTGAAAAATTTACCAAATTTCCTTTTAGGAAACTTTCTCTTTTTTGAAAAATTTTTAGAAAACTTTTTACAACCATAGTGCTAAGGAACATATTCCTTTTCGTCGCAACATAGAGGAATATATGACTTAGCTTGCTTAATGGCGTAAATTTCTTAATATTTTTCCGCAATTACTTGCTCAGTGGCGCGAATAGCTGCACCAAGTGAGCGTTGATTCTGAGATTCATATTTTTCTCTAGCTCTTATGTTATATGGGTATGGGAGTTTCATCATGTAGGCAATTACATAATGTTGACTCTCAGTTGCCAAGTTATAATAATATCTTTTAAATTCACATGTATATGGTTTAAGTTGCAAAGATCATAGATTGACATGTTGTTAAGGTGATATTCAGCTTCTTTATGCTGCTTATCAGCTGTAGTACCATGCATCATAGAGTGATCTTCACCGAAGAACTCAAGACTTATCAAATTTATAAGCATTACTGCTTGTGTTGACGTGTTGCCAACTTGATTAAGATTGTTAATTAACTCATTATTTTTAATCCTGTAAAGGAAGTTTTAGACAATTCCAGTTGTTTGGAGAGCTATCCAATTAAATATGCTGTCAGCTCTAAAGGTTCTTACTTTAGCAATAAGATCAGCTTTTAACATCATTCTGTTAGCCCAAGTTTTAAAAGTTTCTTTTTCATCAGACTAACAATCAAGATTTAAAAATGTTGAATCTTTTTGTGTCTTTTTACTTTTATATGCTTCAGGAATTTTTTGCTAGACCTCTTCTTGTCGTATATAACCTTTTCTAAATGCTTCATTATCTAGTTCTTGTTCTTTCCGTTGGCGGTCATGCCGACAGTCAGATTCGTAATCTGGAATTTCTTTACCAAACTCATTCTTAACACCAGAGGGGCCAACATGAGTTTTGTGACTTATTTCTTCATCCATAACGTTTGCTGGATTAGCAATATCGCTATCCGAATAAGGCATATAGATGAATTCTTCATTTTCAACTTCTCTAATAGCATGGTTGATTTCCTTGCTAATAGGAGTTTATCAGTTAAGGATAATTGAGCCAGAGACTCAATTATGTTACGAAGATTAAAGATCTCTTGTTCAATATTCATTCCTTTTTAAGAAGTCTATATTGAAATGAAGGACCTATTTCAATGGGTTCAGACTCAGGGTCTGAATTAAAGAGAGTTTGAAGATATTCAGAAGAAATAACAGTAGATGACAACTATTTTCCTAATTCAGGAGATGTTAATTTGGAATTAATCTCATTAATTAGAAGGGTTACAGTGTCAATGACAGCTATTATCTTAATTTGATTATTAATTATAGTCTGCTGATTAGTTATATTTTCTTTATAAAAAATATTTATATCTTTTTTATCAAAATGACTTTTGAAGATCCTTGTTAATTCAACAAGATCTCGTTTAATTTCTTGAGTAATGGATGGACGTTCGGGTTCTTTTGACATATTTTAAAACATATGTGGAGAAAAATCCAATTTTAAAAACCTTGGGGACAAACTTATTTATGCAAATAGTTATGAAGGGTATTTTTGGTATGTTGACTCATTTTATGAAAACAAACTTTTGTAAAGTTTAAAAACTTAAAAAAACTTTTTAAGGCTTATAAACTTAAATGAAATTTTAAATGGACTAGATTCTAATCCCATAATTTTATTTATTATCATGATCTTTGTTATAAACTAAACAATAAATAATAAAATAGTACAAGAGAAGAAAAGTAGCCATATTTTGCGTGTAGCAAGCCCACCAATTCATTTCTGTTAAGCCTATTTCGAGGCAAAGTGAATAATAAGGAAAATTGCCACGTCCAATAATAACCCAGGTTATGAAATCGCTGAGCAACCGCATCTCCAACGCTAAGTCCCATCTCTCACATAAACCCCGACAACATGAATTGTCATCTAAGAAAATTTGAGATCTATTATAAAACTAGTCGTTTGCCCGTGCGAAACGCGGTCGAATTTATTTTATAATTTTTTAAAAATTAAATTATATATATTTTTAAAGTTTTTAATTAATTAAAAAATGCATGTGTTACAATTTTTAAATATTTAATGATTTTTTGTTTTACATAATTAAAAATTAAATATATTACTTAAATTAAAGATAAATTTAAAATCAATAACTAATAAATATGAAGCAAAATAATAACAAGTATGTAGTTCCAAACATACATACTACAGCGAAAACGGAAATTAGGAAAGAAATACGTTACTAGTCAATCGGTCGGAATTCCGTCACTAAGCCGTTGAACGGCACGAACTAGAATCCTTAATCCACCAGTTAAGAGCGACCATCAACAGTAATGAGAGGAGACAAGTCGGAGAGAAGAGCAGGGAGTTTTTGAGTGTTTCCAGAGAGTTTCTACTAATTAGATTTATCTGATCACGCATACGTGATATCTGATAGGGTGGAAGTTGAGATCAACTCAACTTCCAACCATCTTATCCTATCCCACCACTTTAAGTGGTGGGCTGGGCCATTAGGGTGGCCCACCCAATAAAAATAATTAAATCCAACATTCTCCCACTCACACTACATGTGCCCAGCCCCCATGACTGGCAATAAATATGCGACTGTCTTCAATTATTCATCATTGGATGGTTATACACGCAAATAACCGGTGTGACCAATGAACCAGATTCTCCATCCCATACCATAGGGAGAGAGTACTCGAAATTCATTTCGGGTACATCCTAGATTCGACATGATTTCACATCAGACGCGTTTAGTCCCTATAAAGCAGTCTGATATCCTGAAGTACTCCTAAATCACGAGTGTGTTCCTATGAACCACAATATGCGCGCATGTGATTAGTTTTTTGTGAAATTAGTCTAAACCTTCCAATCGCTCTTCCTCCAAAAGTCAATGAAAGGTAACCGACACCATAGACATGCCACATAGGTTGCATTATCATGACTATAGAAAGACATGCTAATGATACAAACATCACCCTCACAGCCCCAGATAGAAGAGATGACTGTTCTGAGGATACACAAATTAAGTGGATCTTGCACAATAAAGAGCAAGGGACCGTCTTTACTTGTTCTTAACGGCGGTCAAAAAATGAGCACGCACGGTATAACACATGCGTCACAGTGAATCTTACCACATTTAAGGGCGCGTATATTTCAAGATTGTATTAATTCACCGTGCGGATGATAGTTCGACTATCCTATAGATTCTATCGCTAATACCATCCCTAGTATAGCGACTCAAGAATCCAGTCCGGCTAATCAGGTCTCATGATAGTGGGGTAAAATCATGAGCGATTCTCAATCATTATAGAAAGAATCTCATCTTGACTAAGTCAAGGCGACTATTAGTGTATGCTTCTTCCCAAGCACTCTGGATTCCCATTCAACAGAGCACAAGCGTACAAGTCTCATCTTGCATTATCCCTAGGATAATCAAGGCGGCTGTGCGTGCAAGTGCACCAGTCTCCAATATCTGATGACATACTCTCGGATAAGAAATTCCCAAATATGTTAGACTCCTATGCACATCAATAAAATAATAAACAAATGAACATAGATAAAACAATCAAAGATACTACAATCTATGCAGACATAACCATCAAGCGTGCATATCAAACACATCTTTGGCACAACTTTGGTAAGAGAGTCTGCCACCATACCAAGTGTAAATATGTATCTGATCGTTATAATTCTCTTAGTCACAATATAGTTGGCAAAATTTGACTTGGTCTCTATGTGTTTAGACTTGTTGTGATACTTAGCATCCTTTCCATATGCTATGACCATCTGGTTATCACAATAAACAGTAACTAGCTTAGGCTCATCACTTTCCAAAATAGATCCTCCAAGAATCGTAAGAGCCAAAACACATCTTGCAAAGCCACTAAGCAGATTACAAACTCTGCTTCCATAGTTGATAATGCTATGCAAGTCTGCTTCTTGCCACTTGTAGAAAATAGCCTCATGGCTAAGTATGAATACATACCTAAAAGTGGACTTTCTTTCATCTAGGTCACCGCCCCAGTCTCCATTTGTATATCCAACTAGGCGCGTGACGCTGCCTTAATGACACAGAGAGTAATTTGCGGTTCCTTTCAAGTAAGTAAGTATTTCTTTTCGATAGCTATACAACGTTTCTTTCACGGGTTCGACTAATATCTGCTTACCAGTCTAACTGCATAACAGATATATATAGCCTCGTACACATTATTGCATACACAAGCTTCTGATAGCATTCACATATGGTATATACTTCATATTCTCACGCCCTTGCGGAGTCTTAAGACATATATCAAGACTTAGAGTCTACTTGGGTGTAACCATTGGCTTATAGCCAGCCATAAGAAAATGCTCAAGGATCTTTCATATATAAGGTTCTTGCGTTAATGCCAAAATCCTTCTCTCAATCCCTTGAGATTTTGACTCCTGAAAAATAGGCAGTCTCACCCATGTCCTCGATTTTGAAAGTAACAAATAACCAATTTCTTTTACCTCAAGTAAAAGCTTATTGTCATTACACGCCATTAAGATATTGTCAACATGTATCAACAATGTTGCAAAATTGTCTTTTGACCTTTCACATATATACAATGGTCATTTTATATCATTTGAAATCCATATGATAATGACAGATTCGATGAAACGAAGGTACCATTGTTTAGAGGATTGCTTGAGTCTATAAGTGGACCTCAAGAGCTTACAGGCTTTACTTTCTTGGCCTTTAGTTATACAACTTTTAGGCATCTCCATGTAAATCTCCTCGTTCAGTCCTCCATTGAGGAATGTGGTCTTTTACATCCATTTGATGTAATTCAAAGTCCATATGTTCGACAAGTGCAAAGATTAGACGAATTGATGTAAATCTCACCATAAGAGAAAAACATCTCTCTATAGTCTATACCCTCTTACTAGGTATAACCTTTCGCCGTCAATCTCGCATTATATCTTTTAACCAAGCTATATGCCTTCCATTTTAACGCGAATGATCCACTAATTTCCAATGGCTTTTCTATTTGGCAGTGAATCGACCAAGTCCCAGACACAGCTACTTTTCATTGATTCCATATCCTCTTCCATGGCTTTAATCCATAAATCTTTTGTCAGTGATTTAAAAGTTTCTTTCATATTCTTCGGTGCATCACCGTCATGTGAAGTCAATATGAAAGTCTCCCCTTCGATCTCAAAAATATCGTTGGGGAACTAAAATCTTCTTCATATTCAAACTGATGATTCAGGCTTGCTCCCACTGCGATTAAGCTGTGGAGCTGATTCGATTGGCACTTGATTGCTCCCACTAGGAACAGAGTCCGTTTTATCTCTATTATGTTCCTCTATATTTTCAGTGGTATCAAGTACTATGATTCATCTTACTCAAAGAAAGAAGCCTCTCTTTTAACATCAACTCATCTCACAAATTCATTCTCTTCAAACCTCATCACGTGACTCTATTTCAGAGATATACACCTCTTAACTTTCTCCTATTAGTACATATCCTTTTGACTGCTCAGGGAAACATATGAAAAAACCTTTCCTTCCCCTAGCGTTCAACTTTTTATATTTACTAAAAAGATCATGTACATCGTAAACGCACCCCTAGGGTCGTACATAGGAGCGATCAGTTTTCTGACCTATTCAAATACTCGTACGGAGTTGAAGTCACTGATTTGTAGGGACCCAATTAAGAATGCAAGTCACTATCAGGAATGTATTTCTCCAATCCAATATTTGGAGATTAGCTTGTGCCATCATAAATCCAATTATTTCCAGTTTATTCCTTCGCTCAGCAAATCAGTTCTGCTTTAGAGTTTTAGGAATAGTCAACTGTATATCGGTATACCTTTTTCCTGACACAATTGCTCAAATTGTTCAGATAGATACTCTAGTCCTTAGTCAGTACATGGTACTTTTCAATGTCTTATCTAATTGATTCTCCACCATAGCAAGCAATGAAATTCACGAAGCAACACAAAGCTTCAAACTTATGGGAGATTAGATAAACTTGACCGAGACATATAAATTCATCTTATAAAGGCATAAAAATATGATGCATCCTTCCTACTCTTAATATTCATTGGTCCACTAATATCAAAATGAATTGGCTCTAGTGGATTATTAGCTCTAGTAACCTTACCAAAAAGTTTTCTAGTAGCTTTCTCGATTAGACAGTGACCACATGTTGCCATTTGATCTTGTCATAAGATCCTAAAATCCCCTCTTTGGCCAACCTGTTCATTCATTGTTGTCTAATATGACCAAGTCTAGCATGCCATGTACTCACATCGCAATCAGGAGAGGAAACAAATGAATCACTACTATCATCAACCAATGAAGGATATGCATAACTTTCAATATCCAGTACCATAAAACCATCTTGTATTTGTCCAAAAACCAACAGAAACATCACAAAATGACAAAGTCAAGCTATCATTCTAAAACAAAAAATACAAACTTATATCCATAAGAGAGTAAAACCAGGAATAGAGACAAGAATTTTCCTTATATTCGGAGCGTAGTGACAACATGTAGGAATAATTTTGGCCTCCTCACATCATCAATATGCAGGAGTCTATACTCAGCATAAGAACATACGAGTTATTCCCTACATATATCCAATTAGTATCTCATGGAATCTGACGATACTCACGAACACTCCTCTATCTCCAACTTTGTGGCTTATTGTGCCTGAGTCTATAATCCACATTGGATTAGCCTCAGCAAACAAAAATAAAGTTGGAAATTAAAATATCACAATAGGCTAACTTGTGAAAAGACATTTATATGTTTTGCTCAGTGCACTCATGAGCAAACTGCCCCATCTTTTCACGTCTAAAACACTTAGTCTTACTTTTGTCCTTCCTTTCACCTACACCATACTAGAGCTTATTCCTTGGGTTCCGGATCCGGTCTAATTAAGGTTTACAATACCCTTTCCTTTCTTTTGGGCTCCTCTGGCCCCTTTTGCTCTTGTTATTCATGCGCTCACTGGTCTTAGCCATATAAAGCTGCTTCGAGGATTTAGTTACAACAAATGTTTATCCTCAAGCTCAACATGACGAGAAACACCATCAACTGCCTTGATATTATCGTTATGCATCATGTTTATCTTTATATGTTTCCAGCCGTTAGGAAAAAAATTGGATCACTACCTGCACTTGCTGCTCATCTATAAGGACATGACCGGTTGACCAAAGCTCTCAGATCATGTTAGCTATCTCTAATAGATGCTGACATAAATAGTGATCCCGATGATTCTTGTCAATGTCAAAATTAACTAGTAAGCGTCATAGTTTCGTGGTAGAAGTACCACCGAATTTGTCATTTACAACAACTCAAATGTCCTAAGCCGTCTCACGACCCTCATATGCACATATGAGGTCATCGGCTATGCTAGAGAGGATTAAGGTCCTCGCAATGCTGTTATTACGCTTCTAGGACATATATATAGGCTTCCATAATATTACGCCTAGTCTGTGCAGATTACCCTTGCTCAGGTTGAACCATGGTGTTTCTCAAGGTTTAAAGGGTCTACTGTTCCTCGAGAATATACTAAATCTTAGGTGCTAAAAATCATAATCGTCACCATTCATTTTCTCGCACTTGTTTAACTCATCGACTATGGATTTTTAAGTAGATGCTAGTACTGATAAACACAAATAACGGTGAGACCCATTTATATTCTTTATCTAGCAGAATTTTATCCGGTAACACTATTTCTCCGACCTAAGAAATCATAGATACAAGAACTTAACCAAGATGGGGGATTCGAAAAAGATAGTTTGACTACCTAATCACCCTCCACATCCTCCAGTCGTAGTGATCATACCCAATCATGTTAGCGAGCAATATAGCCCTAAAAATACATCATATTTAGGACTCCCACATCATACAACAAGATCAGAGCGACTATGCAAAAATGACCAACAATCAACATTTCATGCATGCAAATCATTTCACAAAGAAGATAAGAATATAATAATAACCGGCTAAAAAAATAACCATGGAAAAACATACGAAACAACCATAATCATATAATAATATTCCATTGAAATGATGCCTATCATGAAAATGATCATAAAAAAAATGCATTTGCTCCATGATCTCCAAGGTCTGATTGTTCCCTTGTCTCAAGGTCCTCCTTAGGATCTACTTCGAGATTCTTCCTTAAATCCTTCTAATGATTTCCGCTAGGGCCAGCATTATCAGCTTCTATCCATTCGGGCATCAGGATTCTCCTACTCCACTCTCTACCATGACTAGGAGAGTATATGGAAGAATCTTGGACTGCCGGCATTGGAGAGCTACCAAGTAAGCAGTTGACATCTCTTGGATCGTCATCTTTCTTAGTATCAGTACCAATATCTATCACCTCTACATGCTTAGGTTTTTCCACGCACTCATTATCAACCTCATCATCCGAGATTAAAATTATCTCTGGAATTAAAACAGGAAGAACCTCAACGACCTCATCGTCGTCTTCCAGAGGTTGTGGTACTAGAGACGAATGTGGATAGTCTAATATGGTAAGTGCTGCCAATTGAGCGGCCGGTTGAAGCTCCGACTACTGAGGAATTAAAAGGTGAATCATCTCCTCTAGAGCTTCAAACATTAATGTCATTAGCAATGAATCAGTGAAATAATATCATGCTTATTCATGGGAGATCCAATAACCTTTAAAATAGAACCCGAGCCAATAGGGATCTATCCTGTGAAAAACCCAACACAAATGCACAAAGGATGACATGTGTATGCATATGACGATAAATTAATAATCCTGATATCAATTTAAAGTCACCAAAAATAATTAACATATAATTAATTACTTAAACTTAAAAATAAAAATGCATACACATGTGAACATGATAAAATAAATTGAGTTAGAATAATATTTCATATACCCCATGCAGTACAGTGGAAAGAGCTCCATCTAGCCCGTGGTGTTGGGTTCTATTCATTTGGTCTCCGTTTTGCTGCAGAAACCATCACCTAGTCTGCAAGTTTTCGTCCGAAAAAGCAAAATAATAATAGGTATGTAGTTCCAAACATACATACTACAATGTAAATCTAAATTAGAAAAGAAATACGTTACTAGTCAATCGGTCGAAATTCCGTCACTTAGCTGTTGAACAACACGAACTAGAATTCTCAATCCACCAGTTAAGAGCGACCATCAACAATAATGAGAGGAGACAAGTCAGAGAGAAGAGCAGGGAGTTTTCTGATAACGCATACGTGATATCTGATTGAGTGGAAGTTGAGATCAACTCAACTTCCCACCATCTTATCCTATCCCACCACTTTAAGCGGTGGGCTTTAAATAGGCGGGCTGGGCCATTAGGGTGGCCCACCCAAAATAAATAATTAAATCCAACAAAATAAAAATAGTGGTCTGATCCTAATTTTAGTTTTTAAATAAAATTTTATTTTTTATATTGTATTTTAATTTGTAAATTTATGTGATATAATTTTTTTAAAATTTAATGGAGTATTATTTTATTTTGTTTTGAAATGTAATATATTCAACTATCATGAATTAAAATAATTAAAAAAAAAACTCACTACTATTGAATTGGATGGTTTTTTCACTTGAGTTTAAATTTGAAATTTAAATAAAATACATGTAAATAATGAAATAACCAAATGTTTTGAACATATTGTTAAACAAACATGTTATGCTTGTTGAATACATTGATAAACCAATATATTTTTTTTCATGTTTGGATACCATCCACCTAATTGACTGGTGTTCTTAAAACTCTTTTGTACTTAAAAATGACAATTTGAATTCATCCCGTGGGTTTCTGATCCGCTCCAACCCGGTCGGGACGGGTTTACATCCGCCCCGCATAAGGGTGGATTCAATCCAATTGAAAAACCGGTTCTGGGGCGGAGTGGGTTCGGGTTCTATCAAAATCCGCGCTGTTCCGCACCGGTAGATATATATTAATTAATTTTATAATATTATATTAAAAAATAAATATATTTTATAATATAATATTTTATTATTATTATTATTTTAATATTTAATGTGTTTTTATTTTTAATTTTTTAATTATATAGAATTTAATGCTATTTATGAATTTTTTAATGTTGAATATTGATATAATATTTTATTATTTATTATTTATATAATTTTGATAATAAAGCGGGTTGGTATGGGGCGGGGCGGGTTCAAATCCGCTCCGTACGGGTTGGATTTTTTTAACATAGAAAGAATCCGGCGGGAAGGGTTGGGGCGGGTTAGAATTAATTATAAAACTACCGGGTTGGGGCAGGTTAGAATTAATTATAAAACTACCGGGGTGGGTTCGGGTTGACTAAGAATCCACTCCAACCCGCCTCATTGCCATCCCTATTTGTACTATGGTTTGAGTCATACTTCGGTGAGTTTCCAATAATTCAAAGGTTGAGGATAGTTTCACCATCTTGAAGAAAGTTCTCAAATTAGCTACCTTATCTTGTAACTCATAAATTTCAGACAATAAGAAAACGTGATCACCTATCTTATTTTCCTCCACTTTTCAAACAAAACACCTTTGTTCTTCCTCTAAATCTGTAAAACAAACATGGATAAAATTTTGCAAAAAACAAAAAAAAAAATTATAAAATTCAGTCACTCAAAAAATACGAAATCCATTAAAATGAAACAAAAGTTATAAAATTCAGTTACTCAAGAAACACGAAATCCATTGAAATACAAGATAAAATCTGGAAACTAAAAAAGTAATTAGTTATTGATGGAGATGAACCTTAGGACGATAAATCAAATCAAAATATAAAAGAGATGAACCTTAAGAGGAGAAAGCGAATATTGATGAAGAAAGCGAATATTGGATGAAGCGTAAATTTCAAGTTCATTAATTATTTCTATAAATAGGCTAAAAATTTAGTATTTAGATTACATTAGAATATTAATAAATATTCAAGAATCAAATAAATACATATTATTATTTTTTATTAAACATTGAATACTATTTGGATTGGATTAGATATTTGTATTTTAATTAAATTAATAAAAATCTATGTATATTATTTTTAAATAAGTAATATCCTACTTCAATTCACATAGTATTCAATCCTAATTATACATTGAATACTACCTGGATTGGATTAGATTAAAAAGACAATTAAAAAAATTAAAAATTAGATATATTTATATATTGTATTATTAATTTAAAAAATTAAAAATTATTTGAATTTAAATTGAATTAGGATATTAATTATTTAAAAAGATAATTAGAAAAACTAAAAACTCAAAAATCAGGAAAATATTTTATTATTAATTTAAAAAATTAAAAATTATTTAAATTTGAATTGAATTAGGATATGAATTATTTAAAAAAACTAAAAAATAAAAAAATATAAAAATATTGAATACCGCACATGTATGCGTTTGCATACTTCATCCTTATTATATTTATATAAAAATTACAAGTGAAACTCAATATGCGTACTGCAAATTTGCAATTGAGGGACTTGATCTTCATAGGAGTCCCATTATTAAGCACGAGTCTTTAAAGCATAATCCTTTGGAACATCAATACCAAACAAACTGGATGCTTCTTTAAAATTTTCAAGCTGTTTATAATTATCAATAATTTTTTCCTTTTAAACTGGTACCATTCTTTCTAGGCATTTATATAGTTCTAATTTAATATCAGCATCTCATTTGAAATTAGGACTTTAATGAAATTGGGGTTCTCTGCATGACAAGGTTTATGTAATTGAAGTTCATATCAATTATATCACACATAGGCTCATAGCTTAAAAAAAGAAAAAGAAAAAGAGAGTTAGTTTTTTTCAATTCAATTAGTAATTTTCATATAATATATTTAGGGAAACTTTCCTAAATAGGCCTTAGTAAACTTTGCTTTAAGTTTATAGGCCACAAAAGTTTATATTTCATAAATAATCTTTTCAAAATTTTATTTTCACATAAGAATCCATGTGGCATTTTTACTCTTCGTATTTAATTAAAATTACAATACTGTACTTGAATTATTTTAAAATATTTATAAAATGTAAAAGTTCAAAATTATATCTTTATTTAAAGTATGAAGTTACTATTTTTCCCTTTTTAGTATTATGAAAATTAAAAAAATACATAACCCACCTAATCCACCATCATATTTCCGACACAACTTCATCATCTCCAATCTTCATTTTCACATTTCTTCTCGTAGTTTTCTTTGTGGTTAACTAAAAGTTCTTACCATGTTGATGATGTTGAAGTCTTAGGTGAGTTTATCGTCATAGCCATTTCCTGGAGACCATGTCAAGATGCGAAATAGAAAATTTGTAACTGTGAAGGACATCAATGTTACTAGTGAAGGATCAAAATTTATTTTGTGATGGATAATAATTTTTTCACGTAAACTTGGCCAATTACTTTGAAAGTGCAATGCGTTTAGAGTAGAGGTTATAGTTTTGGATTCAACTTGAATTCTAGAACCTAAATGCATCTAAAGCCAAAAATTTAGAATTCTTCTAAAACGCATTTTCAACTTAAAGAGGTTTATAAAAGATAAAGTTCCTATGTGAAAGAGAAAAATTGATTCATGAAAGACATTGATATTACTCGTGAAGGGAACCAATTTCATTCGTAATGGGAACCATATTCTAGGCTCCACCTGAAACACAATTTTCCTTTAGATTTGGTTTACTTTCTTAGAGTACGACGCTGGGATAACTAATTATCTATCACGGATTGAAATAGATACCTTCATGAGTAACATTGATATCCTTCACTGATAAGAGAATGAGTTTAGGGTCGAGTTTAGTGTTTTGACTCCTCCAGAAATGCATTTTGTCTCTCCGTATGAATTCATCTTCCAATGGATGAAAGCATTTCAGGTTGAGTTCAAACTATATACTTCAATTAACATGATTTCAGAGAATGGAATGCGTTATCTTTTCATATCCTTTACAAAGTGTGTTTGCACTTCTTGTGGCCACTATATAGCAACATCTACTTGGCAAGCAGCTTAGCAAATACTAAATTACGGGTTGATAACAAACAAACATGCGATCATCTTGCAGATGCGTCAATCAACACCATAAAGTATCGAAACGGCCCACTTTGTGGATTAATTGGTCCACATATATCCCCTTGGATCCTTTGCAAAAATGATGGACATTCGAAATTCACTTTAACATGAGATGGTTTAATTACCAACTTTCCTTGAGTACAAGATGTACAAAAATAATCATTTGATAACAGGATTTTATGATCCTTTAATGGGTGTCCATTTGAGTTTTCAATAACTCTACGCATCATTGTAGATCCAGGATGGCCAAGTCTATCATGCCATAATTGAAAACTTTTAGGATCCAATATCTTTTGACTCACATTTACATACGCTTCAATTGAGGATATTTTTGTATAATATAAACCAGATGATAATGTGTGGAGTTTTTCCAGAATGACTTTTTGTCCAAAAACAATGGTGGTTATATATAGATACTCCACATTTTGGTCACTCACTATTTCCACATGATATCCATTGTTTCTTATATCCTTGAAACTCAACAAATTCCTTTTGGAATTACTGGAATATAAAGCATTCTAGATACAGATTTTTGTTCCCTTCTCCAATAGGATTATGGCTTTACCATATCCTTCAATTAAATTAGCGGGACCAGATATAGTATTCACTTGAGCCTTGTAATTAGATATATTTAGAAAATATTTCTTATCTCGGAGGATAGAATGTGTGGTTGCACTATCAATTAAACAAACACCTTGAACTTCCATATTCTATTCACATAAACAAAATATTTACATTAATATTCACATTACAAAGTAAATCTATAAATATTTCTAACTTTAATTACAAAGATATATACAACAAAATTACAAAATCCAGTCAGAAATATTTCCATCACTACTATTCATATTTACAGATATGTAATTCAGGTTGCCTTTTGATTTTCATTCTGGTCTTCAGTGTAGTTTATGAAATTCTCGAAATCCAGATCATCGAAGAAATCAGATGTATGAAAACTTGAAACATTCTTCTGGGAGGTTCCCTCTCCACTTTCCAGATTGGCAACGTTTGCCTCTACAGGATTCTTCCCTTTCAAGGAAACTTGATACAAATCTATCAGGTGTTGGGAGGTTCGACATTGACGGTGGAAATGATCACTGCTTCCACATTTGTAATAGATATTTTGGGAATTATTATTATTTCTATTCCCAGAATTTTCACTCATGTTCTGGGTTTCATCTCTGGTCCAAACCAGGTTTCCACGATTATACGGATGAAACCTATTTCCACTTCTTCCATTATTCGGCCTCGTCCACGGCCTCTATTATTATTATTACGACCACGACCACGTTCAAAACCACGGCCAAAATGACGACCTCGACCACGATTTGGGTTCCCACGATTACGAAATGTATTATTGTTTACTTCTGGTGGTGCCACAGTACCAGGTGGTCGTAATTCATGATTTCTCATCAACAGTTGATCATATTGTTCCAATAATGTCAACTTAGAAATTAAATCACCAAAACTTTTGTAATCATGTTGTCGAAAACCCGACGATATCAACACCTTATCGGCATGGAAAGTGGAAAGAGTTTTCTCAATTTTCTCTTTGTCTGTTACTTTTTCTCCACAAGATTCTTTTATTGCTGTTATTCGGTGGAGTTCAGAATTATACTCACTGACAGATTAAAAATCTCGGAATCTCAACTGATTCCATTCATATTGGGCCTTTGGAAGGTCAACCTCTCTTCTGTGTTCATATATGTTTTTCAACGCATTCCACAACTCAAGTGGATCTTCCATATTTAAATATTCAGATTTCAAGCTTTCATTTATATGGTGTCTTATAATCTCCATAGCTTGAGATTTTTGTTTCATGGAAGTTTGATTTTGTTCATCAACAATATCCAACAGATCTCTGACTTGTAAGTGAATTTTCAAATCCATCACCCATGCTAAATAATTACTTCCAGATAGTTCCAGTCCATGGAAATCCAATTTTTTCAGATCCGACATTTTCTCTGGAAATCATATACAACAGTTTTTCCAATCAGCAATAACCTAGAAACAACGATACCAAACACTTTCTGATCCAGAAAATCCGTCAAAACGGCAACTGGAGAGCATACTCGTGTTGATAACGTGTTGTAAAAATAAAATAGAAAGGGGTAGAAGAAAACAGTTTAATATCAACTGGAAATAAATTCGGATCATAAAGTTAACCTGGTGATCTTGAATTCGATCTTGATATACTTCTTCAATACTCAACTAAACAAACTAAGCTATAACAATTTGGTTGTTTAATGGTAATGGTGAAATGAAGAGAAGAAGAAAATGCAGAGAAAGATAATCACCTATTATTCATTCATCACGTTTATATAAACAATGTTAGAAGACACATGTTAAAAAGCACGTGAGATGTTGTGCATGTAGAGCACGTAAGGGGACACATGTCAAAGAGCATATGAGATGTGCTGCATGTAGAGGACGTAAGCTTGTTTGGTGAATGGTGGAATCCACCTATTGCTTTTGGTTTACAACATACACAAATTTTTAGTTATACATTTATATTTATGGGGAGGATCGGATATCAAATCGTCACACTTACACCAAATCTTTGATCTCTCACCGTCAATTTAATTTTAATGGAATGGTAGATATGAATGCATTAAAACTTATTTGATATTTAGACTTTTCCTCTCCCAGCTAACTCTTTCATCTCTCATAACATTTCATTATGTTTCATCTCTCCCGTTCTTCCCATCCAAGAATCTAGTTGTTTTTTCCCTCGTCTTGAACTTTTTTATCCCTTTATTATGAATTAAGAAAAAATGATAATACAAAATATAAGGATTTTAAAATTACTTGAAAATGTAACAGTAAATACTATATTATATAAGAAATCCATATCAATTAATATTTTGTAAAAATAGTTTTTAAGTTATATAAAATATATTTTTGTATATTAATTTATTGTATTAAGTATGGAGTAGAAATTGATACTCCCTCCATTCTATTTATATTAGGAAAACTAACTTTGTACAAGGATTAAGAAAATAAATTAATTTTCAATATTACCCCTCATTAATTCATCATTAATATAATATAATATAATTGTGTACCATTAAAAATATACTTTTCAATAAAGTCAAACAAGATATTTTAAATTTAGAAAATTCTTTTTAAAGTAAAATTCTCTATATAAATAAAATATTCGAAAAGAAAAATTTCTCTAAAACGGAGAGTATAAAAAGATTTGTTTTAAGCATTTATATCCTAACAAACTTAATTCAAGGTATTTTTCCGAAATTGCAGTGGATAATTATTTCTCTTTTATTATACTTTTAATGATTTATTATTATTATATATATATATTTTAAGAGGAATTAGGTTAAATGATATAAGATGGAATTCACTTTAAAAATACTAAGATAGGATAAAATTCACTTTGAAACTAAGTAACTTAGGTTCAAATTAAATTTAAAAATTTCAGCTCTAATCTTTAATTGGCTGATGGTAGTTAATCGTTCCACTCATAAAAGTTACTATAAAAATTTTAGACAATATGTTTCAAATTTTTTTAGATTAAGGAATACAAAAATATTGGAAAAATTCCTATCTATTACAAGAACAAACTACTGGAGATCCAATTAATATGCTAATCTACTTCGGAAACATGTCGCAAATCCACAACCTATAAAAGTACTGGATAATAATAAATATAAAAAAGAGTGAACACAGAGATTTACGTGGTTTTTCAAATTGTTGGTAGTCCACGGAAACTTCAGAATTATTATTTAGATGGAAGTTTAAGGTCTATTTCCTAATTGTTTGATTTCTTTTTTGGGAAGGATTTAGTTTGCTTGTTTTGGTTGGGTTCTAGTTTGGTTAGATTTTGTTTCCTTAATGAGTTAGATACTCCCACATGAATTAGATTTTATATTAGCTATAAATATGAGATGTACTCTAGAGTTTTGGGTATTACAAATAATATTGGTTAAGAGCATAGAAGGTTTATGAGTTAAGTTATCTGTTCATCAATTGGTTTGATTGATTGAATACGATTGTTTGGTAGATTATTGAGAGAGAGAGAGTTGTCCAATAGTTTGTAAGATTATTTTGAAATAGAAAGTTGCAGGCTTCCGTGGATTAAGCAATTTACTACCACGATATATCGTTTGTGCATTTTGTTAATTTTGATCTTGATAATCAAATTGATTATAGAAAATCTTAACAAACTAGTTTCAGAGCTTCAGTGTAACGCCCAACTCCTGGCCACGGCGGAGCCGTGAACGGAAACTGGAACGCCACATTAACTATTCGTTACATTATATTCATTCATTTAAGTGCGGAAAACATTTTATAATAGCTAAAGGAATATGAATTCAATATCCTGTTTCGAAAGCAGTATGATGATAAACAATCATTTGATAATAACCTGTCCTGAAACCAAAATATATATATTATCCAAAATATTGTTTTACAATCTCATTTAAATCGTTTAAACCAAATAAGTTCAGATAGAAAAATAAATAGTTTACAATCCTCCTTAAACATCAATTGCGAAAATAATATATGAGTTCAATTGAAAAGTTCTAAATGTAGAAAAGATCAACATGCTTCGATGAGGAATGCTCGAAACTCTAATCTGCTCGATCACCTGTTTCACATTTCAATAAATAGACAAGAAAAATAGAAGAAAAATAACGTTAGACTATCAATGTCAGGTTAGCAAGTCATACTCCAACAAACACAAACAATGCTTTTTTTAAACATACAATGATGAGGAGGCACACATATGCACCTAAATCTAGCAATCAATGGAAGAGAATACAATCCCACCCAAGTCTAAAGCCATTTCGGTTCAATAAAGTGAGATAGTCCACTAAAACTAATTATATTCATCAGGTGTGTTCAAGATTATCAAAGTCCAATTATGATCTTAAACTTCGTTTAGGAATTCCCCAATCCATCATCTAATCACTAGCAATCATCACACAATATCAATCAATTTATATTTTCAATTTTTAATTGACTGTCACTAATCTAGGATCAATAATGAAACGGGGCCAATTAGGCCGAAGCCACCAATATGGTCCGAAGACCGAGATCCGTAGAGCTGTGTATTCCCCCTCGGGACGGACTACTACCTTAGAATCCCATCAATTAGGTCCGAAGACCACCAATAACAATATGCCCGCAGGCGGTGGTGCCGTCACACCCAATAGGAGTCGTCACTCAATTTTTCAATGTGGTTAGCTAAACCAAAGGTCCTATTTTGCTCAATAGGTTGAGATATCTCGGGTATCCCTAATGACATGTCATTCTATCACTATTACAACCATGACTAGGGCAATAGTGTCAATGAGTTAAGTATTCAAACACACAAGTTTCCATTTAACAATCGATCATTTCATTATAACAATACATTGGCTTTCAAGCAATATGTGACAGGTACTTTACTAGTGCCTTATCCAATTATTTCCAGCTCTAGCTAACCAAAGCCTAAGTCTAACATGCAATAAACTCACTAATAGTTCTATATCAGCAATAACCAGCAATACGGCAAACAATATCATTCTATCAATTACTATCCAATCCTATCCAATTGTCAATTCAAGTGATTATCTTATTAACCGGTTTAATGCACAACGCATAAAACAAACAACATCCAATATGGAGTTCAAGACGACGTTGCTAACCTTTCTTCCGACGTCAATTAGCTAGGCGTCACTGGTACGTTCTACAGCACCTTCTGCTTCACCTATCAAAGGACAAGAAACGATAACTCAATTAGGCAATCGATCGAATACGTAGGGCGCGGTAATCGAAATCTATTCTAATCGCGAAGAGACGCTAAACAAACAAGCAATAAACAGTGACGAAAACACGAATACACTAAAACCCAATCCAATTATCAACAATCTACCATCCAAATCAATTATCCCCAAATCCTAGGGTTTCCAACAAACCCTAACCAATCCATCATTAGAGATGATCACGATTACACCATAATCCAACACCAATCGGGCTTATACTAATAGCGTAGAAGATAAAGGTCGATTGAAGACTTACCGGAGACAATCAAACGGAGAGATTGCGAGAAAACGGAGAGAACAATCACTTGCAAGACGAGTGAATTCGAGAGAGAGGTTGCGAATGAAGAAGATTCGACCAATTTAGGTTTTAAAAACCTAATTTTGGTGGTTAGCGACAAGGCTGGCGACGTAGGCCCTATGTCACCAAAGCGCACCGAAAGAACACTTCGATTTTTGCAGAATTTGCTTGCTGGCGACATAGCCCCTTGTCGCCAACGCTGGCGACAAGCCTGGCTACATAAAGCTTGTGCAGCCAGCACGGCCAGTGCTGCGCACTTCCATTCCTTCTTTCGTTCCACTTCATTTTCGGTTCGGTTTTCGAAATATAAATAATATATTACCAATAGACATTCCCATAGCAATCCAAAGAAGATAAATAACATTTCAATAATTGATACGTTCACGAGTTATTATAAAGTTCAACACTTTAATAATCAACTTAAAAATTTAAAAACCAGAAAACGTCTAGCCTCGAAATTGGGACGTTACAGCTCTACCCCACTAAAGGAAATTTCGTCATCGAAATTTAACCTGTAGCAAAAAGATTAGGGTACTGCTTTCGCATCGCCTCTTCCGTTTCCCATGTCGCTTCTTCAACTGCATGGTTTCGCCACAGTACTTGATAAGTCTAGAATTTACCTATGTTTTAGCATATTTTATGAGTATAAATGTAATGAAATTGAAACTAAAAGATGAGATATTGAATGCATTTTCAGTAATTTTGGACTATTATTGCTGAAACAGGGACTTAGATGAAAAGTTGTGAAAATGGAGCTAAAACGTGCAAATTCAGAAGAAAGAGGGACCAAATCAGAAATTCATCCAAAGTCAGCATTGGCGAAATGATATTGTTAAAGAAGAAAATTCGCCTGAAGATCTCCCCATGATTCAAAGTGGAAGGCGACGTAGCAGGCGACATAGAGTCAATTTCGCCTCAAAGAGTTAAGCAAGAAAGGCGACTCAGAGATTCCTCGCCTTTGCATATCGCCTTCTTAACAGTGAAGTACGCGATGAAGATGAAGTCTCGCCTACTTTGAGTCGATGTTTTAGGCGGAAAAAGTGGAATGTCGCCAAACCTATGGATTATCACAGGCGACATTTGATGAGACATCGCCTAGGAAGATTTTATCTGGAAGGTTGTTTTGGCGAAATATGTCAACTCGCCTGAGCATCAGGTGACGTATTAAGGCAACATTTTAGATATTTCGCCTGGAGAGAGTTGAAGCTTGGCGATCAAGACAAGCGAGATATGAAGAAGTCGTTTGGTTCAGGCGAAGGAACAGGCGACATAAATGGAGAAAAAATGTTACTTCGCCTATTTGTGTTTCTTTGTTGATTTTATTTCAAAATTGCCACTGAGCCAAACTCTATAAATAGGAGCTTAGATGAAGCAATTGGTGTGAAGTTTTTTAGAGAAAAACAGTTTTAGACGTTTGATTTCCACTCTTGACATTCTGTTATACTTTAAGAGAAATTCTAGATTCTTCTATACGCTTTGTTCTACATCTCCAGAGAAGTTTCTTGAAGAAGTTTTGTGCTCTGTTTTCTTGATCATTGAGATTTAGCTTGAAGATTGTGAAGCAACAACTGTGACAGAGTCTAGCTTCAATCTTCCTTGGTAAGATTTAGATCTTGAGCATGTCGATGATGATTTCCTGTGTTTGATTGAATATGCTAAAGTAGATGTGCTAGCTAAAAGCTCTGTTGATCTGTTGAATCTTGATGTTGATTATCATTTCAATTGCAAAGTTTCTTGTTTAATTATAGTCAGATATACTGGATTTCATGAGCTAATTGAATTACAAGGACGAGAGTTACGTAATATTGTTAATCTGAGATTTGATTTAGACCAGAGATGGCGATTAGGTTTCATATCTGAGAACAAAGGATCGTAGTACTAGAGATAAACTTCAGATCTATTTTTCTACAGATTGTGTTATCAGTTGTATAGGTTGTAGTATAGAGATATATGCAACTATATGATTGAGATCTGTTAAATTGAATCGAGAGATCTTTTAACAGATCATTGATGATGATCTAGAAGGTAAATCTGTGATTTAAGATGAAACTTGCATGAGAAGTTAATTGAAATCAGATCTGGCAATCAGTTTATTCTTTGTGTAGATCAATTGCAGAATAGAGTACTGACTTGAGTTTTCATTGAAGGAATGTCATGAGATATTTTTACTTCACCTCAACTTTATAATTCCATGATTCTCTGATTCTATGATTTATTTTGTATATAAATTCTTTTAGCAATTCAGATTAAATCTTAGTCTCAATTATGCTTCTTAACTTACAATCCCTGTGGAGACGATATCTTAAATACTACATTAGACGTTGATAGGAATTTCGATTGAGTGCTGTGAATATAAATATCAGTCGAGTTTCGTCCCATCAATTTCTTGGCGCCGTTGCCCGGGATTGTTTTTCTTTGAAGATTAAGATTTATTTTGAACTGCGCTAACATGATTTATTAAATTCTTTTTCAGTTTTAAATTTGTTTGTTCAAGTGTGTAGTGTATGAAGACAAGATCTAAAGGTACTCAACACTTGCAGTTTGATCTTGAAACTGAGAGAATTGTTAGACAATCAAGAACAAGATCAAGGTTAGCAGCGAGAATTAAGTCAAGAAACACAATGTCTGGAGATCGCTACAACAGAAATAATAATGATAATGAAAGACGAGTGGATCCTGGGAGGATGACACTTCGTCAATATTCCATCCCACCTGTTGATGGCATGCCGCAGGCCATCAATTTACCAGCTATAACAACTGAGAATTTTGAGTTGAGATCTTGTAACACCCGAACCCCCGCCCCGACGGAAAAGGAACGCGGAGACCGGATGTCACATGCGGAGAAACAAATAATTGGAACATACAAATAACAGATAGACAGATAAGTATAATTCATATTCAAATCTGAAAGATAGTTCTTATAAGTCCGAATTCAAATAGTTCTAAACAAATTCAAAACTAAGTTGTAGTTGAACTACAAGTTCCAAATGAAAGACAATTACATAAAAATATCCCAAGAGTAATTAATCTGAAAATAAATCCAAAACATGTGCAGCGGTTTCAAAATACAGAAATAAATCCAGCAAAATAAACTGATATGAAATCCAAATCTGAAGAGGATGCCATGTGAATGCTTGATGCTAGTGATATCTTGCTATCCCACCTGACTGTTTGAACTCAGCAATTCCATTCCCAAAAAGGGTTCAAAACATACAAAACAAAAATAGAAACAACGAAGGGTCAGACTATCGATGTCTGGTTAGTAAGCCAATGCCCAACAAACACATACAGATGCGTCTAATTAAACAGAATAGTATGTCATGCACCAATGCAAGTTAGTTAACAAACCAAGGGTACAAACAGAAGCAAACAAGTTGATTAACAAATCAAGTTATCCCAAAATTAACCCCCTTTAAGTGATCTAGTATAAATGATTATAGATTATTTCAATTACCGACTGAAAAAGGCGTTACAGTTATCAAATTATTTTCAGAAGGAAGACCGTAACCGAATAGTAGTTCAGTAAGCAGTCCGGCAGGTTATTCGGTCAGAGAGCATTACCAGACTTACCGAATTGTATTTCGGTAGACATTCCGGTAAGCTATACGGTCAGAGAGCAATTATACGATTCCAAGGGAAGTTTAAGTGACAGTTCGGTTCCTATTCCGGTATGAAGCTCGATCAGAGGGTTTCAAGTCTCTCAGACATGCCGAATTGTAATTCGGTACGTAGCTCGGTGAAGACTTCGGTCAGAGAGGTTGATCAGTCTTCGGAGGTTCATACCGAACTACAGTTCGGTAACTTATTTGGTAAGTAATTCGTCCAGAGAGTGAATCTAATGATCTCAAGTCTGACCGAATTTTATTTCGGTAAGGAGTTCGTCCAGAGACCATCCTACGTCCAGTTTTCCAGTTTTAAGTGACAGTCCGGTATCTAATCCGGTAAGTAGTCCTGTTACGGACCCTGGGCACTTTTTATGCCTATTTCAAGTTATGTTGATCGCCAATCAAAGTCTAGTTATCCAATTGGGTCTAATCCTAACACTTACAGCCAATTAGGAGTCACAATTTAACACAACCCAAAGTTAAAACCCAAAAGAATAACTAACATCAAAAGAATCACACCGAAAACATGACAAACATACATAATCAAAAGCAGAATGAATCCAATATCACAAAGTTGAGATTACCCATTTATTTAGGTGTCTAACTTACTAGGCATGTCCTTAGTCTAATAACAAATTCGGGAACAGAAACAGACAAATAGGGTTAAACCCTCAGAGATGGATCAAAGATCCCAGAGATGATGCCGTCGCATCCAGAAATGAGCCAAGCTCCAGAAATGATGTCGTCGCATCCAGAAAATGGTTGACAATCAAGGCCATGTACGCTTTTGCGCATCGGTGTATATATCTTGTTTTCCCTAACAGCATGCTGGTCTTATCGTATTAACCTTAGGACAGGACTTTAGCAGATTACAAAATTCAGTTTTCAAATAGCAGACAGATAACAAACGAATATAGACACAATTTCATATGTCCGAACATGATCAAATAATAGGGCAACAATATTCCTAAGCAATTTATATCAAATGCAGCAGATTAAGTATCCAATCATTGATTTCGTCTTACGTTAAATTAATCAATTTGCAGACAATTTAACAAACAAAGGCAACCAAAAGTGAGGGCGTAAACATGGCTACTAACCTTATTCGCTAATCCCAAATACCACCGAAATTACTCCGGTTGACGATCCCCAACTTTGTCTACACCAAATCAAGAATAATCCATAAATTCCCAATTCACAAAAGTTAGGGTTTATACCCAAAAAGCAATTAAAATCGATTTAAACCCAATATACCCAAATCATGAAATCAACTTCACGGGTTTCAAAACTCATTCTATTAGAAATGTAATCCCTAAATCAATTTGTAGAAAACAACATCAAATCATCAAACCCTAATTATAGATAAAATCCCCAAATCAATTAAAAGTTAATTAAAAACAAGAAGAGAAAGGATTTATTACCTAGATGTGAAGAAATCAAGGCAACACAAAAATCCAATTGCAAACTTTGAAAATCGTGGCTTTGAAATCCGTGGAATGTTTCTTGGTTTGAGAGAAAAGTGAGGATACGTAAAAAGCTTTTTCTTTAGGTTTTGTGACAAATGAATTTCAAAGCATCTTTTTATATTTAAATGGGTGGTAAATGTCTCCACCAACCCATGTGTTTTCAATTAAATTAAAAATAGCCCCATATGAAAAATAATTACAAATATAACTCAAATATCAAATTGTTTTCAAAACCATCCCAAAAGTCAACTTAGTCAAATCATTTGGTCAAACCGGAAAAGTCAACATTTTTCAAAAATGCCCATTTTACCCTTAAAATGAAAATAAACAAAAATTAACAAAAATTTCAAAATTAAGCAGACAAATAGCCCCAGATTACGAACGTGACAGCTCTACCCTACTTAAGATATTTCGGCCCTGAAATTACCTGAACTAAACAGATACGGATACCAACGTTGCATAGTCTCTTATAGTTCCCACGACGCTTCTTCAACCGTTTGGTTACGCAAAAGGACCTTAACTAGGGGTACAGTCTTTTTCCTCAAAACTTTCACTTCCCTAGCCCGAATCTGAACCAGTTCTTCGTCATAACTCAAATCCGGTCGAATCTCAATAGTCTCACGTGTAAGGATATGAGAAGGATCAGAACGATACCTTCTTAACATCGATACATGAAAGACATTATGGATCTTCTCCAACTCAGATGGCAAAGCAAGTCGATAAGCAACTGTACTAATCCTTTCCAGGATCTCATAAGTTCCAATGAATCGTGGAGCCAACTTACCTTTTCGACCGAATCGAAGAACTTTCTTCCATGGAGATACCTTCAGAAATACCTTATCACCAACTTGGTATTCAATATCCTTCCTTTTAAGGTCAGCATAGGACTTCTGCCTATCCAATGCTTCCTTAAGCTTCTCCTTAATCAACTTAACTTTCTCCTCAGCTTTCAAAAGCAAATCCGAACCAATAATCCGAGACTCTCCCAACTCAGTCCAATTCCGACCATACAAAGCCTCATAAGGAGCCATACAAATACTAGCCTTAAAACTGTTATTGTAAAGTAAACTCCATCAATGGCAAGTACTTGATCCAAGAACCACCAAATTCAATTACACAACATCTGAGCATGTCCTCCAAAGTCTGAATTGTCCTTTCGGACTGCCCGTCAGTTTGCGGATGAAAGGCGGTACTGAAATTCAACTTCGTCCCCAAAAGCCTCCTGAAATTTCTTCTAGAATCGAAAGGTAAACCTAGGATCCCTGTCAGAAATGATAGACGATGGAACCCCATGTAACCTCACAATTTCCTTTAGATACAATTATGCCAATCTCTCTAAAGAATAATCAACCCGAATTGGCAGAAAATGTGCAGATTTGGTTAAACGATCCACAATCACCCAAATAGCATCAAACTTCTCACGAGTCAATGGCAACCCAACAACAAAATCCATAGTGACTCGAACCCGCTTCCATTCCGGAACTGATATCGGCTGAAGCAAACCAGATGGAAGTTGATGTTCTGCCTTAACTTGCTGACAGACCAAACACTTCCCAACAAAATCAACAATGTCCTTCTTCATACCCAGCCACCAATACATCACCTTCAGATTGTGATACATCTTTGTCACGTCCGTAATCTGGGGCTATTCGTCTGCTTATTTTGAAAATTTTTTTAATTTTTATTTATTTTCGTTATAAGGGTAAAATTGGTATTTTTGAATTATGTTGACTTTTCCGGTTTGACCAAATGATTTGACTAGTTTGACTTTTAGGTTACATTTGAAAATAATTTAATATTTAAGATGATTTTTGCAAATAATTCTAAAATGGGGTTATTTTCAAACCACATGAAATATATGGGTTGGTGGAGATATTTACCACCCATATATATGTGAAAAGAATAGCTTTTTGATTCATTGTTACACAAACCTAAAAATTGGCTTTCACGTGTTCATCACTTTTCTCTCAAAACCAAAAAAAAAACCTCTCCACGGATTTCAAATCACGGTTTTCAAAGTTTCACTTGGGATTTGGTGTTGATTTCGATTTCTTCATCAAGGTAATGATTCCTACACCTTTTTGTTTTAACTCACAATTAAATTGATTCCTATTAGATTTGAGAATTTTATCTACACTTAGGGTTTGATGATTTGATGATTATTTCTAAAAATTAATTTGGGGATTTTGTTTATAATGGTATGGGTTTTGAAACCTTGTAGTCAATTTCATGATTTGGGTTATATGGGGTTTCAATTGATTTCTATTTGTTTTTAGCTATAAACCCTAATTCGTTCAATTTGGGAATTTATGGATTTTCTTTGATTTGGTGTATGGACAAGTTGGGGGATCGTCAACCGGAGTAATTTCGGTGGTATTTTGGATTAGCGAATAAGGTTAGTAGCCGTGTTTACGCCCTCAAGTTTGTATGTTTTTGTTTGATTGCTTGTATGAAAATTTGATTAAATTTATATAAGACGAATTCTAATTTGGAATAGCTTATATTGCTGTGTTTGATAAACTACTTGGGAATATTGCTGCCCTATTATTTGATTATGTTCGGACATATGAAATTGTGTCCATATTCGTTGCTATCTGTCTGCTATTTGGAAACTGAATTTTGTAATCTGCTAAAGTCCTGTCCTAAGGTTAATACGATAAGACCAGCATGCTGTTAGGGAAAACTAGATGTATACATCGATGCGTAAAACCGTATATGGCCTTGATTGCCAACCATTTTCTGAATTCGACGGCATCATTTCTAGAGCTTGGCTCATTTCTGGATGCGATGACATCATCTCTGGGATCTTTGATCCATCTCCGAGGGTTTAACCCTATCTGTCTGTTTTGTTCCCGATTTTGTTATTAAACTAAGGACAGGCCTGGTAAGTTAAACACCTAATTAATTTGGGTAATCTGACCTCTGTGATAATAATGTATTTCTACTTCTGGTTATGTATTGGATATGTTGTGGTTTGTTTCTAGCTGTTGATAGTTGTTTTCTTTTGGGTTCTAACGCTGGGTAGTGTTTATTGTGACTACTAATTGGCTGTAAGTGCTTGGATTAGACCCAACTAAGTAGCTAGACATTGTTTGTCGATCGAAATAACTTGAATTAGGCTTAAAAAGTGCCCAGGGTCCGTAACCGGACTGTTTACCGGATTAGATACTGGACTGTCACATAAAAACGGGAAAACTGAACGTAGGATGGTCTCTAGACGAACTCCTTACTGAGCTAGTTACCGAAATACAATTCGGTCAGGCTGGAGATCATTAGATTCACTCTCTGGATGAATTACTTACCGAATAGGTTACCAAACTGTAGTTCGGTATGAACCTCCGAAGACTGTTCAACCTCTCTGACCGAGCTCTTCACCGAGCTAGGTACCAAATTACAATTCGGCATGTCTGAGAGAATTGAAACTCTCTGACCGAGCTTCATACCGGAATAGAAACCGAACTATCACTTAAACTTTCCTTGGATTTGTATAATTGCTCTCTGACCGTATAGCTTACCTGAATGTTTACCGAGTTACAATTCGGTAAGTCTAGTATGCTCTCTGACCGAATAGCTTACCGGAATGCCTACCGAACTACAATTCGGTAAGTCTGGTAATGCTCTCTGACCGTATAGCCTACCGGACTGTTTACCGAACTACTATTCGGTTACGGTCTTCCCTCTGAAAATAATTTGATACCTGTAAAGCCTTTTTTAGTCGGTAATTGCAATAACCTGTAATCATTTATCCTAAATCACTTAAAGGGGATTAATTTTGGGATAACTTGATTTGTTAATCAACTTGTTTGCTTCTGTTTGTACCCTTGGTTTGTTAACTAACTTGCATTGGTGCATGACATACTATTCTGTTTAATTAGACGCATCTGTATGTGTTTGTTGGGCATTGGCTTACTAACCAGACATCGATAGTCTGACCCTTTGTTGTTTCTATTTTTGTTTTGTATGTTTTGAACCCTTTTTGGGAATGGAAATTGCTGAGTTCAGACAATCAGGTGGGATAGCAGGATATCACTAGCATCGAGCATTCACATGGTATCCTCTTCAGATTTGGATTTCATATCAATTTACTTTGCTGGATTTATTTTTGTATTTTGAACCCGCTGCACATGTTTTGGATTTGTTTTCAGATTAAGTACTCTTGGGATATTTTTATGTAATTGTCTTTCATTCGGAACTTGTAGTTCAACTACAATTTAGTTTTGAATTTGTTTCGAACTATTTGAATTTGGATTTATAAGAACTGTCTTTCAGATTTAAATATGATTTGTATTTATTAGTCTCTATCTGTTATTTGTATGTTTTGTCATTGTCTTCCGCATGTGACATCCGATCTCTGCGTTCCCTTTCCGTCGGGGCGGGGATTCGGGTGTTACAATCTTGGTAGCACCAGGATGCATAGCATACACTTGCCTATGCGCTTCTATCAATATCTCAGTTCTCAAATTATCAGATAATGACACATAAATCCGATCACCGAAATACCAACTACCATCATCTCTCTGAGACGCTTCAGTCCTCTTACCCTGACCAGATTTCTTAGCCCACTCTAAGGCTATCTCATCAGACTTCTGTGCTTCCAGAATCCTAGCAGTCAAATCTGGTTTCACTACCAGTTCGGCTACCAGAGCATCATCCTTCAGACTCAATCTGGCCATCATGGCATACAAAGCATACATGGATTTGCGGCTAAGAGCATCCGCTACCACATTAACTTTACCAGGATGATAATTGATCTCCATATCATAATCCTTCAAAAACTCAACCCATCTACGCTGTCTCAAATTCAAATCCCTTTGAACAGGTAGATATAGCAAACTCTTGTGATCCGTGTACACAAAACACTTCGCTCCATACAAGTAATGCCTCCAGATTTTTAATGCAAAGACAATGTAGCCAACTCCAGATCATGAGTAGGGTAATTACGCTCATGAATCCACAATTGCCTTGATGCTTAAGCAATCACATTCCGGCCTTGCATAAGCACACAACCAATACTGTTTAGCGAAGCATCACTGTACACAATGTAGTCCAACCCTTCAACCGGCTGAACCAAAACTGGAGCTTCAGTAAGCAACTTCTTCAACATATCAAAACGTTCCTGACATTTGCTAGTCCATTCGAACTTAGCTCCCTTATGCAAAAGCTTCGTCAAAGGACCTGCAATGGAGGAGAATCCTTTCACAAATCGACGGCAATAACCCGTCAAACCCAGGAAACTCCTTACTTCAGTCACATTCACAGGTGGTTTCCAAGCCATTACAGACTCAATCTTTTCCGGATCCACCTTAATGCCATCTTTTGAAATCACATGACCAAGGAACGCTACTTCTTCCATCCAGAACTCACATTTGGACAGTTTTGCATAAAGTTGCTTCTCATGAAGAATCTGCAAAACTATTCTCAAATGCTTAGCATGCTCTTCCTTTTCCTTCGAATACACCAGAGTATCAATGAACACCACAACAAACTGGTCCAGAAATTGCTTAAACACCCTGTTCATCAAATCCATAAAGACAGCAGGAGCATTAGTCAAACCAAATGGCATTACCACAAATTCATAGTGGCCATACCTGGTCCGAAATGCTGACTTAGGAATATCCGACTCCCGGATCCTTAATTGATGATAACCAGATCTGAAATCAATCTTAGAGAACACACCAGCCCCTCTCAATTGATCAAACAAATCATCTATCCGAGGAAGAGGGTACTTGTTCTTCAGCGTAAGCTTATTCAACTGCCGGTAGTCAATACAGAACCGAAAAGTTCCGTCTTTCTTCTTCACAAACAGAACTGGAGCACCCCAAGGCGAAGTACTCGGTCGAATATAGCCTTTATCCAATAATTCCTGCAACTGCACTTTCAGTTTCTTTAATTCTGCCGGAGCCATTCGATAAGGTGCCATAGAAAGTGGCGCGGCGCCCGGAACAAGCTCAACAGTAAACTCCACTTCTCTCTATGGCGGCAAACCTGGAATTTCATCAGGAAAGACATCCAACAATTCATTAACTGTCGGAATGAACTTTCCATCTAACGTGGTTTATCCATTTCCACCACATGAGCCGAAAATGCTTCACATCCACCTCGAAGCATCTTATCACACAAAGCAGCCGAAATAACCCTATCTAAAGGATTCCTACGATCACCTACAAAAGTGACCCAACCTTGTGGAGATTGAAGAGTCATCCTCTTCGCCCTACAATCCATAACTGCTTCATGTCTATATAACCAATCCATACCCAGAATGACATCAAACTCATTACTTTTCAACTTCAACAAATCTCCCAGAAAAGTAATACCACCAATCACAATTGGAACATCACGATACACACGGTTAACCACAACACAATTACCCAACGGATTCGTAACATAAAGATCCTTATAAGTCAGACTAGATTCCCATCCCTTAACCTCAAAGACACTACTACAGGCATACGATAACGTAGAACCCGGATCCAACAAAGAATAAACAGGAGTGTCAAGGATAAAGAAGGTACCTGTCACCACATTAGGAGTATCTGCCTCCTCACGACCTCTCAGAGCATAGGTACGAGCAGGAGTCCTCGAATCCCTCCTAGGAGCAACTCCAGACTGTGCCCCACCTCTATAGGCATTCGGCTGAGATGCAGCAGGCCTATCATTCCTCTGAACTGAGCTAGCATCCCCAGAATTAGGCACTCTACCAGAACCAGCAACCTGCTGAGGACAATCTCTAATCAAATGCTCTGTAGACCCACACTTGAAGCAACCACTAGTCTTCCTAAAACACTCGCCTGGATGACGACGATTGCAAGTAGTGCACACCGCATAGCTCACACCTCTATTGCCTTAAGTAGGAGCACTAGCAACAGATGGATTCGGCTGAGGGCCTCCTCCAGTACCCCTGTTAGGCCGAGGTTGATTAACTGAACCACCTCTAGTGTTCTGCACTTGAGTCTTGCCCTTCTTGTGATGCTGGCCACCCACAGCCGGAGCACTCTTGGTGTCCCTCTCACACTTCCGGTCTTTCTTGACCAACATCTCAATATCAACAACAGTTTCAACCATCTCATGGAAGTCATCAGTCCTCAAGGTAGCCAACAACTTCTGAATCTCAAAATTCAGCCCATATCTAAACTTCCTACAACGGTCAACTGGAGTAGGAACCATCTCAGGTGCATACCTGCAAAGCTTCAAAAACTCATTCTTGTAGTCCTGAACAGATCTATCCCTCTACTTCAGATAGAGGAACTCAACTCTCTTTTGTTCAGCCCAAGCATGCCCAATATAGTTCTTCTTGAACTGCTCGCGAAAGAACTCCAAATTGACCACAAATTCAGGGTCCAAAGTCTGAACAACTCCTTCCTACCAACGTACTGCTTCACTACGAAGAAGGGAAACCAAGCATTCAAGCTTCTCAGCATCATTGCACCTGATCTCGTCACAGACACGAGACATATCACTTAACCAGTTATCTGCCACTTCAGGACCTTCATCACTAGTCCCCTTAAACAGCTCAATCTTCTTCTTAGGAAGGCGTTCAATAGCCGACCTTTGATGCCTAGCTCCTCCCTCTTGCAACCCATGGAGGATAGCAGCAATATCCTGGAAGACCTGAGTCTGAGCAGCGACATTATCGGGATTACGATTCTCACCAGAGTTACTGTCTTGTCCAATGGGGATATTACGGTGTCTACCAGCCATAATATGAAAATCCACAAATCAAAGGAGTATGGGTCTGGAAAAAGTTCAAGAGCAGGTGTTAGCAAGGATATACTCACTAAGACTCAATTCCCTGAATGCAATGTCATGTATGCAATGTCATGAGTTTGAAAACAATGCGCAAACACACTTATTCTAATGCACAACAAGAAGCAACTAAAAACCGGAGCTCTGATACCAACAAATGTAACACCCGAACCCCCGCCCCGACGGAAAGGGAACACGGAGACCGGATGTCACATGCGGAGAGATAAATAACGGAACATACAAATAACAGATAGACAGATAAGTACAATTCATATTCAAATCTGAAAGACAGTTCTTATAAGTCCAAATTCAAATAGTTCGAAACAAATTCAAAACTAAGTTGTAGTTGAACTACAAGTTCCAAATGAAAGACAATTACATAAAAATATCCCAAGAGTACTTAATCTGAAAACAAATCCAAAACATGTGCAGCGGGTTCAAAATACAGAAATAAATCCAGCAAAATAAACTGATATGAAATCCAAATCTGAAGAGGATGCCATGTGAATGCTTGATGCTAGTGATATCCTGCTATCCCACCTGACTGTCTGAACTCAGCAATTCCATTCCCAAAAAGGGTTCAAAACATACAAAACAAAAATAGAAACAGCGAAGGGTCAGACTATCGATGTCTGGTTAGTACGCCAATGCCAATAAACACATACAGATGCGTCTTATTAAACGAAATAGTATGTCATACACCAATGCAAGTTAGTTAACAAAGTAAGGGTACAAACAGAAGCAAACAAGTTGATTAACAAATCAAGTTATCCCAAAATTAACCCCCTTTAAGTGATCTAGGATAAATGATTACATATTATTTCAATTACCGACTGAAAAAGGCGTTACAGTTATCAAATTATTTTCAATAGGAAGACCGTAACCGAATAGTAGTTCGGTAAGCATTCCGGCAAGTTATTCGGTCAGAGAGCATTACCAGACTTACTGAATTGTAGTTCGGTAGACATTCTGGTAAGCTATACGGTCAGAGAGCAATTATACGATTCCAAGGGAAGTTTAAGTGACAGTTCGATTCCTATTCCGGTATGAAGCTCGGTCAGAGAATTTCAAGTATCTCAAACATGCCGAATTGTAATTCGGTACCTAGCTCGGTGAAGAGTTCGGTCAAAGAGGTTGATCAGTCTTCAGAGGTTCATACTGAACTGCGTAACTTATTCGGTAAGTAATTCGTCCAGAGAGTGAATCTAATGATCTCAAGTCTGACCGAATTGTATTTCGGTAACAAGCTCGGTAAGGAGTTCATCAAGAGACCATCCTACGTCCAGTTTTTCAGTTTTAAGTGACAGTCTGGTATCTAATCCGGTAAGAAGTCCGGTTACCGACCTTGGGCACTTTTTAAGCCTATTTCAAGTTATGTCGATCGCCAATCAAAGTCTAGTTATCCAATAGGGTCTAATCCTAACACTTACAGCCAGTTAGGAGTCACAATTTAACACTACCCAAAGTTAAAACCCAAAAGAATAACTAACATCAAAAGAATCACACCGAAAACATGACAAACATACATAATCAAAAGCAGAATGAATCCAATATCACAAAGTTGAGATTGCCCATTTATTTAGGTGTTTAACTTACCAGGCCTGTTTTTTGTCTAATAACAAAATCGGGAACAGAAAAAGACAAATAGGGTTAAACCCTCAGAGATGGATAAAAGATCCTAGAGATGATGTCGTCGCATCCAGAAATGAGCCAAGCTCCAGAAATGATGCTGTCGAATCGAGAAAATGGTTGGCAATCAAGGCCATGTACGCTTTCGCGCATCGATGTATACATCTAGTTTTCCCTAGCAGCATGCTGGTCTTATCGTATTAACCTTAGGACGGGACTTTAACAGATTACAAAATTCAGTTTTCAAATAGCAGACAGATAGCAAACGAATATGGACACAATTTCATATGTCTGAACATGATCAAATAATAGGGCAGCAATATTCCCAAGCAATTTATATCAAATGCAGCAGATTAAGTATCCAATCACTGATTTCGTCTTACATTAAATTAATCAATTTGCAGACAATTTAACAAACAAAGGCAACCAAAAGTGAGGGCGTAAACATGGCTACTAACCTTATTCGCTAATTCCAAATACCACCGAAATTACTCCGGTGGAAGATCCCAAACTTGGTCTAAACCAAATCAAGAATAATCCATAAATTCCCAATTCACAAAAGTTAGGGTTATACCCAAAAAGCAATTAAAATCGATTTAAACCCAATATACCCAAATCATGAAATCAACTTCACGGGTTTCAAAACTCATTCTATTAGAAACGAAATCCCTAAATCATTTTGTAGAAAACAACATCAAATCATTAAACCCTAATTATAGATAAAATCCCCAAATCAATTAAAAGTTAATTAAAAACAAGAAGAGAAAGGATTTATTACCTAGATGTGAAGAAATCAAGGCAACACAAAAATTCAATTGCAAACTTTGAAACTCGTGGTACGTAAAAAGCTTTTTCTTTAGGTTTTGTGACAAATGAATTTCAAAGCATCTTTTTATATTTAAATGGGTGGTAAATGTCTCCACCAACCCATGTGTTTTCAATTAAATTAAAAATAGCCCCATATGAAAAATAATTACAAATAAAACTCAATTATCAAATTGTTTTCAAAACCATCCCAAAAGTCAACTTAGTCAAATCATTTGGTCAAACCGTAAAAGTCAACATTTTCCAAAAATGCCCATTTTACCCTTAAAATGAAAATAAACAAAAATTAAGAAAAATTTCAAAATTAAGCAGACGAATAGCCCCAGATTACGGACGTGACAGATCTGGACTCATCCAAATGGTTCAACAGAACATGTTTGGAGGAGGAGCCACTGAAGATCCTAATCAGCACCTGAACACATTCCTGCATCTGTGTAGTACATTTCGACACAATGGAGTCTCGGAAGATGCAGTGAAACTCCGACTATTCCCATTTTCACTGAGTAACAAGGCTCACTCCTGGTTATATTCATTGCCACCAGGATGTATCAATAGCTGGGAAGATCAAGTTAAGAAGTTCTTAGCTCGCTACTTTCCTCCCATGAAGATGGTGAATTTGAGAAATATGATTTCTTCTTTCCAATATGTGGATGGAGAGTCATTATATGAAAGCTGGGAGAGGTTTAGGGAGCTGATTAGAAGATGTCCACACCATGGCATAGCATCCTGGAGCATCGTGATGGCATTTTATAGTGCCATGCCTCCTCAGATCAAAATGCACATTGATTCCTCAGCTGGAGGATCAATAATGGATAAAGAGCCAGATGATGCTCATGATTTCATATAATTGCTGGCAAACAATGATTTTGGATGGAATGAAAGGGAAAAGGCTGCAAACAAGAAGCAGTATGGAGTTTATGAGTTAGAGTCTTTCAATGCATTATCTTCTCAGATAGCATTGTTGAATAAGAAGATGGACAATATGGCAGTTAATAAAGGCCATCCAAAGAAGACTTCAGTTAATTCTGTTGAGAAACAGAAGACTACTCTGGCAGAATATGCCCAGGAAGCAGCACTTGCTGATGATGAAGATGAGCCAGAGGAGTCAGAACAAGTAAATTATTTGAATAATAATTATGGGAACCAGCAGAGGCCATACTATCAACAACAGAGGAATCAACCATATCAAAATCAGGGTTATTACCAAAGAAATCCTCAGCCTGGTTACCAACAACATGGACAGTCTCAATATCAGAAGAAGCCTAGTATAGAGGACCTTTTAATCAAGTACATGGAAAAGACTGATACTATTCTTACCAACCATACCACTTCAATTAAGAATTTGAAAACTCAAATGGGGCAGCTTATGCAAGTTCTGAACCAGAGACCCCAAGGAGCATTTCCAAGTGACAATGCCCAATCCAAAGGTTAAAGATAAATCCAAAGAGGAAGCACAAGTGCATGCTATTACATTGAGAAGTGGGAAACAGCTGGAGAACTCTAAGGAAAAGAAAAGTTATGAACCTCATGCACAAAATAAGGAAAATGAAGAAATTAGCGAACCTTTTGCTAAAGAACAGGAGGCTGTGAAGATTGCCTAACCTTTTCCTCAAAGAGATAATAGAAAGAAGATGGATAAGCAGCTTGAGAAGTTTTTAGACGTGATGAAGCAAATCCATGTCAACATCCCATTTATTGAGGCATTGAAACAAATGCCTGTTTATGCTAAATTCATGAAGGGGTTATTGTCAAACAGAAGGAATTTAGCTGATGTGGGATGCATCAATGTGAATGAAAGTGTGAGCCAACTTGTCAAGTACCAGATTCCTAGGAAAGAGAAGGATCCTGACAAGTTCACCATACCTTTGACCATAGGCGAGAGATTTAAAGGAAGAGCTCTCTCTGACTTAGGAGCTAGCATAAACTTGATGCCTTTGGCCATCTATGAAAGGTTGGGAATAGGGCATTTCAGACCCGATAATGTCTTATTGTAACTTGCTGATAGATCTTTCACTCATGCAAAGGGAGTTGTGGAAGATGTGATAGCCACAGTAAACAAATTCATGTTTATAGTGGATTTTGTAGTGCTTGACATGGAGGTAGATAAAGATGTGCCTTTGCTACTAGGTCGACCATTTTTTATAATTGGAATAGAATTGATAGACGTGGCAAATGGTGAACTCACACTCAGAGTTAATAGAGAGGAAGCAAAATTTAGTCTCTTGGAGTCACTAAAATTTTCATACGATTTTGATGAAGTCAAGAGTATACAATTGGCAGCTGATACAGAGTTGATGGATAGATTCTCTCATTGAGAAGTTCTGATCCACTGAACAATGTATTGATCAATAATGTGGATATGGACATTCTAGAGGAAAGAGCTTATAGTGGTGAGCTGGAATGCATGACTTCTCATTTTGTCCTCAACATTAGTGATATACAACCATCTGCTGAGCCAATGCTTCCCTCAACTGAAAAACCACCACAGTTGGAACTGAAGGCACTCCCAAGTCATCTCAGGTATGCATTCCATAACTCTAAGGATTCTAGCTTACCTATAGTTGTTTCCAATGACTTAACAGATGAACAAGAGGAAAGCCTCCTCCAAGTGGTGAGGAAACATAAGAAATCCATTGCATGGACAATAGCAGATATCAAAGGAATCAACCCCACTTTTTGTACACAAAGATCATCTTGGAGGAGAAACATACACCCAAGATCCAACCTCAGAGAAGATGGAATCCAACCATGAAGGAGGTTGTGAAGAAGGAAGTACTTAAACTCCTTGATGCAGGTATTATTTTTCCAATTTTAGATAGTGAATGGGTTAGTCCAGTGCAGTGTGTACCAAAGAAGGGAGGGATTACTGTGATAAAAAATGAAAAGAATGAGTTGATCCCTACTAGAACTTTTACAGGCTGGCGTATGTGCATAGATTATAGAATTTTGAATGATGCCACTAGAAAGGATCATTTCCCCCTTCCCTTCATTGATGAGATGTTAGATAGACTAGCAGGACACCCTTATTTTTGCTTTTTGGATGGTTATTCTGGATATAACCAAATCCCCATAGTACCTGGTGATCAACATAAAACAACTTTTACTTGTCCTTTTGGAACCTTTGCTTATAATAGGGTGCCTTTTGGACTGTGTAATGCACCACGAACATTTCAGAGGTGTATGTTAGCTATCTTTACTGATTTCATAGGCAAGTTTTTAGATGTGTTTATGGATAATTTTTCCATTATAGGAGACAGTTTCAATGATTGCTTGAATAATCTTGAGACAGTGCTAAAAAGATGTGAGGAAACTAACCTAGTCCTCAATTGGGAAAAATGACATTTTATGGTAAGAGAGGGTATTGTTTTAGGCCATAAGGTGTCTGCTAAGGGATTAGAAGTAGACAAAGCTAAAATTGATGTGATAACCAATTTTTCCTCCTCCTGCCAATGTAAAAGGCATTAGAAGCTTCTTAGGACATGCTGGGTTCTATAGGCGTTTTATCAAAGATTTTTTAAAGATAGCTAGACCCCTGTGTCTTCTGTTAGAAAAGGAAAAGAAATTTGATTTTACTGATGAATGTTTGAAATCTTTTGTGCAGCTTAAGGAAAAGCTTGTCTCAGCACCAGTCATAATTCCACCAGATTGGAATTTTTAATTTGAAATTATGTCTGATGCATCTGACTTTGCTGTAGTTGCAGTGCTGGGACAGAGAAGGGAGAGGCTATTCAGAGTCATTTATTATGCTAGTAAATCATTGGTGGAAGCTCAGAGAAATTATACCACCACTGAGAAAGAATTACTAGTAGTAGTCTTTGCATTGGATAAGTTTAGATCATACATTTTAGGGTCTAAAATTATCATTCATACTAATCATGCAGCATTGAGATACTTATTTGCTAAGAAAGAGTCTAAACCTAGGCTGATAAGATGGAGTTATTTGATGTCTGGGGTATTGATTTCATAGGACCATTTCCTCCATCCAACAAGTATGAGTATATACTTGTAGTAGTTGACTATGTATCCAAGTGGGTAGAGGCTGTAGCTTGCGTTACAAATGATGGAAAGGTAGTGGAGAAGTTTCTTTAGAAGAATATCTTCACAAGATTTGGCATACCCAGGGTATTAATTAGTGATGGAGGATCTCACTTCTACAATAAGCTATTGGAAAAGGTTCTGAAGAAGTATGGAGTAATCCATAAAGTTACCACAACTTATCATCCATAAGCCAATGGTCAAGTAGAAGTTTCAAACAGAGAATTAAAGAGAATCCTGCAAAAGACTGTAAATGAGTCCAGAAAAGACTGGAGCTTCAAGCTAGATGATGCTCTGTGGGCTTACAGAACAGCTTTTAAAACTCTAGTTGGAATGTCACCATTTCGAATGGTGTATGGCAAGTCATGTCATCTACTAGTGGAGTTGGAACACAGGTCATATAGGGCTGTAAAACTGTTGAATATGGACTATGAAAAAGCAGGAAAGCAGAGGCTTCTACAACTAGATGAGATGGATGAATGACGCCTTCAAGCCTATGAAAATCATGAGATGTACAAGCAGAAGGCGAAAAATTACCATGATAAGAAGATTGTCAAGCGAGAGTTTAAACCTGGACAATATGTATTGCTCTACAATACAAAGCTTAGTTTCTTTCCAGGAAAACTAAAATCTAGATGGTCTGGACCATTTAAAATAAAGAGTGTTTCCCCATATGGAGCTATTGAATTGTTTGATTACAAGTCCACTGACTCTTTTGTTGTGAATGGACAGAGACTCAAGCATTATTTAGGGGGAGACATCTACAGGACAAGGGATATCCTTTATATCTCAGATCCTGTAGATGTAATGGGAAACTAATAATAAACTTGCCTTGGTCGATGCTAACGACCTTAAACAAAGCATACTCCTTACACAATTATTCTTTGGATAAAGTATGCTATGGTCAACTAATCGTGTAAGTTTTTAACTAACCAAGTTCATGTTTTGCAGAAGAATTATTGTTTTCAGATGAACTTGGAGTCTTAGGAAGAAGGCGAGATGTCAATTTTATTGCCAAAAGACTCGCCAAAGCTGTTTATCAATTGGCGAAGAACAACTTCATTTCACCTATATTGACATTCTGAAGATGGCGAGATAGGGAAAGTCGCCATGAGTGGTCGCCTGGGTGAAAGCGAGAAAGAGGAGTCATGCCAAAAGCTTCGCCAACTTTACTTTTGTGAAGGCAAGGAAGGACGAATCTCGCCTTGATACATCGCCCTGTGATGAGAAGAGTGAGGTGAGAATTCAATACATTGCCATCTTATCTCGTCAGCCAGGTATGTTTTCTGACGCTAAAATCAAATTTCGCCAAAATTCTTCGCCTGACAACAAATTGGTTTTGGTGAAGTATCAACTAATTCGCCTGGAAACTCGCTTGTTTTTGAAAATATTTTTGGTGAGGTAGCATTCATTTCGCCTTATTTAATTCGCCAGAAGCTCTTTTGAAGGCGAAATAATTAATATGTCTCCACTTTTTATCGCTAGATAGGTCGTTTAAGGCGAGCTCATTCTTTCTCGCCTATTTCTGAATTTTATAACACTTGAATTTTAGGCGACATAAATTATTTCGCCACTTAAATAGGTGCATTGCAATTATTACCGTTGGATGACACGGGGCGAGGCTAAAACTTTACGCCTTCTGCCTAGTTCTTTCATCATTGCAACTATTCTCTGATTACCTCATTAACCCTAATTTGATTTTACCGTTGCCATTACTTTGCTCTCTAAGATTTTCAATTGTTCACAAACCCTAAATCGCAAATCTCTCATTTCAATTCTTCTTGTCGATCGATCTCATTCACAGTAAACCAACAAGGTATGTTTAATTTCTTTTCTCTCAGTCTTATGAAAGCTGATAGTTGTTTTAGGTTTATCTGTGTTATGATGTTAATTGAATTGTTAGGGTGTTAAAAGAGCGTTTGTGTTATTGGTAATGTTGTCAAAATTTTGTGGGTTTTATAATAAACATGAACGATTTTTAGTTGGGTGTTTCATTTCGTTGATCATAATTGCATTGATATCAGTAGTTGTTAGTTTTAATCTGTAAAACATGGTTTAGAGTTTAATTGCTGAATGTGTTTTGTACATACTGAACCCATGTTGCGACATACTGTCAAACTGTTTGACGTTGATAATGCTGTTGTGCTGTTGAACTTTAATTCTGTCAAATTGATATATGATTATAACTGTTGAAATGGGATTTCAAATTGCAGATTATGGCTAAAAGAAAGAGCGACAACACTCCTAGCCCGACCAAAAAGAACAAGAAAGCCAAGACTTCGGCCAGGCCGAAGATCTTTGACGAGAAGAATTATCAAGTCAGGGTGATTCTTCCATCTTCACCCAAGTCGCCCAAGCAGAAAGGGGTGCAGATTGGCTCTAGTAAGAAGAAAAGTATAGAAAGCACATCTAAACCCCTTCTACACCAAATGCTGAAAAGGGGAGTGTGTCTGCTGTCAAATCTACACTGGCTAAAAAGCAGGCAGCAGTGGTGGAAAAGGTGACATCTTGTTCACCAAAAGTTTCTAAAGACAAGTCCAAACTCAAGAGCCCTTCTAAAAAGGACAACTTGCAATTCTGGCAAGAGAAGGGGATTTTACTAGATGATCTTGAAGATTGACGCTTTGGACATTACCTATGGGCTTGGCAAATGGAGCAGTTGGTGGAACAACCCATGATGGTAAATACCACTCTGGTGGAGGAGTTCTATGATAAAGCTCCAGAGGAGTTGGACACTCCTTTTTAAATCAGAGGCCACCAAGTGGATATATCACCAGAGTCCATTTGTAGCTATTATGGACTGATGAAGGCCAACCATCAAGGTGACAGGGGAATGGAAGCCTCAAAGCTTACTGAGGATGAATTAAGGAGTTTGAGAAGATTTCAGCATCCAACTCAAGGATCTGAAAGAGATGTGTTGGCAAGTGAATTGGACATTCACACTGTCATTTGCCTAACTTGGCTAAGGGACAACGTAATGCCTAGAAATAAAGGCAGTAGATTCACAACAGATGAAAAGAAGTTCCTCAGAGACTTCAATCAAGGAAAATTCATTCATTTGGGGCAGTTGATCTTCTCAGAATTGAAAAGGAGAATTCAGAGTCTAAGGAAGGAGAAGTCCAAGCAGAGGACTTTGTATTTCCCATCCCTCATTACAGGTCTCCTAGAGAGATATGGAGTCCAAAGCAAGAAGAAAGATGTGTGGTTGGCTGCTTCAAGACCACACACTAGTGGTTTAGAATTGAGACTCTGGGAGAGTAGGGGTGGCAAAGAGACTACCTGCACTGAAGCAATGGAAAAGGTGAAGGAACTGAAGACTTTGAGGGAAACCAAGAAGTCAGGTGCTCAAAGAAATAATCTTTCATCTCCTATTACCGTGGCAGCACCAGTTGAGAAACCATTGTCAGCTCCTACTAATAGCAGTAGAAAAGAAAGTGGAAGGGCAGCTGAGCCCTCATCAAGAGAGCAGTTTGATGCTTCAATCTCTGACATGATAAACAAGAAGATTGAAGAAAAACTTGCTGAGTTCTTCAAATCCATTTCTACTGCATAGGATTTTGTCAGAATATGGGAGATGCACAAGGCTAAAGAAAACATCTCTCCAGTAGGTTTTGCTAGATTCTTAACTAATACTTCAGTTAAGGAACCACCAAGGGTGGAAGAACCTATAAGCAATCAAGAGAATCTACAACCAGAGCAAGAAGATCTATTGGATATTCAACCTGAAGTGCCTGCAGAGACAACTGAAGACATGGTTGTTTGTCAACATAGTCTAATTGAGCAATTGGACTTAACATCAGAAGTTGTAGTGCATCAAATTGTTGAAGCTGATGAAAGATATGTGGACAGAGGGAAATCTGTTATATTGGAGTCTACAACTGGTAATGATAGGGATGTTGATTCTGAAGATTGTGAAGAGATTGATACTGCAACAATCGAAGAGCAGAGCCAATTGTTGGCTTACAATGCTGAAGCTGCTGGTTTACTAGTATAAAGTCATGAGGATAGTGAGGGATCCAGTTCTCAACTTCAAGCTGAGGAACACCAACAGGAAGAAAATCTCTCAGAATTGAATACAGATCAGACAACTCAAGTACTGTGTGTTTCTTGTCAGGTTCCTGATACTTTCAAGCTTATGAGTTGCACAACTGAGAGTCCACCACAGCTCACTGAGGAATACATTCCAAAACTCTACATTCTGCATCCAGAAGTTCAGAGATTGGTGAATATGTCAAGGATGGGGATTTTCTTTCAGGGCCTATCTATGGAACAGTCTGATGACTCTTTGGCCATAGTACCTTTCTGTTCTATTGAGACTATTAGTCAGGGCATTGAAGATAATGGCAATGATTCTGAAGCTGAATATGAAGATATTTCTGAGTGTGGTTCCTTGGAAAGTTAAGACAACCTCATTACAGATGAAGAATATGCTCAGGATATTGCTGAGAGAAACAGTAGGAAATGGTGGCATTTTCTGGCTCCTGTCTTTGTTGGAGATGACAGTGATGAAGAGGACTGCCCTATCTTGGAAACTCCATCAACTGCTGTAGCTTTAAATCTTCAGATTTCTACACTAGAGATTGGGTCTGTTCTTATTTGGGACTGGAAATCTAACAGATCTCCATGGGACAAGGATTCTGCCTTAGTAATTCCAAATAAATTCATAACTGAATTTTTCCTGCAGATTAGAGAATACATCAGAAGAACTTATATTCTAGTGAATCCTCCTACATTGAGAAGAAAAAGGAAGATTCTTGCTTCTGAATTTGAGTAAGTCAGTGATGATGAAGACCGCATTCCAGCTATTAAAGGAAATCCACCTATTCTTAAGCAATACAAGAGGAAGCAGAAGACAAATCTGGAGGGATCTTCTCAGAGAGTGACTAGAGCAATGGCCACTAGAGCTGCTGCTAACACTGAAGCTGAAGTTCGAGTGTCTGTTATAGAGCACTTAAATTTGAAGGTACCATCTGTAACGCCCTGGGCCGGGGCCCAGTTGGTTACTGTGTACACCCGGATAAAGCCGAATCGTACACTGTGCACACCCGGTTAAACCCGAATCATACACCAATCAATACCGATACAATCGTTACACAATCAGATATCGTGGATCCCATCCACTTTCTTTCGCCTCCACCAGCACTCGAACTCACAACCTCAGGGATATATGGATTGTGATTGGTAATCAGCATGCTTTCACAATCCATATATCCCTGAGGTTGTGAGTTCGAGTGCTGGTGGAGGCGAAAGAAAGTGGGTGGGATCCACGATATCCGATTGTGTAACAATTGTATCGGTATTGATTGGTGTACGATTCGGGTTTAACCGGGTGTGCACAGTGTACGATTCGACTTTATCCGGGTGTACACAGTAACCAACTGGGCCCTGGCCCTGGACGTTACACCATCTTCTGGCACTAATACACTTCCAGGTTCATCCCCAGCATCTTCTCGTCCAAGAATATAGAAGTTAGTCCCAAAGCCCAAGAAGAGGAGACTGAGCACTAAATCTTCTCAACAATCCAAATCTTTAGATGATTCCTTAGATGATTTTTAATTTTTCTGTGTTAAATACTCTTTTGTAATATTAAAGATTGGTTTTTATTTTGTCATTTTAAGAGTAATGTGAATCTGTTTTTTTTTTTATTTTTTATTTTTTATTTTTTTTTATGTTTAGTAAAGAGTAATGTGTTTCCTTGAGTATTTCTTTTTTAATTTTTCAAGAGTCATGTGATTGATTATTTTGTCTTTATTTTTGTCTATGAAAAGAGTAATGTGATTGCTTGTGAATAACTGTTATAGAGAGTTTTAGATTTTAAGTTGGGGTTCTTTTTCCCAAAACAAGTGAGTTGAGTCTACAGGAAATAACATTAACTATGTAACCGTTTCTCACTTTGATCCTTGAAGTTTACAGGTCACTCTGCATGGATTTTAAGGAAATAGTATGTTAGGGCGAGATAGAACCCAAATCGCCAGAATGATCGCCTGGTGTAAGGCGAGATCTCTGTTTCTCGCCTGGTTGGTAAATTCGTTCATATGGTAAAGGCGATAGTTAGGGCGATATATCTTTTATTTCGCCTAATTCTGGATTTCTCTTTTTGGCGACATTTCTATTTTGTCTAATATTTCGCCTGCAGGATCTGTATTTCGCCATGACATTATTTCTCTATGTCACTCTAAATTGGCGACTTCTATATTTCGCCTGGGTATTTCGCCTTAGGTTAGCAATCAATTTCTTTTTCGCATATTGTTATTTCGCCTAACCAATTTTCTTTTTGCACTTAATTTGGGCGACTTATCTTCTGATAATGGTGACATTCAGGTACTTTGACTAACTCTCTGGTTCATTGTTTTATACATTCTCTCCTCTCCTTTTATTCATTTCTGTTCTCTTGAGCATTGAGGACAATGCTTTCTCTTAAGTTGGGGGTGGGGTAGCAATCACGTTGCTATTACTCTTTGTGTTTAGTTTTATAGTTTTTGATTTTGTTTTAGCATTTTCTTAGGATATTAGGTCTGAGTGCATGATTGAGCTTATATTGCTCATAATTCAAAGTGATTTCGTTTTTCATAAAATGAGTTTTCAAACAGTAAAACAAGTGTTTTAAACAAGCAGTTTTGATGAGCAAATTTTGACAAATTTCTTTGAACACTGATGAAGATTCTGGTAAGTTTTGAATTGTGAATAAGTTGATGAGTTTTGATAAGGAAAGAGTGGAGAAAAACCTTGGGTGGACTGTGAGGTTTTTGAGCTTAATGCTGTGCCTTTTTCTTAATGAGAGGGGTTATTTTTATTCTCTTCCTTATTTAACACATTTATCTGAAAATTTTATTCTATAGAAATCAGAACCTTCATAGGTTTGCTTTGAATTTCTCATACATTCCTCAAGTGTACAGGGCATTGGTCGAGTAAAGTCTGTCTTTAATCTGCCAAGGAAAATGATCTGGTTTGAGAGAGTGAGTGAAACTACTAAATAGCCATTGCCTACTTGATATAACCAGACCTTGATATCTAGTGAGGTAAACCATTTTGTTTCCATTCTCATTAAAACCTTTTCTTTGGTCCCTAATCCAGTCCAACCCATAAAGATAGAGATATAATCTCAATCCTACCCTTTGGACTTACCATTAAATTTGGGATTGAAAAGATGGGAAGTGAGGATTATCTTAAAGAGTGTTTCTAAAGCTGCTAAAAGCAAAGTATACGCTTTACATAAAAAAAACGACACAATCAAGTGAATTGAGCATTGTTTATAAATAAAGTATTATATGAATAAAGTATCATAGAGTGGGGAAACACTAAAGAGTGAAGAATTGAGGGATTGAGAGGAATTTAGTGGTATGTCCAAACTTTGATTCCTTGAAGAAATTCCTTTCTTTCATAAGCTAAGTTGACCCCATTTTCCCTATATTTACAAATCAGAGATTCTAAGGCAGATAAAGAGGCAGTACTAAACTTAGGAACCTCTAAGTGCTGTACAGTGTATGAGTGAAGTTCAATGTTCGTGAGGTTCTTAAATTTTTCTTCATACGTGCTTGTAAAACACTAGAATCACTTTTAGGATTCTGAGATATCAAACACTTATGAGAGACTACAGTGAGGAAGTAGTTTCAATACTCAATTACTTGGATCTTCTCAGATACTTTGCTACATGAAGAAAATGACCAGTTTTTGAATTAGTTGATTTGAAATTTTTAAAGAAGAGATAGTCACTATTTGGAAAATTTTCAAAATTTTACTTAATGAATTGCTTTGAATTATGATATAAGTTGCACTGATTGCTGTCTCAGTAGATTTTGAGTTAGTTTGCTTGAGGACAAGCAAAAGGCTAAGTTGGGGGTAATGGATAAGTCTAGAATTTACTTATGTTTTAGCATCTTTTGTGAGTAAAAATGTAATCAAATTGAAACTAAAAGATGAGATATTGAATGCATTTTCAGTAATCCTAGACTATTATTGCTGAAACAGGGACTTGGATGAAAAGTTGTGAAAATGGAGCTAAAACGTGCAAATTCCGAAGAAAGAGGGATCAAATCAGAAATTCATCCAAAGTCAGCATTGGCGAAATGATATTATTAAAGAAGAAAATTTGCTTGAAGATCTCGCCATGATTCGAAGTGGAAGGAGACGTAGCAGGCGACATAGAGTCAATTTTGCCTCAAAGAGTTAAGTAAGGAAGGCGACTCAGAGATTCCTCACCTTTGCATATCGCCTTCTCGACAATGAAGTAGGCGATGAAGATGAAGTCTCGCCTACTTGGAGGCGACGTTTTAGGCGGAAAAAGTGGGATGTCGCCAAACCTAGGGATTATCGCAGGCGACATTTGATGAGACATCGCCTAGGAATATTTTATCTGGAAAGTTGTTTTGGCGAAATATGTCAACTCGCCTGAGCATCAGGTGACGTATTAAGGCAACATTTTGGATATTTCGCCTGGAGAGAGTTGAAGCTTGGCGATCAAGACAAGCGAGATATGAAGAAGTCGTTTGGTTCAGGCGAAGGAACAGGCGACATAAATGGAGAAAAATTGTTACTTCGCCTATTTGTGTTTCTTTGTTGATTTTATTTCAAAATTGCCACTGAGCCAAACTCTATAAATAGGAGCTCAGATGAAGCAATTGGTGTGAAGTTTTTTAGAGAAAAACAGTTTTAGACGTTTGATTTCCACTCTTGACATTCTGTTATACTTTAAGAGAAATTCTAGATTCTTCTATACGCTTTGTTCTACATCTTCAGGGAAGTTTCTTGAAGAAGTTTTGTGCTCTGTTTTCTTGATCACTGAGATTTAGCTTAAAGATTGTGAAGCAACAACTGTGAAAGAGTCTAGCTTCAATCTTCCTTGGTAAGATTTAGATCTTGAGCATGTCGATGATGATTTCCTGTGTTTGATTGAATATGCTAAATTAGATGTGCTAGCTAAAAGCTTTGTTGATCTGTTAAATCTTGATGTTGATTATCATTTCAATTGCAAAGTTTCTTTTTCAATTATAGTCAGATCTACTGGATTTCATGAGCTAATTGAATTACAAGGACGAGAGTTACGTAATATTGTTAATCTGAGATTTGATTTAGACTAGACATGGCGATTAGGTTTTTGATATGAGAACACAGGATCGTAGTACTAGAGATAGACTTCAGATTCGTTTTTCTACAGATTGTGCTTATCAATTGTATAGGTTGTAGTATAGAGATATATGCAACTATATGATTGAGATCTATTAAATTGAATCGAGAGATCTTTTAACAGATCATTGATGATGATCTAGAAGGTAAATCTGTGATTTAAGATGAAACTTGCATGAGAAGTTAATTGACATCAGATCTGGCAATCAGTTTATTCTTTGTGTAGATCAATTGCAGAATAGAGTACTGACTTGAGTTTTCATTGAAGGAATGTCATGAGATATTTTTACTTCACCTCAACTTTATAATTCCATGATTCTCTGATTCAATGATTCATTTTGTATATAAATTCTTTCAACAATTCAGATTAAATCTTAGTCTCAAATATGCTTCTTAGCTTACAATCCCTGTGGAGACAATATCTTAAATGCTACATTAGACGTTGATAGAAATTTTGATTGAGTGTTGTGAATATAAATATCAGTCGAGTTTCGTCCCATCAGTACTTTAACCAGAGGTACAGACTTCCTTCGCAATACCTTCACTTCCCTATCCAGAATCTGAACAGGTTCCTCTTAGTCGAATCTCAATCTCTTCACAGGCAAGCACATGTGAAGGATCCGACCGATATCGCCGTAGCATAGATACATGAAAATCATTGTGAATTTTCTCCATTTTCGGTGGTAACGCTAAATGATTAGCAACCGGTCCAATACGTTCTAGCACTTCGTAAGGACAAACGAAACGCGGCGTCAATTTTCCTTTCTTCCCAAAACGTAACACCTTCTTCCATGGAGAAACTTTTAAGAACACTTTATCGCCTACGGCGAATTCAATCTCTTTCCATTTCAAGTCGGCATAAGACTTTTGACGGTCCGTAGCCTCCTTCAATTTCTCTCGGATAAACTGTATCTGTTCTTCCACTGCATGAATCAACTCGGGACCAACCAATTTTGCCTCATTCAATTCCGTCCAACATAAAGGAGTACGACATTTCCGCCCATAAAAAGCCTTATATGGTGCCATCTTAATACTCGCCTAATAGTTATTATTATAAGCAAATTCAACTAGTGGAAAGTACTTCAGCCATGACCCCTTAAACTCCAATACACAACAGCGAAGCATGTCCTCGAGAACCTGTATGACCCTCTCTGACTGCCCGTCCGTTTATGGATGGTAAGCGGTACTAAAATTGGTTTTCGACCCCATTGCTTCATGAAACTTCTTCCAGAACCGAGACGTGAATCTAGGATCCCGATCGGAAATGATCGACGATGGAACCCCGTGCAGTCTCACAATCTCCTTGATATACAATTCTACTAACTGTTCCAATGGATAATCCACCCTAATCGGTATGAAATGGGCAGACTTCATCAAACGGTCAACTACCACCAAAGAGCATCAAATTTCTCTTTGGTTAACGGCAATCCGACCACGAAGTCCATTGTAACCCAATCCCATTTCCATTCCGGAATCACAAAAGTCCGAAGCAATCCAGACGGAACCTGATGTTCTGCCTTTACCTGTTGACAAATCAAATACTTATTGACGTACTTAACTATGTTTTTCTTCATCCTTGGCCACCAATACATCAATCTCAATTCTTGGAACATTTTTGTGGCACCCGGATGCATAGCAAGTACATGGGTATGCGCTCCATTCAAGACCTCATCACGAACACCATCAATGTTTGGTACATAAATTCTATCCCGATAATACAATCCACCATTCGATGAAGAAATCTCTAGCGCTACAATCATCAATATTATGAAACCATTCAACCACTCCATCATCTTTCTGTTGTGCTTCCAAAATACGCGGAATCAAAGTAGGTTTCACAACCAACTCGACTACAATTACATCATCTACAATCTCCAATCTAGCCATCATCGATGCCAAAGAATGCATAGACTTCCGACTCAATGCATCGGCCACTACATTCGCCTTTTCAGGGTGATAATCAATCACAAGATCATAGTCTTTCAGAAACTCCACCCACCTACGTTGTCTCAGATTCAACTTCTTTTGAGTAGGCAGATATTGAAGACTCATGATCTATGTACACATAGCATTTAGCCCCATACAGCTAGTGTCTCCAAATCTTCAAGGCAAACACTATAGCCGCTAATTGAAGATTGTGAGTAGGGTAATTACACTCATGCGGCTTAAGTTGTCTTGAGGCATATGCAATCACCTTTCCTTCCAGCATCAATACACATCCCAAACCTTGCAGAGACGCATCACTATACACCACATAATCCAACTCTTCAACCGGTTGAACTAAAACTGGTGCTTCTGTCAATAACTTCTTCAACTTGTCAAACCTTTCCTGACATTTGACCATCCATTCAAACTTGGTACCCTTATGAAGCAATGTTTAGTGAATGGACTTGCAATAGAAGAGAATCCCTTGACGAACCGGCGGTAATAACCAGCTAGTTCTAGAAAACTCCTCACTTCAGTTGTATTTTAGGCGGTTGCCATGCCAATACTGCCTCTATCTTCTTAGATTTCACACTGATCCCATCCTTCATTATAACATGTCCCAGAAATGCGACTTTGGTCATCCAGAACTCACATTTTGAGAGCTTCGCATATAACTGCTTCTCCCTCAATATCTGCAACACAACCTGCAGATGCCTATCATGCTCTTCCTCATTCTTTGAGTAAACCAGAATGTCATCGATAAAGACAACAACAAACTGATCCAAATACTCCTTGAACACTCGATTCATTAGGTCCATAAACACTGCTGGTGCATTAGTTAATCCGAAAGGCATAACTACGAATTCATAATGCCCATACTGTATTCTGAACGCCGATTTCGGAATATCGCTATCCTTGATTCTCAATTGATGATATCTGGACCTTAGATCAATTTTTGAGAACACACCTGCTCCCCTCAACTGGTCAAATAAATCATCAATTCTGGGAAGCAGGTATTTGTTCTTCACAGTCAACTTGTTCAACTGCCGATAGTCCATACACAATCGAAATGACCAGTCCTTCTTCTTTACAAACAGAACCGAAGCACCCCAAGGAGAGACACTCAGTCTGATGTAACCCTTATCGAGTAATTCCTGCAATTAAACCTTCAACTCCTTTAATTCAGTTGGAGCCATCCGGTAAGGAGCCATAGATATTAGAGCTGCTCCCAGAATGAGCTCTACTAAAAACTCTACTTCACGCTCCGGTAGCAAACCCGGCAATTCTTCTAGAAATACATCCAAGAATTCAGAAACTGTTGGTATAAACTTCCCATCCGATCGCTTCTTACCATCAATTATTTGAGCTAAATAAGCCTCACAACCCTACCTCATCAATCTGTCTGCCAAAGCTGCAGAGCTAACCCCTTTAACCGTTCCACTACGATCCCCCTATACCGTTACAGTTCCTTCCGGAGACTGTAACGTAAACCGTTTAGCTCTGCAATCCAATATTACCCCATGACAGGATAACCAATCCATTCCCAATATCACATCAAAGTCCGGACTTTTCATCTCCAATAAATGACCCTTGAAAGTCTTACCCTAAATCACTAAAGGCACATCCCTATACTCCATGTTAACAACCATACTATTCCCTAAAGGATTGGTAACAACTATGTCAAAAGCTATCTTAGAAGTCTCCAAACCCTTATCAGCTAATACATTACTACACATGTAGGACAACATTGAACCAGGATCAATTAAAGTGAAAACAGAAGCATTAAGGATAGAAAATGTACCGTCCCCTCAATGCATAAGTACGTGCAGGAGCACGCCCTTCAGTTCTATTCGCATTCCCAAATGGTGCTCCACCACGATGACCACTCTGAGCAGCAGTAGGAGCAGATATGACATTCTTCTGAATAGACACTGCTTCAGATGGAGTCGCTTTTGGTGGTGCTCTGGAATTCTGGGGACAATCCGTCACAAAGTGACCCTGTTCACCACATAGAAGACAAGACCAGAAGCTTTCCTGCACTCACCCCTATACAAATTGCCGCAGTAGTTACACAATGAAGCATCCATATTAGAACCACCACGAGAAGGAACACTAGCAACAGATGCAGCAGGTTGCTTTCCAGGTTCCTTATTGTTATTCTGTGGCCAACTAGCACCGCCACCTCCATAGCCTCATTGACTCTGAGTTTTCGCGTTCTTATTCGGATTATTACCAATCGAAGGCCCTGCACTCTTCGTCTCACTAGCTTTTCGACTGATGCACCTAACTCGCTTATGAAGCTGCTCTGCCCGCAATGCAAGATCAACCAAATCATTGAAGTTCTCAGTCTAAAGAGTGAGCAAATCCCGCTGCAGTTCGAGATTCAACCTTTCCTCAAACTTGCGACATCATTCTTTAGGATTCGGTACCAACTCTCGGCAATAACGGCTGAGCATTAGAAATTCGAGCTTATAATCCATCACTGTCTTGTCCCTCTGCTTCAAATGAATGAAATCCATCCTTCTCTTGTCCAAGTACACCTGACCCACATAATTCTTCCGGAATTCAGTGCAAAAGAATTCATAGGTTCTTTCCTCCTCAAGCTTAGTGAGAACAACAGAGTCCCACCACCTGGTAGCATCACTTCTGAGCAGAGATACCAAGCATTCCAATTTCTCCTCATCAGTGCAGTGGATCTCATCACAGACCCTAACCATATCTTCCAACCAGTTCTCTGCCATCTCAGAACTTTCTGCACTAGTACCCTTGAAGAGTTCAATCTTCTTCTTGGGCAACCTTTCCACTGCTGGCCTTTCTTGCCTAGCTGGTCCTCCAAACTGACCACCTCGAAACGCTTCCATGAACTGGGCAATATGCTCAAATGCCCGCGCTTGAGCCTCATTAGCATCCAATGGCTCCTCGTTATCGACAGTTCTATCGCTTCCAGGAGCTCTAGAACCAGAAGGGTTTTCGTTAGGGTTACGGCGTGTTCTGGCTATAATCTGAAATTGTTCTACTATCTGAAATAGTCACAAGTGATCGAGCATTAGACTTTATGATATGATTGCAATGCCATGACTTTTGAAAATATTTTACAAAACAATTCCTATACACTAATGCATACAAGCACACAGACAAGAAGCAACCGAGAACCGGTGCTCTGATACCAACAAATGTAACGCCCAACCCCCGGCCACGGCGGAGTCATGAACGGAAACCGAAATGCCACATTAACTACTCGTTACATTACATTCATTCATTTAAGTGCGGAAAACATTTTATAATAGCTAAAGGAATATGAATTCAATATCCTGTTTCGAAAGCAGTATGATGATAAAAAATCATTTGATAATAACCTGTCCTGAAACCAAAATATATATAATATCCAAAATATTGTTTTACGATCTCATTTAAATCGTTTAAACCAAGTAAGTTCAGATAGAAAAATAAATAGTTTACAATCCTCCTTAAACATCAAATGCGAAAATAACATATGAGTTCAATTGAAAAGTTCTAAATGTATAAAAGATCAACATGCTTCGATGAGGAATGCTTGAAACTCTAATCTGCTAGATCACCTGTTTCACATTTCAATAGATAGACAAGAAAAATGGAAGAAAAACAACATTAGACTATCCATGTCTAGTTAGCAAGTCATACTCCAACAAACACACACAATGCTTCTTTTAAACATACAATGATGAGAAGGCACACATATGCACCTAAATCTAGCAATCAATGGAAGAGAATACAATCCCACCCAAGTCTAAAGCCATTTCGGTTCAATAAAGTGAGATAGTCTACTAAAACTAATTATATTCATCAGGTGTTTTCAATATTATAGAAGTCCAATTATGATCTCAAACTTCACACAATATCAATCCATTTATATTTCCAGTGTTTAATTGACTGCCACTAATCTAGGATCAATTATGAAACGGGGCCAATTAGGCCGAAGCCACCAATATGGTCCGAAGACCGAGATCCGTAGAGCCGTGTATTCCCCCTCGGGACGGACTACTACCTTAGAATCCCATCAATTAGGTCCGAAGACTACCAATAATAATATGCCCACAGGCGGTGGTGCCGTCACACCCAATAGGAGTCGTCACTCAATTTTTCAATGTGGTTAGCTAAACCAAAGGTCCTATTTTGCTCAATAGGTTAAGATATCTCGGGTACCCCTAATGACATGTCATTCTATCATTATTTCAACCATGACTAGGGCAATCGTGTCAATGAGTTAAGTATTCAAACACACAAGTTTCCATTTAACAATCAATCATTTCATTATAACAATACATTGGCTTTCAAGCAATATGTGACAGGTACTTTACTAGTGCCTTATCCAATTATTTCCAGCTCTAGCTAACCAAAGCCTAAGTCTAACATGCAATAAACTCACTAATAGTTCTATATCAGCAATAACCAGCAATACGACAAACAATATCATTCTATCAATTACTATCCAATCCTATCCAACTGTCAATTCAAGTGATTATCTTATTAACCGGTTTAATGCACAACTCGTTAAACAAACAATATCCAATATGGAGTTCAAGACGACGTTGCTAACCTTTTTTCTGACGTCAATTAGCTAGGCGTCACCGGTATATTCTACAGCACCTTCCGCTTCGCCTATCAAAGGACAAGAAACGATAACTCAATTAGGCAACCGATCGAATACGTAGGGCGCGGTAATCGAAATCTACTCTAATCGCAAAGAGACGCTAAATGAACGAGCAATAAACGGTGACGAAAACACGAATACACTAAAACACAATCCAATTATCAACAATCTACCATCCAAATCAATTATCCCAAAATCCTAGGGTTTCCAACAAACCCTAACCAATCCATCATTAGAGACGATCACGATTACACCATAATCCAACACCAATCGGGCTTATACTAATAGCGTAGAAGATAAAGGTCGATTAAAGACTTACCGGAGAGATTGCGAGAAAACGGAGAGAACAATCAGTTACAAGACGAGAGAATTCGAGAGAGAGAATGCGAATGAAGAATATTCGACCAATTTAGGTTTTAAAAACCTGATTTCGTTGGTTGGCGACAAGGCTGGTGACATAGGCCTTATGTGGCCAAAGCGCACCAAAATAATACTTCAATTTTTGCAGAATTCGCTCGATGGCGACAAGGCTGGCGACATAGCCCCTTGTCGCCAGCGTTGGCAACAAGCCTGGCTATATAAATCTTATGTAGCCAGCACGGCCAGTGCTGCGCACTTCCATTCCTTCTTTCGTTCCGCTTCATTTTCGGTTCGGTTTTTGAAATATAAACAATATAATACCAATAGACATTCCCATAGCAATCCAAAGAAGATAAATTACATTTCAATAATTGATATGTTCACGAGTTACAATAAAGTTTAACACTTTAATAATCAACTTAAAAATTCGAAAACTAGAAAATGTCTAGCCCCGAAATTGGGACATTACATTTAGTTAGGATGACAAAAAATGAAATAAATGACAATAACGCTTCCAGATCTAGAAAGGGGTATACAAGCAGTCGTTTGAGGCAAACAATGACAGGTGCAAATGTAACACCCCATAATTGAGAAATGTTAAGAGAAATTGAATTGCTACCCATATCACCAATGTCCATATTATTTATTGGGAGCCTTAAACTTTAAAACTCCAAAGTTAAGTGTGTTTGACTTAGAGCAATCTTATGATGGGTGATCTTCCAGGAAGTTTTTCGAAAAGTATACGAGTGAGGACAAAGTATGCTGGAAACCGTAGTGGTGAGCTGTGGGGCTAGTGGTCAACCTTAAGATCGATTATGTGACAAGGTGATCCCCGGCCACCGCGCCTCGGGTTATCCGAAGGCGAGACCCAAACATTACAACCATAAAGTTTAATGTGGATAAATTTAATGGCACTAGCAACTTTGGCATGTGACAGTCAGAAGTTAAAGATTCTCTATTCCGTGAAAGGACATTCATAATGTTATATCAGAATAGACCTAATAATATGTCTGAAGAGGATTAGGAATTTCTTCAATCGACAAGCTTGCAGTACCATTCGATCATGTATAGGAAAAGATCAAGAGTATTCTGTGATGAATAAAATTATGGCAGTAACTCTTTGGACGAAGTTAAAAAATAAGCATACGACAAAGAGTATCGAAAATCGGCTCTACCTTAAGAAGAAACTCTTTCACTTTCTATTTACATATGGTATGTATATGATTGAGGATCTAGAAAATTTTAACAAGATATTGGTAGATCTTCTTAATTTAGTTTGTTGAAGTTTCTGAAGAAGATAAGTTGTTGTTGTTACTTAACTGTCTACCTGATACGTATGATCACTTGACTACTACTTTATTGTATGGAAAAAGTGAGATTGAGTTTAGTGAGGTGTTTAATGCTTTAGTAAATTATAGATACCGAAGGAAGGATCAATCTGATCACTAGCATGAATGGGAAGTGCTAGTGGTAAGGAACAGGGAGATGAGAATGTACAACAATATTGAGTCTAGAAATATTATAGTTCGACAAGATGGAGAAAGACAATTGTCCTTAGCTTGAAAGATCAAATACAAATGTAATAGAAAATGTGGAGCCGAAGGTGGAGTCAAAATGTGAATTTGAGACAAATATTTTCTCCACACCCTCAATGAATGAATTGTCTGGAGGGTGGATTTTAGATTTTGGTTGTTCGTATCATATGTGTCCAACTCGAGAATGGTTCTCAAAGTTTGAGGAATTTGATGGAGATGTTGTTCGTATAGCAAATGGAAACACTTGTCAGATTAAAGGAATGTGAATGGTAAGACTAAGAATGTTTGATGGTACAATCAAATCTATGATGAAGGTGAGCTATGTTCTAGAACTAAAGTAAATTCTTATCTCACTTAGAGTTTTAGATTTAGCGGCTAAAAGATTGTCATTGGAGGTGAAATGATGAAGATTGTATGGAGAGGTATCTTAGCTGAAAAAAGGTACAAGACGAGAAAATTCGTATTTCTTTGATGGACAAACTATTGTTAGAAAGATGTTAGTCCCAAATAAGAAAGAAATACTAGTTGAATGTTTGGAAATCTTTAATATAAAATCAGGGAAGATGTCTATAAAAAAATGGGAAGACAGAATGAAGAGTGCCTAAATGGCACGATTGGTGGACGCAACTCTCTCATATGATCGGAAATTGAATAAGTCATGGTTAATATTCTTGGAGGGATAAGATTTAGAAAGTTGAGGTGATTCAAGTCAAGGTGGAGATTTGTTAGGATTGCCTTGAATCACAAGGATTTCTTTTTAGGAAAGACTTTCTATTTGAAGTTTTGGGTCTATTGCTTAATTGTTTGATTTTTTATTTGAGAAGGATTTAATTTGCTTGTTTTGGTTTGTGCTCTAGTTTGGTTTAGATAAGGAATGACAATGGATGGATATCCGACCGAATTCACATCCAACTAATACACCCAAATGCACATCCGATGTTAATCCATTAAATTTAATTAGATCTGGGTTTAGTTTAAACCCGCAGATTCGGGTTGAATCCGTGGGTACCATAAACTAATATTTAAAAGGGAACAAAAACTAATGTGAGGTGTAGCTCAAACTAAACTTAAACTTACTAACAATTTATTATATTAATTGTCATTTTTTAAATTTATTTATTTATTATTTATTTTTTTCTAACTGCTTTGAGCGAGGAGATATCATAATATTTTAATTTGTTATTTTTAATAGATGGATCATTTTTAACTTACTAATAATAATTACTGATATAAAAAATAACAATTCAGCATAAAATTATATTATTAGTTTAATACATTTGAGGGTTTTTAATGAACATTTGCTCTTCTTCTCTTACAAGCAACTCTTTCAGTTACACGTGTCTGTGTTTTGTTTACGTGTTAGATTATGTGTTCACTAACCTATATATTTTTCTCTCTATTCTGTATTTTCTTCTTCAGTTGTTTTGCCCCTGAACAAACCTCTGTGTTTCTTTATCATTGGTAAGAATTTCCTTTTCATATATATATATATATACATATATATATATATCGACAGTAATTAATCAATACCTTCGTATTTTCAGAAAGATACTTAGTGCATCTAAACTGCATCAAACGATCAAGTGCATTTTTTCCTTTTACTTTTTCAGTTTGACTGGGTTGTTGTTTATGCGTTTCCCTGCACTCGTGTTTGGCTGTGTTGTGGGTGATTTTTCTTTAATTTTTCACCTTCATTGAATTACTATCTTCTATTTTGGGCTTTATTAGGTTACTGCCTTCTAATTCCGAGATTGATTGGGTGTTGTTGTTGATGCACATCAGTTGTTTGATTAAATGTGTTGTTCAGCTATGACTTTCAATATAATTGATGACCGTTAAAATATAACCTATCATTCTTTGATAATGAACAATTTCTATCCTTCTATTACAAGCAACTCTTTCAGTTATACGTGTCTGTGTTTTGTTTATGTGTTAGATGACGTGTTCACTGACCTATATATTTTCCTCTCCATTCTGTATTTTCTTCTTCAGTTGTTTTGCCCCTGAACCAACCTCTGTGTTTCTTTATCATTGGTAAGAATTTCCTTTTCATATATATGTATATTTTTTTCGATAGTAATTAATCACTACCTTAATATTTTCAGAAAGATACTTGGTGCACCTAAACTGCATCAAACGATCAAGTGTTTTTTTCTTTTACTTTTTCGGTTTGATTAGGTTGTTGTTGATGCGTTTCCCTGCTCTCGCGTTTAACTGTGTTGTGGGTGATTTTTTCTTCTATTTTCACCTTCATTGGATTATTGTCTTATATTTTGGGCTTTATTAGGTTACTGTCTTCTATTTCTGAGATTGATTAGGTGGTGTTGTTGATGCACATCAATTGTTTAATTAAATGTGTTGTTCATCTCTGACTTTCAATATAACTGATAACCGTTAAAAGATAACGTATCATACTTTGATAATGAATAATTGCACTTCTTATCTTACCAGCAACCTTTCAATTACACGTGTAAGTGTTTTGTTTATGTGTTAGAGGAAGTGTTCACTAACCTATATATTTTCCTCTCCATTCTGTATTTTCTTCTTCAGCTGTTTTGCCCCTGAACCAACCTTTGTGTTTCTTTATCATTGGTAAGAATTTCCTTTATATATATATATATATATATATATTTCGACAGTAATTAATAACTACCTTCATATTTTAAGAAAGATACTTGGTGCATCTAAACTGCATCAAACGATCAAGTTCGTTTTTTCCTTTTACTTTTTCGTTGGGTTGTTGTTGATGCGTTTCCGTGCTCTCGCGTTTGGCTATGTTGTGGGTGATCGTTTCTTCGATTTTTCACCTTCAATGGATTACTGCCTTCTATTTTGGGCTTTATTAGGTTATTATCTTCTATTTTCGAGATTTATTGGGTGTTGTTGTTAATGCACATCAGTTGTTTGATTAAATGTGTTGTTCACCTCTGGCTTTTAATATAACTAATGACCGTTAAAAGATAACCTATCATTCTTTGATAATGAACAATTGCTATTCTTCTCTTACAAGCAACTCTTTCGGTTACACGTGTCTGTGTTTTATTTATGTGTTAGATGACGTGTTCACTAACCTATATATTTTCCTCTCCATTCTTTATTTATATATTTCGAGAGTAATTAATCACTACCTTCATATTTTCAGAAAGATACTTGGTGCATCTAAACTGCATCAAATAATTAAGTGCATTTTTTTCTTTTACTTTTTCGGTTTGATTAGGTTGTTGTTGATGCGTGTCCCTGCTCTCGCGTTTGACTGTGTTATGGGTGATTTTTTCTTCTATTTTTCACTTTCATTGGATTACTGTCTTCTATTTTGAGCTTTATTAGATTACTGTCTTCTATTTCCGATATTGATTGGGTGTTGTTGTTGATGCACATTAGTTGTTTGATTAAATGTGTTGTTCAACTCTGACTTTCAATATAATTGATGACTGTTAAAAGATAACCTATCATTCTTTTATAATAAACAATCGCTATTCTTCTCTTACAAGCAACTCTTTCAGTTACTCGTGTCTGTGTTTTGTTTATGTGTTAGATGACATGTTCACTAACCTATATATTTTCCTCTCCATTCTGTATTTTCTTCTTCAGCTGTTTTACCCCTGAACCAACCTCTGTGTTTCTTTATCATTGGTAAGAATTTTCTTTTCGTATATATGTATATATTTTTTCGACAGTAATTAATCACTACCTTCATATTTTCAGAAAGATACTTGGTGCATCTGAACTGCATCAAACAATCAAGTGCGTTTTTTCCTTTTACTTTTTTGGTTTTATTGGGTTGTTGTTGATGCGTTTCCCTTCTCTCGCATTTGACTGTGTTGTGGGTGATTTTTTCTTCTATTTTTCACCTTATTGACTTCTATTTTGGGATTTATTAGGTTACTATCTTTTATTTCCAAGATTGATTGGGTGTTGTTGTTGATGCACATCAGTTGTTTGATTAAATGTGTTGTTAAGCTCTGGCTTTCGATATAATTGATGACCGTTAAAAGATAAACTATCATTCTTTGGTAATGAACAATTGCTATTATTTTCATACAAGCAACTCTTTTAGTTACATGTGTCTGTGTTTTGTTTATGTGTTAGAGGACGTGTTCACTAACCTATATATTTTCCTCTCCATTCTGTATTTTCTTCTTCAGCTGTTTTGCCCCTGAACCGACCTCTGTGTTTCTTTATCATTGGTAAGAATTTCCTTTTCATATATATATATATATATATATATATATATATATATATATATATATATATATATATATATATCGACAGTAATTAATCACTACCTTCATATTTTCAGAAAGATATTTGGTGCATCTAAACTGCATGAAACAATTAAGTGCATTTTTTCCTTTTACTTTTTCGGTTTGATTAGGTTGTTGTTGATACGTGTTCCTGCTCTCGTGTTTGACTGTTTTATGGGTGATTTTTTCTTCTTTTTTTCACCTTCATTGGATTACTGTCTTCTATTTTAGGCTTTATTAGGTTACTGTCTTTTATTTCGGAGATTGATTGGGTGTTGTTCTTGCACATCGGTTGTTTGATTAAATGTGTTGTTCACCTCTGACTTTCAATATAACTGATGACCGTTAAAAGATAACCTATCATTCTTTGATAATAGATACATCATCTTCAGTCCCAAACCTCTGTAGATTAAAATAATGAGGATTAGGCCAAACATCATCATCATCTGTAATTGACCATATGTTGACCATTGTAGTTGTGCTGCTGCTATCATTGTAGTTGTACTGCTAATACAAAGTTATCACTTATGTATGTGTCTGCTGATATCATTGCAGTTGTACTGCTGATGCAAAGTTATCACTTATGTATGTGTTGTGAATTGCTAGTTGCCCATGAAAGCAATAGACTTTGTGAATGCATTCTTAAACTCTCTTTAATTATAACTTTTAGGTATATTGACTTCTCAGGTCTAAATCACTCCTGCTTGTGTTTTCTACAATTGAAATCAATTTCTTCTTGAGTTTTCCTTTATGTTTTGGTGTATAATCATTCGTGTTTACATCTATTCCAATAGTATCGCCATTGTGTCGGTTCCTAAATAGCTAAACATGATTTTTAAATATATATATATAATAAAAATATAATAGGAAAGGTGAAGATGAAGTTGGTACATATTTGAATAATACATCATAGTTCCCTTAAAAGGTTGTGTTGTATGTGCTTCAAGGGGTCTGGCCAGCTATATGTCCATAATTCTTTATAATGTAACCAATCCGTCTGAATAAAACTATTCTCCGATCCATTGACCTAACCAATTTAGCATGATTTGGTATCATGTACTCTTATGTTTTTTATATATTAATTGCTAATTAAAGAGGAAAAGCATCTATTTGATTATTTAAATTAGATGCTCATTTAGACCACACTAATTGACAACAAACGAAGTGTAGCAACACCATCATGGGCTTTCAGTTATAATGTTCCTTAAGCCCATTATATCTAAGTCCCAAAATTGACATTTGGATTCGTAGATTGACATTCAATTTACTATGTAGTTTTTGCATAGTTAATTAATATTTTCATTACAACATATCAAATTGTCATTGCTCAAATCTGACAACGATCCTTCTTGCTTGGAGAGGTCAATTGCTAATTGCAGGCACAACACCATTCAATTACATTTTATAATTGATTATGTTAGTATTTTCAAGAGCTAAACAAGCCCAAATAAAATTATATTAGATTAGTAAGTAAAGTCCCATATTCAATTGCCCCAACAAAACTATGAGGGGTGGGGGAAGAGATGTAATGATAGACATTTTTGAATGTGATACTACTCATTAGTCATCCACCAGGAGAATCTATTACTTTAAATTTTTTAAAGGGTTATTCTCTGTAAGGTTTGATTTATTAATCAAAATTTATATCTTTTCTAATTTTTTTGACCAAAAAATTATTTTTGACCAAAAAATTATTTTTGACGATTTCTATCTATTTTATTATTTATTCATTTGGAGATAGACAGTAGTAGAGAATATTTTCGTAACTTCACTTTTTAATTGGAAATTAAAAATAAAAAAATTCTTTCCTTTTTTTCCCATTTTCTTTTTCCTATTTTTTTTTTTCCCCCTCTTTTTTTTTCTTCTTTCGTGAGTCTGTCATCCAGTTGGAGTTAAAGTAAAACATGAATGAAATCATCGGTGACAAATCTGTTAACTTTAGTGGCCAAAAATCAATATCTTTTCCTAAGACCTTCTGAATCTAACCAACCTATGAGAAGAAAATGATTGGTCCAATTGAACATCCCAAGTATGTTATACCCTTAAGAAACCAAACTTTCTAATTTTTCATCAATATTTCTTCTGACAACACTCATCATAACATTGTTGAACAAGCCCGTTGTGTGCCGGTTGAATTTTATAACAAATGTTTACTTGCTTATTATTTCATTTATAAAAAAATAATGAAACAATTTTGCAGGCACGTTTTTCCCGTAATTTGTCACCTTATTTTGACGGATACGTACCATGTAAGTTTCACATCACTCTCTATTCTTAGATAATTTGATTGCAATTACTTTGTTGATATTATTTTTTAACTTCATTATTGCGTCGTTCGTATTTTATTTTTATGATTTTTATTCTGAATTGATACTAGGGAGGCGATTCGTATCTCTAAACGACGTACACTCTTAGTTCCTTGACACAATACTGACTTTTTTGGTAGCTCTTCTTCTTCGCAAATTCTTCAACCTTTGTTAAAAGAATGCGGTATGACCTCAATTATTTTACTATAAACACTGTAGATGAGCTTCTAGTTGGTTATACTTCATCCTCAGGCGCAACCATATCTGTACATTTTATTGGTGTTTAAAATATAATTTGTCCATTTTGTTCCTCAGTCAATTGGATTGAGGAGAAGTCTGTTGATTCTTCGACCACTACCCTGCCTCAATTTACTCTATGTTATCAGCAAGGTAGAGCTAACTTACTCACTTCCTTTGTAACACTTGAACCATTAAGGCATTTGATGGACCCCCACGAGTCTCCATTGTCTAAACACTTTAGACAAAATATAAGGACTTACAGTTCAATGTTTTCATTCATTTCCTGTGGTGGAAAAGTGGATCACACAGTAAACGAAGGACATGGACCTTATATTTTTAAGATTTGTGGGCAGACGTATCACCGAATTGGTTCATTACTTCCAATAGATGGTGGAAAACCCAAGTTTGCTAAACTTTACATTTATGATACTGAGAATGAGGTTCGCAATAGAATAGCAGCCATTCAACTAGATCATCATTTAGGCATTGCAATAGATGGTTGCAGACCTAATTACAATGTTTAATAAATTTAACACGATAGCTAAATCCTCTAAAAGTGTCAGAGATAGATTTAATGAACATGAGGTGCAGCACATTAAACTCCAGCTATACATTGACCGTCATTCAAGCGAAAAACAATATAACCCACCAAGTTCTTCAGAAATTGCTAACCTCATTATCGGTGACTTCAATGGTGAGTCAAGCAGAAGAGACTTGATTGTAGAATGTGCAGATCATACACTTCAGCGTGTGTGTGAATTACACCCTTCCTTGATGTTCCTCCAATATCCAATTTTATTTCCATTTGGAGATGATGGTTTTAGATTGAAAAATCTTATGCTTTCTCGAATCAATCTCGCAAAATTAAAAGAGGATATGTCATAATGAGAGAATATTATGCATATATGCTTATGCACAGATTTGAAAATACCTCACCTTTATTACGCAGTGGTAAATTACTTCAGCAATTTGTGGTTGATTCTTTCTCATGTATAGAACATAATCTATTAGAATATATTTGATATAACGAAGAAAAACTACGTACAGATTTGCTGAGTGGTGTTGAAGATGCTTATTTTAGAGGTGATACTATCGGTAACCAAGTTGGACAGAGGATTATTTTGCCTTCGCGTATAATAGGCACCCCTAGAAATATGATGCGAAATTACCAAGATTCAATGGCCATTTGTTGTGTTTATGGATTCCCACATTTATTCATTACATTTACATGTAATGCAAAATGGCCTGAAATAATTAACGCATTTGAAGACTCTGTTGGTCCTAATGCTTAAGACAAACCGGATATTGTCAGCAGAGTGTTTAAGTTAAAATTGCGAGCATTAAAAGATGATATAAAAAACCAAAAAATTTTTGGTGCCACAGTCGCAGGAAACAACTTTTTAATATATTTTTGGGCCAAATGATGGCAATAATTTTAGGAATATTTTTCATTGTTCATCGCTGTATGTGCAGATGTACATACAATAGAATTTCAGAAGCGCGACCTACCACATGTGCATATGGTTATTTGGTTTGGCCCGATTTTGAGACACAAATGCCAGGGATAATTGACAAAATCATAAGCGCAGAACTTCCTGATCCCAATTGTGACCTAGACGACTATATTGCTGCATCTAAATACATGTTACACGGTCCATGTGGGCTGATTAATACCGCGGCTCCCTGCATGAAAAACGGTAAATGCTCCAAATATTTTCAAAAAAAATTTAATGCCCTAACAACAGTTAATGCAAATGAGTTTGTAATTTACAGAAGAAGAGATACTGGGATAACATGTCAAAACAATAGCCTTTGTGATGATGGTTTGTAGTTACTTTTAACAGAAATTTAATAGTCAAATATCAGGCTCATATCAATGTTCAGATATGTACACATGGGGCTTTGATGAAATACCTTTTTAAATATTTGCATAAAGGCCTATACAGAGCAAAGATTGTTATAGAAAATATTAATGTGCATTTAAATGAAGCTACTACTAGCGGCTCTTCAAGGTCAGAGCATATTACGTTGCATAGTGAACCGAATTCCAATCATCTTCAATCTGCTATGCCTGATTTAATATTGTTTTGCTGCCTATCGACGAAATCAAAACATACTTAGACTATCGATATTTGTCTGTGTATGAAGCCGTTTGGCGTATTTTTGATTTCCCAATTCATGAACAAACTCCAGTAGTGCACCGGTTGCATGTTTACCTACCTAATATGAATCACGTAGTTTTCAATGACGGCCGCCAAATTAAAAGCATCATCAATAATCCGAACATAAAAAAGACAATGTTAATTGAATTGTTGGTTGCAAATGCAACCTTTCTTAGTTCTAGAAATTGGACATATCTTGAATTTCCAGCCCCATGGGTTTGGAGCGCAAAAGATAAGATATGGACACACAGAGAAGAAGGACAAGCTGTAGGTAGATTGGCTCATGTCAACCCTAATGCAGGTAAACTTTTTTTCCTGAGAATGTTGCTTACCATTCAAAAAGGTGCAACCTCTTTTGAAGAACTTAGAACAATTAATGGTGTGACTCAGAATTCATTTAGCTGCATGTGAGGCACTTGGTTTATAAGGAGATGAAAAAGAGTAGGAAAATACAATAAATGACGCTTCATTTTGGGCATCCTTAAAACAATTGAGAAATTTGTTTGTTATTATTTTGCTTTTCTGCACTATTTCTGATTGTACTGTCCTTTTTGATAAAACGTGGCATTTGATGTCGGATGATATTGCATATAGACTACGAGTAGAAAAAAATATTTCACAGCTACCTGCAAATGATAGTCGTTTGAGAGATTATGTGTTAAATCACATAGACAATATTTTGCAGCAACATTCATTATCCCTTACTCATTTCAATTTACCTATTCCTTCTCAAATAATAAACCTAAACTTTCTTTCTACAAACTGATTGCTCAATAAAGAATTAGATTACGATTACATAGATCTGGAGTAAATAGAAAGAAACATGTATCCACGTTTAAACTTGGAGCAAAAAAAAATATTCCATTCTGTAGTTAACCCAGTAGAGAAAAAGAAACCACAGGCTTTTTTCATTTATGGACATGGAGGAACAATAAAAACCTTTGTTTATAATGTCATTGTTGCAAGATTAAGATCCAAACATCGAATTATTTTAACCATTGCATCATTTTTATTACATGGAGGCCGGACAACACATTCCTGATTTAAAATACCTTTGGACATTGACGAAACATTTACATGTTTTATCAAGAAAGGTAATCAGTTAGCTACGCTGATTGAAACCAATTTATTAATATAGGATGAAGCGCCAATGATGCATAGATTTTGTTTTGAAGTTGTCAATAGAACTTTAAATGATATATGTTTGCAAGAAAATGCATCGAATGATGTTATATTCGGTGGAAAATCAATAGTATTAGGCGGGGACTTCAGACAAATATTGCCGGTTAATACAGAAAATGATGAATAGACCACAGTAAATGCATGTGTGACAAAATCTCCATTGTGGCATCATTTCAAAATTTTCCGCCTGACTCTTAACATGAGACTTTTTTACACTGAATCAACACAGATAGAAAAAGAAAAGTTGAACAAATTCGCTGATTAGATCTTAAGAGTTGGCGATGGTAATGTTCCTAAAACATCATTTCTAGATTATCCTGTTTCCAATTGGATAAAAATACTCGATGATTATCTTATACAGTGTAATGAACAACCATTGTTGAAGTTATTTGATGAGACTTACACACATATTTTTCTGATCATTATACAAATCTAATGTATTTGCAAGAGAGAATCATCGTATCACCTTTGAATGATGTTGTAACACCCCATATAGAGACAGAGTTAAAAGGAATCGAATTGCTACCTATATCACCAATGTGCACATTGTTTTTCGGGAGCCCATAGGTTGAGAACTCTAAAGTTAAGCGTGCTTGACTTGGAGCAATCTCGGGATGGGTGACCTTCTGGGAAGTTTTCTCGGAAAGCATGCAAGCGAGGACAAAGCATGCTGGAAAGCGTAATGGTGGTCTGTGGGGCTCGTGTTCAGGATTGTAATACACCATATTGAGACAGGGTTAAAATGAATTGAATTGCTACCCATATCACCAATGTGCACATTGTTTTTCTGGAGCCCGGAGCTTGAGAACTCCAAAGTTAAGCGTGCTTGACTTGGTGCAATCTTGGGATGGGTGACCTTCTAGGACGTTTTTCAGAAAAGCATGCAAGTGAGGACAAAGCATGCGAGAAAGCCTAATGGTGGTCTGTGGGGCTAGTGTTTAGCCTTAAGACCAATTGTGAATCACAAGGCGCCCTGCTACCGCGCCTCGGATTCATCTAGAGTCGGGGGCCGGACGTTACAAATGTTGTTGACTTTGTCAACAACTTCATTTTATCTTTAGTTCTCGGTGATTATCATATATATTTTAGCTTTGATTCAATTGGTGAGCTTCAGTGTAATTTAGAAGAAGGTACTATTTTATATCCAACCGAATTTCTAAATTCAGTGAAAGCTAACGGAATCCTTGATCAGTTATTGACATTAAAAAAAATCCACACTGATTCTACTGCATAATTTAAATCCCGCAAATGGCCTTTGTAATGGTACCAGATTACAAATTAGGCGATGCACAAAGAATATTGTTGAAGCATCAATTATATGTGGTTCGAACATTGGTGAAGTCGTTTAAATACCAAGAATCACATTAATATGTAAGAATACAAAATGATCGTTTATTTTGAAGCGGAGACAATTCCCATTGAAATTAGCTTACGCAATTACCATCAACAAGAGCCAAGGGCAAACATTATAAAAAGTAGGTCTTTATCTACCAAATCGTGTTTTCTCGTACGGCCAACTGTATGTTGCTTTATCAAGAGTGACGAGTCCCACAGGTCTCCAAATATTGATCGAAAAATAATGATCCCTCCTAATTTGGATACACAAAGAATGTTGTGTTTAAAGAAATCTTCGAAGGGGTTTGAAACTAACTACAGTGTTTATATGCTTCAGTAAAATTGTTGAATGGTTAGTTTGTTTTCCAATTTTTTTTTTTTTTACAATAAATGCTTTAGAATTTATTCCCTAAACATGTTGCTTTAAACTATAACTTCCAGGGCAACTGCATCAGGAGCTGAGTTCACAGACATAGCCAATCTATCTCGATATAACAAGGGTACCTTATATGTTAGAGTTTACAATGCTTGAGACACAATATTACCTGCCAAACAAGATGAAATACTCGGTTTCAATGCCCTGCTTATAGACGAGAAGGTATGTATTTATATTATGTTGCTTATCCATTGTATTTTAACATATATTTATAGATCAATGTATATATAAACATGTTTATGAATAATTTGAAAAAAAAAATTCAATGCCAAGAATACAGTTTACATGAACATTTTATTTGATATAGTGAATGCCAATTTTTCCTTTGTGACAGTTATATGCACCAAATAACTTAAAATTTGGTTGTATTATATGATGATGACTGCCATTTTATTCACTTTTAGCTGTACATAGGAGTCCATTATAGATTCTTTTATTTAACATTCATTCCTTTTAAAACCAGAAAAGAATATGAAATCAGTTTCCACGGTGGCAATTATTTTCAAACTATCTCTATTTCTATCTTTTTTCACTTTGTTGGTTTGCTTGATTTGGGAGTTTCTTTGGTATGTGATGGGTAAATGTTGAAATGGATTTTGTTAATTTATGTTCTTGAAATTTTGAGAGTGGCATTTGGGTTTGGAGATTGTCTGTGCTATTTAAAACAAAACACTTTGTCTGATTGCTTCATGCGGGGTTTTTTGGATCTTTTTTTGCTTCATTGTCAAACTTGATTTCTGTTACATTTGTTTATTACTGACATTTTATTCTAATTCTAATCTCTTATGTAATATCTCTCACTTATTATTGTATAAAGATAGATATTTGTTGTCTACTGTTTTGGTGGTTTGGTATACTGATACCAAGATGCTGTTTTTCAGTTACAGGTTCTCAAATTTGAACGGTATTATAAACAAATAGATATAAAATATACATGTGAGAAGATTAGATTTCAACTATAAACAAAGGTTATATAGATAAACAAATAGCTAATAGTGAGCTGGTTAGTCAGATTTGTGCTTGTGGGGTGTCTCTGGTATTGGTATTTAATTAGTGAGTAGTGTCTCCTTTTCTAGCTGACTGAGTCCGTGCTCTTTGGTCTCTGTCGTCGACCAAGGAAACAATCTCTTCCTTACCTCTCTTGCTATACAATGCAAGAGAACCTTTTTTAATTTTTTAAATTAGCTTTATATATTAATCAATTAAAGTCCCTATATAGATTGGTGTCAAGATTCGGTCACACCCTTCATGGCATATATCCTCAATCCATTTCGTTTACATCATATCCATCTGTCTAGGCTTAAAAGAGTTTGGTGTTTACATATTTGGTCCCCAAAACAATTGGGGGATTTCCATCATTCTATTATTAGTAATTCTTTCTTGGTTCTGCTAATGTGTGTGCATATTTTATTGCATTTGTTTCTTCCATTTTTGTTCCGTATTAGAGTAACAACTTAAGCATCATCAGATAAATACTTTTCTATAAAATATTGACATTAATAAACAATAAAGACAATAGTTAACTTCCTCTTATTTAAATTATTTGTAGGAACACATGATCCAGATAGTTTACAATCCTCAAACAACTAGATGGTTTCAATCTTTAATTGTAGCAGGAGAAATAATCAAGGTTGCAAACTATGCTCTACAGAATAATTTGAGAACATACAGATATGCTGTTTATCCATGGTCAATCAAATTAACTAACGCAACAGTTATAAGAAAATATGATGGACCACCAAAGCATATCCCTATATGCATATATGATTTCTTCCCATTTCAAATGCTATCATAAAGGTCACTTTAAAATATTCAAATGACAGGTAACTATATTTGCACAACCATTTGTATAAAGATTCACTTTATATTGCTTTTACATTAGTTAGACTTTGAAAAAATACACATCATGTTAAGTTCTAACTAATTGTTGCTATCACAGATGTCATGGGTTTGTTGGTTGCAATAACGTATCCAACTTCTCAAACAATCACCGGAAAAGCAGCTCCTAAAAAAGTGTTGAAATTGAGGGATATGAGGTTAGAAAGCGCATAGTTCAAACATACATGATTATTAACTTTCTAATTTTTTTTCTTAATATTAATATTTCATTTAGCAGCGGACATGAAGCAGATGTAGCACTCTGGCCTCCATTTGATGAGCAGTTAAAATGTTTCAAAATAAGTTATAACTAGCTTCAATTATATATAATTCTACTTTTGCAAATCTTGACTGACATGGTTGGTGAGTTATAGTTGTTAAAAAGGAATGACATTGTTATTATTCAGATTTTATGAAATTACAACTTACTATATTTAGTTGTTAGAGTTATAGTTATTATTAGATTCATAGATTTATGAAACATAGTCCAATATTATTCTAACACATAAGTAGCTTCAATTTAAAAAATGTGTTTATTTGAAATAGAATACCTATATTTGATATTTCGGTTATTTTCATGTCATTAGTTGAACCATTATACAATGACTGAATATTAGTTAATAATGTTATATATCAGATGAACCTCGAATGTCAACAACTTGTGGTTCAATGATAGCTATGAATGATGAGATATGCCTGCTTCAAAGGTACAACCACAAGTAAGTTCATTCTGCATTTCCCTTTTCTGTTAATAATAAATATCACAACAATAATACTTTAGTTACACACTCCATCTCACCTCTTGTATCATTTTTGAACCAGTGGACGTTCAAATTATTGATCAAAGAAACAATGTTGTAACTTCTATTGTTAGCTTCGTCAGAAATACAATGTCTGAAATTGTCACAAAACTCATCCAATTATATCCAACTTCAAACAATTTACACTTTCCAAATATTCCCATGTGTAGACAGCAAGATTTGGTGATGGCTTGTGTTTTTGTGATTGGTTCTATGGGACTTGCTGTATTTGTGTCTATAGAAGTGTTTGGTGAAGTTGAGTATGCTGGAGTTTACTTGAATCCAGCAGGGTGTTTGGGTACAGCTTTGTTGCATGGTGGGTCTTTGTGGGATAGTCATTTGATTTTCTAGGCCGGGTCATTTTTGTCTTGTGTTGTGTATTAGGTTTACCAACTTCTTGTCCACAGATGATTTTGTGATGGAGGATGATGAAGAGTATAAATTTTGTGAAATTGACTAGAGTTTGTTGCTTTGATACTCATAAGTCTACTGACAAACATATATTTCAAAATCAACTCATTTCACTATGTAACTTTCAAGATCAAATTTATCTTTGCAGAGCAGAAATATTGGGAATAGATGTTTACAAAGGATGGTGGTATAAAGGCTGTAAAACTTACATAAAAAGGTGTTTCCTATCATGGTCAATCATTCCTCTACGTCTTTTGTGGAGATGTTGATTCATATATTCCAAGGTAAAAAAACCTTTCAGTTTCACAACTGTTTCATTATATATTTTCTACATGTTTCTATACCATCACTGTTTGTAAACAAAACTTATTATAAACAACTTACATGCACAGGTACAAAATGAATTTGGATGTCACTGATGGCACTGGCACTACAAAATTTGTGTTATTAGACACCGTAGCGGAAAGGTTCTTTCAATTTCCTGGCAGCAAGATTAAAAACACATATGATCCCTCAAGTATTCCTGCTTTCATGGTTAATAAAATAAAAAAATGTTACAAAAACATTTCATGTGAAGATCAACATACGAGATCCAGGAATTTCTTTCACCACTGAAAAAATATTGAACACAGATGGTGCTAGAAGTGAACTCCCACAAATATCTGAGAGGTAATTATTTTTCTCATTATACTAATACAATTAGTTATTTAATTTGTTCAAACACTGAAAACCTCTGATAAAGATCTGACATACAAAGGCTTCATCCAAAGCTTGATGAACCAGTGCTAGGTAGTTCCAAAAGGTATGCATTCTAAATTCAGCACTTTATATACAATAATTTTCAAAACTAACATGTTATATCACACAGGGGTAAGCATATCACAAAAAATAAGAAAGAATGTGTCTCTGTGATTAAAGGAAATGAGCTTGGTAAGCTTATCACTTGTACTTATGCTTGACTTTTGTTGACTCACTTACATAGATACTGGTACTTGAAAGAAGAAGAAATATTATAATTTGATTACTAAATCTATAGATATAATTAAATCTTCCCATTCATTAAAGTTAAACTTCACACTAAACTTACATTGCATTGAATTTTTGATAATAAATCATTCTTAGTCTGTACATGTCTTTATCAAATAGTATATTCTATGTGTTATATTACTCAACTTTTAGCATATTTGAAGTGTTTATTCATTCTCCTATTAGGAACTGTTGGATCACATGGTTAAACAGCTGCTATTTACAACATACGCAGTTGACAGAATGCTATGAAGAAGACTTGTTGTACATAATCATTTTGTTATAATAGTAAGATGTTGCAATTTTGATTTTTTGGGAAGTTTGTCTCCGGTTTTTAGTAGATGTAAAAATAGATGTCAAATAGATAGGGCATCAAAATTGCAACGTCTTAAGTAAAGTAAAATCGGTAAGTGAACAATAATGTAGTCTTCTTCAGGCATAATCTAATAAATATAATCTATATGTTAAATACCATGTCTTTTGTTGGAGTGACAATGGGGTTTTAAAAAAGGTGTAGAGAACATGCTTTGGAGATGGTTTCTGTTGTTGTCGCTGGTTCTATAGGACTTTCTATATTTATGTCTGTATGGTTAGTTGAATTGTTTGTGGTTTGTTGGTAGCATTTAAGCTTTATAAGGAAATGGAGTTGTTATTTACATTACTAGAAGTGTAGAAAAAATAAAAGTTGCTGGCGGAAATTAGATATGTTTTAGTTTTGTTTTTAGGGTTTTAAATTAAGCAGGTTATGATTGTTTTCCATTATGAGCCTTAATGATTTTATTGTATTTTTGGAGCTGAATGTTATGAACGAATAAGAATAGATTGAATCAGGATTCATTGGTGACTAACTTTATCTATTTCAATTGATGTTTTCTTCTACTTTTGGCAATGTTGTTTAGGAATCTTTCATTAGCAGTTTGGATTAACTTTGTTGCTTCTGCAAGTATGTTTTGCTTTAGATATTTATTGTTTTTCTTTTTATATAAATTGGTATTTTGCACATGGGTTTGTCTTTTTTCATTAAGTTATGAATAAGTTATGTTGGACTCTGTTTCCAGACAAAATGTGCAGTTGGTGATTTCTTTTGTGGCCTTTCAAACTCCTTTTATGATATCATTTTTATCTATAAATACGTTATGTATCGAGATGAATGTCTTGGAATGCATTCAAAGATTTTCATTCTATAGATAAATGTATCTAAACTGTAATGGCAGCAGCTGAAGCAAGGGCAGTATGGCAGCGGACAGCTAATCGTTGCTTTGTTCAGCAAGATGCCAAAAGAGCTCCTAAATTAGCGTGCTGCCATTACACTCTAGATATGCTGAGACAATGTTATGATGAGTCTGGTGAATTTCAGTCAAGCTTTGTTGCATGGTGGGTCTTTGTGGGATGCTCAATTGTTTTCCTAGGCTTATGTTTTCTAAAAAACAAACCTCTTTAAAAAGGTTATTAAAACACCGAGCACAATGACCTTCTTTTGATAATATATGAACAAGTGGACAACACAAGAGACTGAGTTTATGTTTTCTGAAAACTACAAATTCATCGCAGCTATGTCGTGGGCCTTCTAACTAGTAATTATTATTTAAGACTTTTTTTAAAAACTATACTAAAAAATAAAAATAGGATATTTTATATTTAAAATTAGTTTTTATTATGAAAATTTGAGTTATTTAAGTGAAAAAATGTTGAAAATGGAAATTAAAATATTTTTTATTTTAAATATTAAATTTAAAAATGAATAATTATAATGTGATTATTTACATCAACCCTAAAAATAATATTAATAAATATAATAATAATTAATTTGAAATTGTATTTAAAAAATTATAATAAGATAATTTATTTTGTTGTTAAATAATTTAAATAATAATAATAATAATTTTTGGTGGGTTCATGGATTCGAGTTAGGGTACCCGAATCCAAATCTAAATCCATTGTAAGAAGAGGATTGAAAACATTATCCAAATCCATGAATCCGTGAACCCAAATCCATCATGAATTCTATGGATGGGTATCTACGGGTTCGTGGGTTCGTGGATTTTTTTTGCTATCCCTAGTTTAGATTTTGTTCTTTATTGAGTTAGATACTCCTATATGAATTAAATTTTATGTTTCCTATAAATATGGAATGTACTGTAGAGTTTTAAGTATGACATGTAATATTGGTTGAGAGCACAGAGAGTCTGTGAGTTGAGTTATCTGTTCATCAATTTGTTTGATTGATTGGATACGATTGTTTGGTAGATTATTGAGAGAGGGAGAGTAGTCTAATTGTTTGTAAGATTGTTTCGAAATAAAAAGTTGTTGACTTCCGTGGATTAAGCAATTTGCTAACCACGATATATCATTTGTGTATTTTGTCTATTTTGATCTTGATCATTGAATAGGTTACAGAAAATGATGATAATATATATATATACATATATTGCAGTTGCTCTGAATTACGGTTTGAGTTCGGTCTAGAAGTGAGTGGTATACCACATTGTGAGTTGGATAAGACCAAACAGAAAGTTGATCTTGCAAAATGAGAACGTGACGTGCGGAAGTTGGGAACGCCGGTTAGGTGTCTGCCAAAGACACTCCGACGCTCAAATCAGTAAATATTTTTAAGATTAATGAATATAAATAAATATCTCTTTTTTTCATGAATATAAAGATAGCAAGATTATCAGAGTAACAAGAAAATTTTAGAATACTTTTTAAAGAAGTTCTTAGTCTGGGAATCGATTCCTTTAAATGGCTCGTTTGTGCTATTTATAGACGATTTTGAGACTATCAATATAAGCAGTGGAAAGGAATCGAGGATCTTCCCGGCATTATTTTTAATAATCGAATTAAGGATTCATTAAAGATCAAATCAAGAGATCTTTATGATTGGTTAGATTTGTCCATCCAAACAATTAAATCTGGACCTAAAAAAAATCTTTAGATTCAAAGAGTAATAAATCTAAAATTTTTTGTGAAAATTCTTTTAAATGGGCTTTTTAAAGTTCACAATACAATTATAGGTCTATTTTGAAAAACATACAAAAACAAATTTTTAAAAGTTTGGTTTTCACTCTATAGGCCGAGTTTTCCAAAATACTCCTGAACTTTTACAATTCACAGATTTTTTGAATTATGCTCACAGTCTTGAATTACGGTCACAGTCTGTGAATGACCTATGCAGTGAAAATTAAAATTTAGATTTTGAAACTTTTCAAAACAAGCCTATAATTGTATAGCAAACTTTGGATTATTTCCAAAAACCAACCGCATGTTTGAAAAATTAGCCAAAAACCTATAGCTTTTTCATTTTTGGCCACAAACCAACATTCTGATAGTTTCCATCCATTTAACTTTTCATCCGTTAGTTAATGAACAGTAAATGAGGGCATTTCAGTAATTTCAATTTTTTTAAAAATAAAAAATAATTATAAAACAAAAGAAAATAAAAAATTATTTTTCAAAAAAAGAAAATTATAAAAATACATCCGGTTACTATGTATTGACTCACAGAAGAACAATAAAATGAATAAAATCTGCCAGAATATTGAATTTTAGATAATGTTTGATTTAATCAGTATTTTGGGTGGGCTACCCTAATGGCCCAGCCCACCTTAATAAAGCCCACCAGTTAAGTGGTGGGTTAAAGATAAGGATGAGGGAAGTTGATTGGTACTCAACTTCCACCTTATTATTGAAATCACGTACACGTGATTTTATAGAATGATTCTAGAGAGAGAATCAGATAATAACCAGATTTTCAAACACTCTGGAATACTCTGAAAACATAGAGTTTCATTTAGAAGAAAATCGAAGTTCTTTCTTCTTTGCGTTGTCTCCTTTTACGTCTATTGATGGTCGCTTTTATCCGGTGAATTGAGAATTCCAGTTCGTGTTGTATAACGGTTCAGTGATAGAATCTCGACCGATTGAATAGTATAGTATCTCTATCCAACTATACATTTTCGTTGTAGTATGTATATTTAGAACTACATACCTGTTATTATTTTGCTTCATTGGTATAAGAGCCTTTAATATGCTAGTTGTCGGTTTTAAGGTTTTAATGATATATAAATTTTTCTGAATAAAATCATGTTTTTTGATGAGAGTTAAACCTGAAACCTCAGGTTCAAGTTAGGTACTATCCGCTACGCCATATATGTTACATGGTATGTGTTTAACATAAATTATTATATTACATATTAAAATGTGTATGCTTCTTTATTTTTTGTATAGAGTAATTAATTATATGTTAATTAATTTTTGTGACTTTAAATTGATATTAGCCTTATTAATTTATTGTCATATACACAGGTCATCCTTTGTGCATTTGTGCTGGGTTTTGCACAGGATAGATCCATATTGGCTCGGGTTTTATTGTAAATGCTATTGAATTTCCCATGAACAAGTATGGTATTATCCCACTAATTCATTGTTAATGACATTAATGTTTGAAGCTCCAGAGGAGATGGTTCACCTTTTTAATTCCTCAATAGTCGGAGCTTCAACTGGCCGCTCAATTGGCAGCACTTACCATATTAGATTATCCACATTCGTCTCTAGTGCCGCAACCTCCGGAAGACGATGATGAGGTCGTTGAGGTTCTTCCTGTTTTTAATTCCAGAGATACTTTTAATCTCAGATGATGAGGTTGATGATGAGTGCGTGGAAAAACCTAAGCATGTAGAGGTGATAGATATTGGTACTGATACTAAGAAAGATGACGATCCAAGAGATGTCAACTGCTTACTTGGTAGCTCTCAAATGCCGGCAGTCCAAGATTCTTCCATATACTCTCCTAGTCGTGCTAGAGAGTGGAGTAGGAGAATCCAGATGCCCGAATGGATAAAAGCTGATGATGTTGGCCCTAGTTTAAATCATTGGAAAGATTTAAGAAAGAATCCTGAAGTAAATCCCGAGGAGGACCTTGAGACAAGGGAACAATCAGACCTTGGAGATCAGAGCAAATGCATTTTCTTTATGATCATTTTTGCATGATAGGCATCATTTCAATGGCATATTATTATATGATTATGGTTGTTTCATATGTTTTTCCATGATTATTTTTAGCCGGTTATTATTATATTCTTATCTTTTTTGTGAAATGATTTGAATGCATGAAATGTTGATTGTTGGTCATTTTTTCATAGTCGCTCTGATCTTGTTGTATGATGGGGGAGTCCTAAATATGATGTATTTTTAGGGCTATATTGCTCCCTAGCATGATTGGGTATGATCACTACGACCGGAGGATGTGGAGGGTGATTAGGTAGTCAAACTATCTTTTTCGAATCCCCCCTCTTGGTTAAGTCCTTGTATCTATGATTTCTTAGGTCGGAGAAATAGTATTATTGGATGAAATTCTGCTAAATTAAGAACATAGATGGGTCTCAACGTTATTTGTATTTATCAGTACTAGCATCTGCTTCGAAATCCATAGTCGATGAGTTAAACAAGTACGAGAAAATGAATGGTGACGGTTATGATTTCTGGCACCTAAGATTTAGTATATTCTCAAAGAACAGCAGGCCCTTAAAACCTTGAGAAACACCATGGTTCAACTTGAGCGAGGGTAATTTGCACAGAATAGGCATAATATTATGGGGGCCTATATATGTCCTAGAAGCGCAATAACAGCATTGCGAGGACCTCAATCCTCTCTAGCTTGGCTGATGACCTCATATGTGCATATGAGGGTCATGAGACAACCCAGGACATTTGAGATGCTGTAAAGGACAAATTCTGTGGTTCTTCTACCATGAAACTACGACGGTTACTAGTTAATTTTGATGTTGACAAGAAGCACATGGATCACCGTTACATATCTCTGGGAGATAACTAACATGATACGAGAGCTTTGGTCAGTCAATCATATCCTTATAGATGAGCAGCAAGTGCAGATGGTGATCCAGTTTTTTCCTTACGGCTGGAAACATATGAAGATAAACATGATGCATAATGATAATATCAAGGGAGTTGATGATATTTCTCATCATGTTGAGCTTGAGGATAAACATTTGGTGTAGATTAATCCTCGAAGCAGCTTTATATGACTAAGACCAGTGAGCGCATGAATAACAAGCGTAAGAGGGGCCAGAGGAGCACAAAGAAAGGAAAGGGTATCGTAAACCTTAATAAGATCAGATCTGGAATCCAAGGAATAAGCTCTAGTATGGTGTCGGTAAAAGGAAGGGCAAGAGTAAGACTAAGTGTTTTAAACGTGAAAAGATGGGGCGGTTTGCTCGTGAGTGCACTGAGCAAAACATATAGATACTTTTTCACAAGTTTGCCTGTTGTTATATTTTAATTTCCAACTTTATTTTTGTTTTCCGAGGCTCATCCAATGTGGATTATAGACTCAGGCACAATAGGCCACGAAGCTCGAGATAGAGGAGTATTCATGAGTATCATCAGATTTTATGAGATACTAACTGGATATATGTAGGGAAGAACTCGTATGTTCTTATGCGGAGTATAGGCTCCTGCATATTGATGATCTGAGGAGGCCAAAATTTCCTACATGTTGTCACTACGCTCCGAATATAAGGCACAATCTTGTCTCTGTTCCTGGTTTTACTCTCTTATGGATATAAGCTTGTTTTTTTTGTTTTAGAATGATAGCTTGACTTTGTCATTTTTGTGATGTTTTTGTTGGTTTTTGGACAAATACAAGATGGTTTTATGGTACTGGATATTAAAAGTTATGCATATCCTTCATTAGTTGAGGATAGTAGTGATTCTTTTGTTTCATCTTCTGATTGTGAGCTGAATACATGGCATGCTAGACTTGGTCATATTGGATAAGAATGAATGAACAGGTTGGCCAAAGAGGGGATTTTAGGATCTTATGACAAGATCGAATGGCAACCTGTGGTCATTGTCTAGCCGAGAAAGCTACTAGAAGACTTTTTAGTAAGGTTACTAGAGCTAATAATCACTAGAGCCAATTCATTTTGATATTAGTGGACCAATGAATATTAAGAGTAGGAAGGATGCATCATATTTTTATGCCTTTATAAGATGAATTTATCTCCCATAAGTTTGAAGCTTTGTGTTGCTTCATGAATTTTATTGCTTGCTATGGTGGAGAATCAATTAGATAAGACATTGAAAAGTACCATGTACTGACTGAGGACTAGAGTATCTATCTGAACAATTTGAGCAATTGTGTCAGGAAAAAGGTATACTGATATACAGTTGACTATTCCTAAAACTCTAAATCAGAACAGATTTGCTAAGCAAAGGAATAGACTTAAAATAGTTGGATCTATGATGGCATAAGCTAATCTCTAAATCTCGGATTGGAGAGATACATCCTAATTGTGGCTCACATTCTTAATTGGGTCCCTACAAATCAGTGACTTTATATAACACCCCATATTGAGACAGAGTTAAAAGGAATTAAATTGCTACCCATATCACCAATTTGCACATTGTTTTTTGGGAGCCCAGAACTTGAGAACTCCAAAGTTAAGCATGCTTGTCTTGGATCAATCATGGGATGAGTGACCTTCAAGGAAGTTTCCCGAAAAGCAGGCGAGTGAGGAAAAAGCATGCTGGAAAGCATAATAGTGGTATGTGGGGCTAGTGGTCAGTCTTAAGACTGATTATGAATGACGTGGCGCCCTGCCACCGCGCTTCGGGTTCATCCGGGGGCGAGGGCTGGATGTTACAAATGGTATCAGAGTAACCCTGCGACCGCAAGTACGCCTATGGATATAAAAGCCCTAGGCATTCGTCTAGCAGGGGTAAAGTTTCTGGAAATGATATGGGCCAACCACAACGAGGACGTTGGGTCCTAAGAGGGGTTGATTGTAACACCCCATATTGAGACAGGGTTAAAAGGAATTGAATTACTACCCATATCACCAATGTGCATATTGGTTTTTGGGAGCCTAGAACTTGAGAACTCCAAAGTTAAGCGTGCTTGGCTTGGAGCAATCTTGGGATGGGTGACCTTCTGGGAAGTTTCCCGGAAAGCATGCGAGTAAGGTTAGTGGTCAGCCTTAAGATCGATTGTGAATGATGTGGCACCCTACTACCGCGCTTCGGGTTTATTCGGGGGCGGGGGCCGGACGTTACACTTTAACTCCATACGAGTATTTGAATAGGTTAGAAAACTGATCGCTCCTATGTACGACCCTAGAGGTGCGTTTACGATGTACATGATCTTTCTAGTAAATATGAAAAGTTAGACATTAGGGAGGAAATGTTTTTTCATATGTTACCCTGAGCAGTCCAAAGGATATGTACTAATAGGAGAAAGTTAAGAGGTGTATATCTCTGAAATAGAGTCATGTGATGAGGTTTGAAGAGAATGAATTTGTGAGATGAGGTGATGTTAAAAGAGAGGCTTCCTTCTTTGAGTAAGATGAATCAAAGGACTTGATACCACCGAAAATGTAGAGGAACATAATAAAGATAAAATGGACTCTGTTCTTAGTGGGAGCAATCAAGTGCCAATCGAATCAGCTCCACAGCTTAATCGCAGTGGGAGCAAGCATGAATCATCAGTTTGAATATGAAGAAGATTTTAGTTCCCCAACGATGTTTTGAGATCGAAGGGGAGACTTTCATGTTGACTTCACATGACGATTATGCACCGAAGAATGTGAAAGAAACTTTTAAATCACTGACAAACGATTTATGGATTAAAGCCATGGAAGAGGATATGGAATCAATGAAAAGTAACTGTGTCTGGGACTTGGTCGATTCACTGCCAAATAGAAAAGTCATTGGAAATTAGTTGATCCTTCGCATTAAAATGGAAGGCATATGGCTTGGTTAAAAGATATAATGCGAGATTGACGGCGAAAAGTTATACCTAGTAAGAGGGTATGACTATAGAGAGATTTTTTTCTCTTATGGTGAGATTTACATCCATTCATCAAATCTTTGCACTTGTCGAACATATGGACTTTGAATTACATCAAATGGATGTAAAAGACTACATTCCTCAATAGAGGACTGGACGAGGAGATTTACATGGAGATGCCTGAAAGTTTTATAACTGAAAGCCAAGAAAGTAATATCTTTAAGCTCTTAAGGTCCACTCATGGACTTAAGCAATCCTCTAGACAATGGTACCTTCATTATATCAAATCTGTCATTATCATATGGATTTCAAATGACAGAAGAGGACCATTGTGTATATGTAGAAAGGTCAAAAGAAAATTTTGCAACATTGTCTATACATGTTGACAATATCTTAATGGCGTGTAAATAAGCTTTTACTTGAGGTAAAAGAAATTGGTTATTTGTTACTTTCAAAATTGTGGACATGGGTGAGACTGCCTATTTTTTAGGAGTAAAAAACTCAACGGGTTGAGAGAGAAGGATCTTGGCGTTAACGCAAGAACCTTATATATGAAAGATCCTTGATCTTTTTCTTATGGCTGGCTATAAGCCAATGGATACACCCAGGTAGACTCTAAGTCTTGATATATGTCTTAAGGCTCTGCAAGGGCGTGAGAAAATGAAATATGTACCAGATGTGAATGTCATCAGAAGCCTGATGTATGCAATTATGTGTACGAGGCCATATACCTGTTATGCAGTTGGACAAGTAAGTAGATATTAGTCGAACCCGTGAAAGAAACGTTGTATAGCTATCTAAAGGAATACTTGCTTACTTGAAAGGAAACGCATATTACTCTTCGTGTCATTAAGGCAGCGTTATGCGCTTAGTTGGATACATAGATGGAGACTGGGGCGGTGACCTAGATGAAAGAAAGTCCACTTTTAGGTATGTATTCATACTAAGCCATGGGGCTATTTTCTAAAGTGGCAAGAAGCAGACTTGCATAGCATTATCAACTATGGAAGCAGAGTTTGTAGTTTGCTTAGTGGTTTTGCAAGATGTGTTTTGGCTATGACGATTCTTGGAGGATCTATTTTTGAAAAGTGATGAGCCTAAGCTAGTTACTATTTATTGTGATAACTAGATGGTCATAGCATATAGAAAGGATGCTAAGTATCACAACAAGTCTAAACACATAGAGACCAAGTCAAATTTTGCCAACCATATTGTGACTAAGAGAATTATAACGATCAGATACATATTTACACCTGATATGGTGGCAGACTCTCTTACCAAAGTTGTGCCAAATATGTGTTTGATGTGCACGCTTGATGGTTAGGTCTGCATAGATTGTGGTATCTTTGATTGTTTTATCTATGTTCATATGTTTATTATTTTATTGATGTGCCCAAGAGTCTAGCATATTTGGAAATTTCTTATCCGAGAGTATGTCATCAGGTATTGGAGACTGGTGCACTTTCACGCACAGTCGCCTTGATTATCCTAGGGATAATGCAAGATGGGACTTGTACGCTTATGCTTTGTTGAATAGGATTCTAGAGTGTTTTGGGAAGAAGCATGCATTTATAGTCGCCTTGACAGGTAGTCAAGATGAGATTCTCTCTATAATGATTGAGGATCGCTCATGATTTTACTCCACTATCACGAGACCTGATTAGCCGGACTGGATTCTTGAGTCGCTATACTAGGGATTGTATTAGCGATAGAATCTATGGGATAGTCGAGCTATTGTCCGCACGGTGAATTAATAAAATCTTGAAACATACGCGCCCTTAATTGTGGCAAGATTCTTTTTGACGCATGTGTTATACCGTGCGTGCTCATTTGTTAACCATTGTGGAGAACAAGTCGAGACGGTCCCTCGTTCCTTGTTGTGCAAGATCCACTTTATTTGTGTATCCTCAAGACAGTCATCTCTTCTATCTAGGACTGTGAGAGTGATGTCTGTATCATTAGCATGTCTTTTTTATGGTCATGATAATACGGCCTATGTGGCATGTCTATGGTGTCAGTTACCTTTCATTGACTTTTGGAGGAAGAGCGACTGGAAGGTTTAGACTAATTTCACAAAAACTAATCACATGCGCGCATGTTGTGGTTCATAGGAACACACTCGTGATTTGGGAGTACTCCAAGATATTAGACTGCTTTATAGGGACTAAACGCGTCCGATGTGAAATCATGTCGAACCTAGGATGTACCAGAAATAAATTTCGAGTACTTTCTCCAAATCATATGGGATGGAGAATCTGGTTCATTGGTCACACCGTTTATTTGTGTGTATAATCATCCAATGATGAATAGTTGAAGACAATCGCATATTTATTGCTAGTCGTGGGGGCTGGGCACATATAATGTGAGTGAGAGATGTTGGATTTAATTAGTATTTTGGGTTGACCACCCTAATGGCCCAGCCCACCTTAACAAAACCCACCAGTTAAGTGGTGGGTTAAAAATAAAGATGAGGGAAGTTGATTAGTACTCAACTTTCACCTTATTATTGAAATCACATACACGTGATTTATAGAAAGATTCTAAAAAGAGAATCAGATAATAACCAAATTTTCAAACGCTTTAAAATACTCTGAAAACAGAGAGTTTCATATAAAAAAAAATCGAAGTTCTTTCTTCTTTCTCGGCTGATTTTTGAAAATTCCCTTAAACTTTTTATACACAAAACAAAATTTTCCCAAAAATTTTTGAATTTAAAAGTTAGATAAACTTAAAATCTTGATGGACGGTTTTTGACCACGGGACTTGTGGTGTTATTGGTTTGGACCCGTGCTCTCACTACTTATATAAAATTATCTTGAAACCCCCAAATTAGTAGGAATAAAAATATATATATATATATTTAAAAAAAATTTAAAAACAAAAAGTCAATAAACCATAGTTTAATTAATTAATTAATTAAGTCGTTGTTGCATGCTTTTCGATTTGGTGGTGGACCCCCACAACCTGAATTGACGCCTGGGATTAGATGATTAATTGACACTCGAATATCTTTACAGCTTCTTCTCTTTGGACTCACCATGAATCAAATTTTTTATTTCTATTTATTACATTTTCTTTTTCTTTTATTTTAATTTAATTTATTTTTTATTCTATCTATTAGTACTTTGAAGTAAAATACAAATAACTTGGTTGACGCACTTTATTCGTCTGACCTGAGCTTAACAATTTTATATACGGAAAATGAAAAATATGTATAATATACGAATTAATTAAATGTTGTTTGTATGAATTAAATTTAAATGACAATGGACATTTTCTGTATCATATAGATATTAAATAATATTATTTTAAAATTTTATATTTTATAAACCATATAAATAAGTAAGCTGCACTCACAATATAAATATATATATATATCTTTAAAAAATTAATGACATAATAAGATCTTATTTAATTAATAAATTAATCAAGAAAACAATAAAATTAGTTATATATATAATTGTAATTTTCTTTTTAAATTTAATTTCACATTAGTGATCAATCAGGTATAATATATTTATGAAAAAAAAATATTTATCTATAATTTATCATATTCAAAAGTTATTTTATAATTTTTTTTTAATAACAATAACCCATTCCTACTTATTGTTTTATTTAAATTGTCTAAATATTTTATAAAAAAAATAAAAATTATCATATATTGTCATAATCAATTTGGACTTCAATTTTGTTTCTTAAAAAATATAATACTACTAAATATATAATTAATATGTTTCAAGCATTAGAAAAATATTGTTCTAATAATTTTGTATTACAATTAAAAGTTAGCACGGTTGAGATCATTATCAAAGTTAAACAAATAGGCTTGTATTCTATCCTATATCTAAATTCGAAAATCTTACAGAGTTAGATGGATCGATTATTTTCTGGTAGGAGTAAAGAAACATTGTCCAAAACAGTAGTTCTCTCCATATATTGTTACACAATGAGTTTATTTTAATTCCCTTCAACCCTTTGCAACAAGTTCGATTCTATGTTCTCTAAATTCTAGTGGGGTTCTAAAAACGATGCTAGGAAGATTAGTTGGTGTGGGTAGAACAAGGTATGCAAACCAAAAGAATAGGGCGGAATGGGTTTCAAGAACTTATGAATTTTTAACCAAGCTTTATTAGCTAGGCAAGTATGAAGAATGTTTACGAATGCTAATCTTTTGGTGGCTAGAATTCAAAGGCCTAAATACTTTAGGAATTAAACCTTACTCAAAATAACAACTAAAGTAAGATCTTCTCACATATGGTAAGGGATTCCGTGGGGAAGGGAGCTCTTGATGCGAGGTCTACAGAAAATAATTATACACATCGTGACACTTTATAAAGATCTTTGGATTCCTAAATTGAATACCTTTCGACCAATTTCTACTACCCATGTACATTCTCAACAGATGCTAGTGTCACCATTAATAAACCTAAATGATACAAATTGAACGCTGAGTTAACCAGGCATACATTTTATCTAGAAGATGCAAACTGGATTTTTTCGATTCCACTCTTTGTGAAAGCCTTTAAAGACTAACTCATGGTTTTAACACTTTGATAATTTTGGATCATACTCGATTAAGTTTGGGTATAAAGTGGCAATTGGATTTAATTGTTCAAAGTCATCTCAACAGTAGTTCCTACTTTAGTGAGTTGGTGGAAGATGTTACGGCGGCTTTGAATACCTCCAAATGTTATAATATTCATTTAGAATGCTTGTTAGAATGATATCCCTATTGCAATCAACCTAAAGAGAATGAACATCACAATCTCTGATAATTGCCCAATTTACTTGTCGAAGATAAAAAATGGAGTACATGCACTACTTTGGTGCAAGAATGTGAAACAAACCTGGTTAGACTCTCCTTCCTTGACCTTCATCCAATCCCATAAGCAAGCTAGTTCCCTCCTTGATATTTTTTTATTTGTGTATCATGTTTTTCATTTGCAACATCTTGAACTTTTTTTCTATACTCTTTGAACCATTTAAGGAAATAAGAATGACTTGAATAATGGTTTGCTGATGAAAACTCCTCTAGATTCTTACTTCTGAACCATTGATTACCGGTAAGAGTTTAAATCTTAAAACTTTTTATGTGTATGTTTGGCATTAGATTTTTAATTAGATGTTAGATCAACGCTTCAGATAACGTTAGCAGTTAGCTGCTAAATTAAATTTTAAATTAGCTGTAAAGTTAGCTGTTGGGTTGAACGTTTGGTATTAATTTTAGTTTTTAAATTAGTTGTTACATATAAAATTACTAAAATTTATTACAGATATAAATATAATTCAGAAGATAATGATATAATTAATTATAAGATAAAGTTTAATAAAGTAAATCACTATTAGCGTTTGGGTTGAAAGCTATCAAAGATAGTTTTTTTAAATGTTATCTTAAACGCTAATTAAAACGCTAAACGCTAATTGAAACGCTATTACCAAATACGTTTTTTTTTAAAAAAGATAATATATAATCTAAACACTATCTAAAACGCTAATTGAGAAGCTTTCCCAAACACACACTAAGAAATACTTAGCCACTCCTTGCTCTCAATCTAAGCTCTCATGTTTGGATACCTTATCTAAGTTCGAAAATGAAGCTTAATACAGACGCATTGTTCAAAAGTGATTATTTTGGAGTAGGTTTGGAATGGTTACTTAGACCATGCAAGCTTGGTAATATGAGTTAGATCTTCATTTTGTCTAGACCCAATTTAGTTATTCAAGTAGAGGGTGACGACCCTTTGAAATGGATAACTATAGGCTAAGTCACTTAGAATCTCAATTTATATAGTAGAGATTAATGCTCTTGCTATTTGTAACATGATCAATTCCAATTAGACCAGCTTAGATAGTTTGGAACTGATTATTCTTTTTAGATTAGAGAGTTGTGTTTGGAGGTAGGAATCTGCATGTGACATCGTATTACCTACTAGAGAAATGAGATGACCTATGTCGTAGCCTCAAAAGCTTTTCACTCCAAAATAGAGAACTCTAGGCACAATGTCAAGAAGATGTTTTTCTTTCTTCCCTTATTGAATGATAAATATTGAGTTATAAAAAAAGTTTCGTGCATTTCCAACTTCAAATATTTGCAACATTATTGTTTATACATGCTCACAAGGAGATTTAGACACGCTTACAAGGAGACTTAGACACATGGTCAATAATAATAGGAAGAGAATAAAAATAGAAATTCACTTGATATAAATTATTTGTAACAATTCCCCTTCGATTTCCATCAATTTATTGTCTCATTGAAAATTTTATTAGAAAAAAAATCGGTAGGATAAAATTTGGACGAAAAGAAAAAAAAAAGTGCAGTCAAATCCAAATAATACAAAAAGAGTGCAATCAAATCCAAACAATACATCACTTTCCCTAATTAAAACAACCATAATTCAAATATCTAATGAAAAAGCCTTTAAATTCTGATTTCATGAAACAATTTCTTAAAAGTTGATATTGAAAATGTCTTCATTAATAAATCAGACATTTATTAAAAATAAAATTTGCTTTACGTCAATTTTTTCATATTAGTGAAGCCTGTGGGTGTGGAAAATTTTGGCTATATATATGCTTCATTCTATCCCATTTGATATATACTCTTCTCATTTGAGCAACACGGATAACATTATCTTCATATATTATTGTTGCCTCTTTCATTGTTCGAGAAATACAGCCTAAACTCTACATTCTCAACTTGTTTTATGAAGTGTCAAAATTTAAGCATGATTCAAGATGTAGCAACTAGACTTTACTCTATAAATCTTCATGAAATAGTGATGTCATTAAGATGAAAATATATTCATTTTAAGAACAAGCCTTATATGGAACCGGCAGATACTTATCATCAACATAACCTATCAAACACGAAGGATTTTTTTAATTCGAATACAATAACATTAAAATCAACTGTTCATTGAAGAAATTTGAGAATATGCTTATTGTATTATTATAATAATATCAAAATCAACAGTTCATTGAAGAAACATGAAATTATGCTTATTCTATTACAATATCGATGAGTTGTAATCGAATTATTTATAGCCAATAAATTATAGCAAAAGTAATATATATATTCTCCTACATTGGGCTAGATATATATGAGGGCAATAATTACACACCAATATGATGTTTTAGAATCCAAAATAGTTTCATCATCATATTTTTGTCTAAATTGATATTTATTGGGATCAAGTGAATGAACAAGCATTTGAGGTGGTTAAGGGATGACATTTTTTTTCAAATTAAATATTTTCAAAATAGTTTATGAATGAGCTCTCTGATGGACTGAAATTCCATTAATTTATTGTTTAATTTCTAATTCCAAATATTTTTTTTCCTTATGGCTTTCATTTTAAAATCTCTTTTCAAATATTCAATAGTGTTTTAGACTTGAGTTCTAGCTGAATTCATATCTTCAACTTAGGTGCTACTATTTAAAATCCAGATCCTAAATTTGTTATGAACACACATGGCAGATAACATCGTTTATGTATCCTTCTAAAATTAAGCATTTAATTAGATTATTATATCATATTCGTCCAAGACATTTTCCTATATAATTATCTTTATAATTTCACAAAACATAACCTTCGACGTTCATTAATTTTAGAAAATTTAAATCCTTTTGGATTTTTTCATACAAATATTTGTATTTAGAGAGCCATACAACTATGTAGTTACAACATCCATTAGTTTCATTTCCAAATTTCTTTATATGTCCAGTCCTATAAAAAAATGAAAAGTAATCATATTCATCATAGATGAATATGTTTCATTAAAATCAATTAAAAACCTCGATAAGAAACCCTAAGTAACTAATTAGGCTTTTTATCTTGCAATTAAAATTTTCTCATTTCAATTCTACCGGATTTTTTTTCCATTTTGGCTAGTTATTTAATTCCTTACACCCATTTATGGATTGTGGTTCATGATATCATTTATTACTTCAATAGTTGATGTTACGACTGGATATGAGTCGAGTTGAGCCCTAGTTCGGCTATGCTCATTTCATATTTATCGAGCTCGAGCTCTCATTTAGTTGACGAGCTTATTTTCTAAGCTCAAGCTCAACTCACTTAAAGTTCACGAGCTGCTCGAGCTCGATGAACTTATTTGATAACTATATACTAAGTTCGTATAATTTATTTAAAATAATATTTAATTTCAAAAGAAGAGACATTTCATAAATTAATTATATTTTTATATTACTTTACTTTATAGAATTTTATTTTTATTTTTATTTTCAATAAAAATTATGTGAATACGCATCCAAATCAATTTAGTTGGAAAAGTGAATTATATTTTACTTTTTTATTTTTTATTTATATATCTATGTATGTATTATATTTTATAATTTTAATTAATAAAATTAATAGAGCTACCTCACGAACCAACGAGTCGAACACATCCAAGCTCAAGCTCAACTCATTTAATAATCGAACTAAAAATTAAAACTCAAACTTGACTCACTAGCTCATGAATAAAACTTATCGAGCAATTACAGAATTGAGTGGCTCACGAGCTGACTTGACTCATGTCTAGCCCTAGTTGCTGCATGTGAAAACACATTGTCAATACTAATATTGTCATGTTTGCAACTTTCTTTCATTTAATTTATAGGTACCTTCTCATTTCAAGATATATTTACATCTTTAGAGATCTTTTCTTCATTTGAATTTTTTATTTTCAGAAATTGTAAATTCTGTATGTCATTTTCTAAAGATATTTTATCAACATTGTTCTCATTTCTATTTTCTAATTTTCAAATTACAAAATCTTTGGACCCAATAAGTCTACAATATTATTTTTGGATTTCTGATGTCTCACTAATTACCAGTAATTTTGATTTCGCATAACAAGTTGAGCAAGTGCATTACAAGCTGGTATATAAGATTTTGTAACTATAATTGTATATGTAAATTATATTGTAAATGGTTCGCAATCATTTTTAAATGAATTATCTTTCGGAGTTTATTTTCACATTAAATGTTGGCCAATTTTAATGCTTAATCTTTATAATGAGCAGTGAGTCTCAAACATGTTAATATAATTACATATAATATTTGCATGATCTGAAGCAGAAATGGATAATGATTTCTTGTTAATAATTTTCTCGCAATAATTTGAAGTCTTAAGAAATGATCTCGTTAACCTATTTAAGGTGTAAACATGGACATTAAACGTTCAACATTTAATCAAATTGGCATTTAATATAATCAAAAGCTTAATGTAAATTCACGTATTGTTGAAATGAATATTTTTAATATAATAATCTAAAAAATATGCTCTTACCTTGATTATATCGGCATACAACTTAATAAACACCATATTTTATGTTGATAATAACATACATGTGACCATCTTGCGAATACATAAATCAAAACCATAAAATATTTTAATAATACTTGGTGGATTAATGGATTATTGTATATCCCCTTGAAATTTATCTGAAAAAATAATGGAGATTCAACTATTTTTTTTTAATGTTGGATGACCTAATTATTATTTCCTCATAGTACAAGTAGCATATAATTTTTATCCTAAAGCAATATTTTCAAATCCCTTAGAGGGTGTTCATCAAAATTTTTAATAATTCTATGCATAATTGTTTACCCAAACCTTTCATACCAAATCTTAAAAATTTTAGTGTTCATTATAGTGTTAACTTTTTTTAAAAAAAAAAATACGTTGTAGACTTTAGCATAGTATACTTTATACTAGATGAAATAGCATGGATTTTAAATAATTTTATTTTCAAATTAACTTGAAGTTAAATACTTCATATTTTATCATATATAGTCTGTAACGTCCATAAATAGGGGTAAAATTTTCGTTTATTAAATTATTCTATTTTAGTACTCTTAAAATTCTATGTAGGAATGATTAAGGGTAATTAAAAACTTGGGCAAGTAGAAATAAGACTATTAGATTTAATAAGAATCTTAAAGTGTTATGGTCAGGAAACTGGCGGCCTGGTCAGGAAACTGGCGGCCTGGTCAAGGTGATTATATTGTCGGTTATGTAATTATGTTGGAGATGTTAAGTTGCATTTTATGTGCCCATTTTGCTAATGGAAGGAGAATTCTTGTATGTATTCGTTTGAGTATGAAGGTGTTAACTAGGCATCGATAGCCTAACCCTTTCCTTTCTCCAATTTTCTTGTTTGTTTTCTTTTCGATATTAATAAGTGTTCAGATGGATTAAGCAAGTATTAGAAGGTCGGGTTGGAAGCCCCACTTGAAGAATTCATCACATGGCATTGATTCATGATGGGACGAAACTCGACTGATATTTATATTCATAGAATTCAATCGAAATTCCTATCAACGTCTAATGTAGTATTTAAGATATCGTCTCCACAGGGATTGTAAACTAAGAAGCATCCTTGAGACTAAGATTTAATCTGAATTGCTGAAAGAATTTATATACAAAATGAATCATAGAATCAGAGAATCATGGAATTATAAAGTTGAGGTGAAGTAAACTTATCTCATGACATTCATTCAATGAAAACTCAAGTCAGTACTCTATTCTGCAATTGATCTAAACAAAGAATAAACTGATTTGCTAGATCTGATTTCAACTAACTTCTCATGCAAGTTTCATCTTAAATCTCAGATTTACCTTCTAAATCATCATTAGTGATATGTTAAAAGATCTCTCGATTCAATTTTAACAGATCTCAATTATATAGTTGCATACATCTCTATACTACAACCTATACAACTGATAAGCACAATTATAGAAAAATGGATTTGAAGTCTATCTCTAGTACTACGATCCTCTGTTCTCAGATCTGAAACCTAATCGCCATCTCTGGTCTAAATCAAATCTCAGATTAACAATATTACGTAACTCTCATCCTTGTAATTCAATTAGCTCATGAAATCCAGTAGATCTGGCTATAATTGAACAAGAAACTTTGCATTTGAAATGATAATCGACATCAAGATTCAACAGATCAACAGAGCTTTAGCTAGCACATCTACTTCAGCATATTCAATCAAAAACAGGAAATCATCATCAACATGCTCAAGATCTAAATCTTACCAAGGATGATTGAAGCTAGACTCTGTCACAGTTGTTGCTTCAGAATCTTCAAGCTAAATTTCAATGATCAAGAAAAACAGAGCACAAAACTTCTTCAAGAATCTTCTCTGAAGATGAAGAATAAAGCCTATAGAAGAATCTAGAATTTCTTTTAAAGTATAACAGAATGTCAAGAGTGAAAATCAAACGTCTAAAACTGTTTTTCTCTAAAAAACTTCACACAAATTGCTTTATCTGAGCTCCTATTTATAGAGTTTGGCTTAGTGGCAATTTCGAAATAAAATCAACAAAGAAACACAAATAGGCGAAGTAACATTTTTCCTCCATTTAAGTCGCCTGTTCCTTCGCCTGAACCAAAGGACATCTTCCTATTTCGCTTGTCATGATCGCCAAGCTTCAACTCTTTCCAGGCGAAATATCCTAAATATTGCCTTAATATGTCGTCTGATGCTCATGCGAGTTGACCTATTTCGCCCAAAATAACTTTTCAGCTAACATCTCTTTAGGCGATATCTCATCAAATGTCGCATGTGATAAACCATAAGTTTGGCGACATCCCACTTATTTCGCCTACAACATCGCCTCAAGGTAGGCGAGACTTCATCTTCATTGCCTACTTCACTGTCGAGAAATGCGATATGCAAAGGCGAAACATCTCTAAGTCGCCTTCCTTACTTTACTCTTTGAGGCGAAGATGTGTCTATGTCGCCTGTTACGTCGCCTTTCACTCCGAATTATGGCGAGATCTTTAGGCGAATTTCCTTCTTTAGCAACATCATTTTGCCAATCGCTGACTTTGGATGAATTTCTGATTCGGTCTCTCTTTCTTCTGAATTTGCATGTTTTAGCTCTTTTGTAACAACTTTTCATCCAAGTCCCTGTCTCAGCAATAATATTTTAGAATTACTGAAAATGCATTCAATATCTCATCTTTTAGTTTTAATTTCATTATATTTATACTCATAAAAGATGCTAAAATATAGGTAAATTCTAGACTTATCAATTACCCCCAACTTAGCCTTTTGCTTGTCCTCAAGCAAACTAACTCAAAATCTACTGAGACAACAATCAGTGCAAACTTATATCATAATTCAAGGCAATTCATTAAGTAAAATTTTGAAAAATTTCCAAACAGTGACCGGCTCTTCTTTCAAAATTTCCAATCAACTAATTCAAAAACTGGTCATTCTCTTCATGTAGCAAAGTATCTGAGAAGATCCAAGTAATTGAGTATTGAAACTACTTCCTCACTCACTGTAGTCTCTCATAAGTGTTTGATCTCTCAGAATCCTAAAGGTTACTAACTCAATACACTAGTCACTTCAAGAATCAGAGTTATGTACCAAGGCAAATGTGATTCTAGTGTTTCACAAGCACGTATGAAGAAAATTTTAAGAACCTCACGAACATTGAACTTCACTTATACACTGTACAGCACTTAGAGGTTCCTAAGTTCAGTACTGCCCCTTTATCTGCCTTAGAATCTCTGATTTGTAAATATAGGGAAAATGGGGTCAAGTTAGCTTATGAAAGAAAGGAATTTCTTCAAGGAGTCAAAGTTTGGAAATACCACTAAATTCCTCTCAATCCCTCAATTCTTCACTCTTTAGTGTTTCCCCACTCTATGATACTTTATTCATACAATACTTTATTTATAAACAATACTCAATTCACTTGATTGAATCGGTTTTTTTTATATATTTTTTTATAGAGCGTATATTCTGCTTTAAGCAACTTCAGAAACACTCTTTCAGAAAATCCTCACTTCCCATCTTTTCAATCCCAAATTTTATGGTAAGTCCAAAGGGTATGATTGAGAATATATCTCTATCTTTATGGTTTGGACTGGTTAGGGACCAAAGAAAAGGTTTTAATGAGAGTGGAAACAAGATGGTTTACCTCACAAGATATCAAGGTCTGGTTATATCAAGTAGGCAAAGGCTATTTAGTAGTTTCACTCACTCTATCAAATCAGATCATTTTCCTTGAGAAGTTTAAAGCAAACCTATGAAGGTTCTGATTTCTATGGAATAAAATTTTCAAACAAATATGTTTAATAAGGAAGAGAATAAAAGTAAACCCTCTCGTGAAGAAAAATGCACAAAATTAAGCTCAAAACCTCACATTCCACCCAAGGTTTTTCTCCACTCTTTCCTTATCAAAACTCATCAACTTATTCACAATTCAAAACTAACCAGAATCTTCATCAGTGTTCAAAGAAATTTGTCAAAAATTGCTCATCAAAACTGCTTGTTTTGAACACTTGTTTTACTATTTGAAAACTCATTTTATGAAAAACTAAATCACTTTGAATTATGAGCGATGTAAGCTCAATCATGCACTCAGACCTAAAATCCTAAAAAATAAAATCAAACTATACACTAAACACAAATAACAATAGCAATTTGATTGCTACCCCACCCCCAACTTAAGAGAAAGCATTGTCCTCAATGCTCAAGAGAACAAAAATGAATAAAAAGAGAGAAGGGAATGTATAAAACAATGAACAAGAGAGTTAGGCAAAGTACCTGAATGTCGCCATTATCAGAGGAGAAGTCGCCCAAATTAAGTGCAAAAAGAAAATTGGTTAGGCGAGATAACAATAGGCGAGAAGAAATCGATTGCTAACCTTAGGCGAAATACCCAGGCGAAATATAAAAGTCTCCAATTTAGAGTGACAAAGAGGAATAATGTCATAGCGAAATACAGATCCTGCAGGCGAAATATAAGACAAGATAGAAATGTCGCCAAAAAGAGGAATCTAGAATTAGGCGAAATAAAAGATATATCGCCTGAACCATTCGTCTGTATTAAATGAAAGAATTTTCCAACAGGCGAGAAGCAGAGATCTTGCCTTACATAAGGCGATCATATTGACGATTGAAAGTCCATCTCGCCTCAACACACTGTTTCATGAAAATCCTTGCAGAGTGACCTGTAAACTTCAAAAATCAAAGTGAGAAATGGTTTCATAGTTAATGTTATTTCCTGTAGACTCAACTCACTTAGCTTTGGGGAAAAGAACCCCAACATAAAATCTAAAACTCTCTGTAGCAGTTATTAACTAGCAATCACAGTTACTCTTTTAACAGACAAAAATAAAGACAAAAACAATCAATCACATGACTCTTGAAGAATGAAAAATAAAGACTCAAGGAAACACATTACTCTTTACTAATAAAAAAAATTCACATTACTCTTTTGATGACAAAATAAAAATCAATCTTTAATATTACAAAAGAGTAAAAGTCACAGAAGATTTAAAAATCGTCTAAGGAATCATCTGAAGACTTGGATTGTTAAGAAGCCTTGGTTAGTCTCCTCTTCTTGGGCTTTGGGATGGCGCCAACTGATCTGTGAGGTTTTTCTAAACTTTTCCTCTTCTTCTGGACAGCAGTCTTGACATGCTTCTTTTTCTTCTGAGCAGCCTTTTCTTCCTCAGCCTTATCTTCACTGAGAGGATGAATTTTGAAACATAAGTTGGGTGGATAACGAGTTGGGTTGGCCAACTGCCTTAAGAAATTGCTGTACCTTCGAACTTGTCTGAATATTATAGAATAATATCCATCTGGAACAGTCAAGGCAGACGTTGGCTCCCAAGAATAAGGAGTTTTGCTATGATCCAAGATGGGCATATGTTTCAAATCAGCAGGAGTAACTGCTGGATCACAATAAACTTCCTTACTTTCTCCAGCTAATGCACCATTCTTACTAGTCTTCTTTTCATTCAAAACCTCTACTTCATCTTCAGAAGAGCTAGTAGATGAGAACTCCATTCCTTCAAAGAATTCATAAGAAGGCATCCTGTTATAAGTATGAAAAAATTGCTTTAACACAGCAACCGTCTATTCTTTATCAAGAACTCTATCTTCTTTAGTGGAAACTCTTTCATCTTCTTCAATAAAAGGTACTTGATTGAGAGGCTCAGGCTACAAATATTGTACAATTGCCAAATCTGGAGAAAAACTTGTACTATTCTCAAGTGGAAGAAAAGGTACTATTACCATACTTGGAGGAGTCTGATCTTTTCCTTTAGGGATAACATCTTAAGCTGGAAACAATCCCTGTTTTGCTTTATTTATTATCTCTTGAATAGCTGGATGCAGAACATGAAGTCGTGGGATGAACTCTTTAGAAGTGAAGATCTCAGGCTGAGAAGTACACTTGATAAGTCCAAAATGTTAAAGAACCTGACAAGTGTAGATGAGGGGTTCTTGGATAACTATATCTTGTACTGCAGACTGCTCTTCACCCTCTCCAAGTTGAGCTGAGCCAGATCCTTCACCTTCTTCTTGAATAAAATGAGGTAATCCAGCAGCTTCAGCAAATGATGCTAATAATAGTCCTTGCTGCTCAAGCTCTGCTGTATCAATTTCCTCACACTCTAAAGACTCAGAATCATCCACCACTTCCTTTTCTTTCCTCATCAACCTCTCATCCTCCTCCATAACTTCATTAGCAGCTTTTTCTGTTTCTAGATCGAATTTATCCCCCAGATTCTTCTTAACATGATCCTCAACAATATTTAGAACATCTGAGAAGTCAGTAGGTTCAGGTTGACTATCCATCAACTCTTCTTGCTCAAACTGATCTTGAATGTTGATCCCATTCACAAATTCAGCAAAACCAACTAACTTGGCACTTTGACTGTCCCTCTGATGTTCCCATATTTTAACAAACTCATATGGGTCTGCAATGTTTCTGAAGAATTCAGTAATTCTTTCTTCAACCTTTCTATTGACCAATTCAGAAATCTTGGCCTCAAGTTCCTCCGAAATTGGCTCTGCCACTCTTTCTTTCTCCCTTCTTGGACTTGGAGTAGAAGTCTGCACCGGTTTAGAAAATATAACAGGAGAAGAGAACTTGTTCTTCCTAGAGCCTAATTTCTTGGCCTCCCTTAAGACTTTTAATTCTACTACTTTCTCCACAACTTCAGTGCAAGTAGTTTTCTTACCACCTCTGCTCTCCCAAATCCTTAGCTCTAATTCTCCAGCGTGTGGTTTTGAATCAGTCAACCACACATCCTTCTTCCTACTCTTTACTCTATATCTTTCTAATAAACCAGTGATTAAGGAAAGAAAGTAGAGTGTTCTTTGTCTTGTCTTTTCCTTCTTCAGATTGCATATCCTCATTTTCAACTCTAAGAAGATAAGCTGTCACAGATGAATGAATTTCCCTTGGTTGAAGTCGCTGAGGAACTTCTTCTCATCAGCAGTGAATCTACTGCCCTTGTTTCGAGGCATCACATTGTCCCTCAGCCAAGTTAGGCAAATGGCAGTGTGAATGTCCAATTCACTTGCCAACACATCTTTTTCAGATCCCTAAGTCGGATGCTGAAATCTTCTCAAACTCCTTAATTCATCCTCAGTAAGCTCTAAGGCTTCCATTCCTCTGTCACCTTGATGATTGGCCTCCATCAGTCCATAATAGCTACAAATGGACTCTGGTGATATATCCACTTGATGGCCTCTGATTTCGAATGGAATGTCCAACTCCTCTGGGGTCTTGTCATAAAATTCTTCTACCAGAGTGGCATTTACCTTTTTGGGTTGTGCCACCAACTGCTTCATAAACCACCACCAGAGGTAGTTCCCAAATCTCTTGTCTTAAAACTCTTCTAAAAGGAAACCTTCTCCTGCCAGAATTGCAAGTTGTCGTTTTTAGAAGGGCTCTTAAGTTTGGACTTGTCTTTAGCAACTTTTGGTGAACTAGATGTCACATTCTCCACAACTGCTGCCTGTTTTTTAGCCAGTGTAGACTTGACAGCAGACACACCCCCTTTTCAGCATTGGTGTAGAAGGGGTTTTTGGTGTGCTTTCCATAATCTTCTTCTTACTAGAACCAATTTGCACCCTTTTCTTCTTGGGCGACTTGGGTGAAGATGGAAGAATCACCCTTACTTGATAATTTTTCTCATCAAAGATCTTCGGCCTGGCTGAAGTCTTGGCTTTCTTGTTCTTTTTGGTTGGGCTAGGAGAGTTGTCGCTCTTTATTTTTGCCATAATCTGAAATTTGAAATCCATTTCAACAGTTATAATCATATGACAAATTGACAGAATTAGAGTTCAGCAGCACAAAAGCATTATCAACAATACACATTTTGACAATATGTCGCAACATGAGTTCAGCATTACACAATACATTCAGCAATCAAGCTCTAACCCATGTTTTACAGCTTAAAACTAACAACTACTGACAACAATGAACTTATAATCACAGAAATGAAACACCCAACTAAAAATAATCGTTCATGCTCATTATAAAACCCACAGAATTTCGACAACATTACCATTAACACAAATGCTCTTTTAACACCCTAACAGTTCGATTATCATCACAACACAGATAAACCTAAAACAACTATCAGCTTGCATAAGACTGAGAGAGAAGACATTAAACATACCTTGTTGGTTTACTGTGAATGAGATCGATCGACAAGAAGAATTGAAACCAGAGATTCACGATTTAGGGTTTGTAAACAATTGAAATCTCAGATAGCAAAGTAATGGCAACGGTAAAATCGAATTAGGGTTAATGAGTTAATCAGAGAATATGTGCAATGATGAAAGAACTAGGTAGAAGGCGTAGAGTTCTAGCCTCGCCCTGTGTCATCCAACGGTAACAATTGCAATGCACCTATTTAAGTGGCGAAATAATTTATGTCGCCTAAAATGCTGGTGTTATAAAATTAAGAAATAGGCGAGAAAGAATGAGCTCGCCTTAAACGACCTAACTGGCGATAAAAGTGGCGACATATTGATTATTTCGCCTTCAAAAGAGGTTCTGGCGAATTAAGTGAGGCGAAATGAATGCTACCTCGCCAAAAATATTTTCAAAAACAAGCGAGTTTCCAGGCAAATTAATTGATACTTTGCCAAAACAAACTTGTTGTTAGGCGAAGAATCTTGGCGAAATTAGATTTTAGCGTCAGAAAACATATCTAGTTGGCGAGATAAAATGGCAATGTATTTAATTCTCGCCTTACTCTTTTCGTCACTAGGCGATGCATCAAGGCGAGATTCATCCTTACTCGCCTTCGCAAAGGTACATAGGCGAAGTTTTTGGCATGACTTTCTCTTTCTCGTCTTCACCCAGGAGACCACTCATGGTGATTTTCCCTATCTCGCCATCTTCAAAATATCAATATAGGCGAAATGAAGTTGTTCCTCGCCAATATAGGTGAAATGAAGCTTTGACGAGTCTTTTGGCAATAAAATTGACATCTCGCCTTCTTCTTAAGACTCCTAGTTCATCTGAAAACAACAATTCTTTTGCAAAAACATGAACTTGGTTAGTTAAAAACTTACACAATTAATTGATCATAGCATGATATTTCCAAAGAATAATTGTGTAAGGAGTATGCTTTGTTTAAGGTCGTTAGCATCGACCAAGACAAGTTTATTGTTGATTTCCCATTATATCTACAGGATCTGAGATATAGAGAATATCCCTAGTCCTGTAGATGTCTCCCCCCACATAATGCTTGAGTCTCTGTCCATTTACAACAAAAGAGTCAGTGGACTTGTTATCAAACAATTCAATAGCTCCATATGGGGAAACACTCTTTATTCTAAATGGTCCAAACCATCTAGATTTCAGTTTTCCTGGAAAGAAACTAAGCTTGGTATTGTAGAGCAATACATATTGTCCAGGTTTAAACTTTCGCTTGACAATCTTCTTATCATGGTAATTTTTCGCCTTCTACTTGTTTATCTCATGATTTTCATAGGCTTCAAGACGTCATTCATCCATCTCATCCAGTTGTAGAAGTCTCTGCTTTCTTGCTTTTTCATAGTCCATATTCAACAGTTTTACAGCCTAATATGACATGTGTTCCAACTCCACTAGCAGATGACATGACTTGCCATACACCATCCGAAATGGTGACATTCCAATTGGAGTCTTAAAAGCTGTTCTGTAAGCCCACAGAGCATCATCTAGGTTGAAGCTCCAGTCTTTTCTGGACTCATTCACAGTCTTTTGCAGGATTCTTTTCAATTCTCTGTTTCAAACTTCTACTTGACCATTTTCTTGTGGATGATAAGCTGTGGTAACCTTATGGATTACTCCATACTTCTTCAGGACCTTTTCCAACAGCTTATTGCAGAAGTGAGACCCTCCATCACTAATTAATACCCTGGGTATGCCAAATCTAGTGAAGATATTCTTCTGAAGAAACTTCTCCACTACCTTTCCATCATTTGTAACGCAAGCGACAACCTCTACCCACTTGGATACATAGTCAACTGCTACAAGTATATACTCATACTTGTTGGATGGACGAAATGGTCCCATGAAATCAATACCCCAGACATCAAATAACTCTACTTCTAGGATATAATTTTGGGCCATTTCTTGCCTCTTGGAAATATTACCCATTCTCTGGCATCTATCACAACTGGCCACAAATGCATATGCATCTTTGAATATTGATGGCCAATAGAAACTACATTCCAGAATTCAGGCTGCTGTTCTTGTTCCAGCAAAATGACCAGCATATTCTGAAGAATGACAGTGCTTGATGATGTCCAATGTTTCTTCGTATGGGATGCAACGTCTTAACACTTGATCAGCACATCTTCTAAACAGATATGGTTCATCCCATATGTACCTCTTGACTTCATGAAGAAATTTTTTCTTCTGATGACTGTTTAGATATTCGGGTAGCACTTTACAAGATAAATAGTTTGCATAATCAGCATACCATGGATAAGATGTTACCTCACAAAGGAAAAGTTGCTCATCTGGAAATTGTTCATTGATATCAACTTGAGCTTGCATATCCTTAATGTGCAGTCTTGAGAGGTGATCAGCTACTACATTTTCAGTGCACTTTTTGTCTTTGATTTCTATGTCAAATTCCTGCAACAAGAGCACTAATAACTCTCTGACTTATATGAATTTTCCCTATTAATTCTTAAGCTTTTGTGATGAATCCAGAGTATTATCTAGTTATTTGATGAATTAATGAAGATGTTTCAGGTGATTGAGTTGAACAGGTAAAAGAACAATAATCAAGATTATATGGTCGGGAAGCCGGAGTTCTGAGAAACGAGGTCGATCGAAGACAGAAGCGAGAGAGCATTACACTGAAGTGTCTGGCGACATGGTCTTTATGTCGCCAGACTTGTCGCCAACAAACGAATCAACAACCTGAGATATTCAACATTGCAGTTGCTGGCGACAAAGACCTCATGTCGCCAGCCTTGTCCGAGTGAAATGTGGGGAATGATGTGGTCATCGTGAGTAAGAGCGAGCCCAAAACAGTCCAGGCCTAAAACATATCCTAAAATCATGTCCGAGTGAAATCCTGAGCCAAGTTGAAGCCAAACACTCTAAAGCTATTTCTTGGTCCTTATCCAGTCCAAGCCGAGAATTCGAGGTCGAAATTCAGAGAAATTCGTAGCCGAAACTCGAGTTCTAAACACTTACCTACCTGGGAACTCGTGAAAGGCACTCAAGAAAATAAGTTGGGGGTACAGAAAGAGATGGTGTGCAGCCGGAATTTCCAAAAGATTAGAGAATTATTCTCCGGAAGGTTAGAAAATTATTGAAGAATTACGCACTTTATGTTTTTCTTTTAAAAAAAAAGCAGAAGTGCATAGTATTTTTGCTGCTCAGAGAAAAGTGATGGGAATATTTTGAAGGAAAAAGCTACTGTGATCAGAAGATAAAAGAGTTCAAGTTGGGGGTAAAGCCATTCACGAGCTCAATTTTGTATCCCTCCAATAATCCAGTCTTTTTCAGAGCCGAGCCTAACCTCGCAGAACCTTGAAAGACCCATTGACTCACATGAAGCCAAGCTAGTCCAGCACCTTGAGATCTCTAAGTGCCATGCAGCATCTTGCCAATTCTATTGGTCACGAGAGTAAAGTTCACTATTCTTCGTCTCCTTACACTAAATTTGAATCTAAGTAGTTCACGGCATTAGGTCAACACTCATACTACTTAGTATTGTTGAGAGTCCCTAGGATCAGAGAGAAAATATTTGAGTGAAATCTGAGAAGAGTAGATCAAAGCGAACTAGATTCCTAGGCTTCCTCGAATAGGGAGTTAGACTTTCCGAAAAGCTGGTTAAAACAAATCCTAGTAGGGTGAATAAGGTTTGAAGCTGGTGCTGATTGTGTTCTATTGTTCTTTTCATACAGAAATTATAAATATGATGAATTAGTTATGCTCTTGTTCTGAATTATTGTGATGCAATATGCTTATGGGTGTCGTACTAGGTAAACCCTCATGAGACTATAACTCCTCCTCTAGGGCCACTTAGAGGTTTAAAGGCTTGTGGCATATGCTAAATGTCATCGTGTGTCCTACGAAAGTGGCTAGGTTATTTTGGGTTAATACTGGGTTGTTTTCCAGATGTTTACGGATTGTTCTGTCTAAATTAAGTTCGACTTGTATTTTATTGCTTGCTCGAGGACGAGCAAAGGTTTAAGTTAGGGATTGTGATAAGTCTCTGACTTATATGAATTTTCCCTATTAATTCTTAAGCTTTTGTGATGAATCTAGAGTATTATCTGGTTATTTGAAGAATTTATGAAGATGTTTCAGGTGATTGAGTTGAACAGGTAAAAGAACGATAATCAAGATTATATGGTCGGGAAGCCAAAGTTCTGAGAAATGAGGTCGATTGAAGACAGAAGTGGGAGAGCACTACACTGAAGTGTCTGGCGACATGGCCTTTATGTCGCCAGACTTGTCGCCAACAAACGAATCAACAACCTGAGATATTCAATATTATAGTTGCTGGCGACAAAGACCTCATGTCGCCAGCCTTGTCGCCAGTGAACGTATTCAGCAACTCCAAAGTGTCAAGGTGCGGTGATGTTTGGCGACAAGAGCCTTATGTGGCCAGCCTTGTCGCCAAAGACCGACTAGGGCGAATTCTACCTGCAGTTCAAGGGTGTTTTGGTCATTTCTCAGAGGAGTCTATAAGTATGAAGTTTTAAGATGTTGAAAGGACTTTTGGCTGGATTCAGAATAAGAGACTACTGCGAGAAGCAACACGGAAGTTCAAGATCAACATCCGGAAGGCGAGATCAAGAGCGGAAAATCGGTGAACTCTTTCTCACTTTTTCGGAATGATTATGTTAGGAAGAGTAAACATGATTGCTATGTGTAACTAAACTCCCAGTCTAGGCTACGAAGTAGCCGAACCATGTAACCCTAATTTTGTTATAACTTTTATGAATGAGACAGTTTTTATTCTTTCTCTTGCTTGTGCTTAATGCTTGCTTTGCTTGATCACCAATTGCATGATTTAGTAATTTAATGAATGCTTGGAAGAGGTTTATTGGATTAGATTAGGGCAAGAGAATGTGTTTATTTATCTTGCTAGGAATAGAACATAAAGTTCACATATTCAAGGATAGGTGTTTCTTAATGCGTCTGCCTAAACTATTCACATAGGAATATGGAATTAGAATAGGTAGATAGTCTCACGTGTGTTCGGAAGAAACCTTGAGAATAGTAAATCTTGACAATAAGAATAAAAGCTTGTTGACATATTAGGCATAATGGGTTACTGGTAAGGTGAATTCGTAGACCTAGAACTTAAGCTCTATATTGAATCCTTACCTTAAGAAATTAGTTTTGTTTGATTTTTCATAATATTTGCTCTCATAAATTTTACGCTTAATTATAGGGAATTTTATAGAATTGATCTTAGATTAGCTTTAGTCCCTTGGGTTCGACAACCTGAATTTAATTCACTATACTACTTGATCACGTGCACTTGCGTGTAGAGAATCTTAGTAATTGCATTACTTTATATTATTAGGATTTTTGACATCGAGCACCTATCTTATCAGCCTAGGTTTAGACTCTTTCTTAGCAAATAAGTATCTCAATGCTGCATGACCAGTATGAATGATAATTTTAGACCCTAAAATGTATGATCTAAACTTATCCAATGCAAAGACTACTGCTAGTAATTCTTTCTCAGTGGTGGTATAATTTCTCTGAGCTTCCACCAATGATTTACTAGCATAATAAATGACTCTGAATAGCCTCTCTCTTCTCTATCCCAGCACTGCACCTACAGCAAAGTCAGATGCATCACACATGATTTCAAATTCAGAATTCCAATCTGGTGGAATTATGATTGGTGCTGAGACAAGCTTTTCCTTAAGCTGCACAAAAGATTTCAAACATTTATCAGTAAAATAAAATTTCTTTTCCTTTTCTAATAGAACACACAGAGGTCTAACTATCTTTGAAAAATCTTTAATAAAACGCCTATAGAACCCAGCATGTCCTAAGAAACTTCTGATGCCTTTTACATTGGCAGGAGGGGGTAAATTACTTATCACATCAATTTTAGCTCTGTCTACTTCTAATCCCTTAGCAGACACCTTATTGTCTAAAACAATACCCTCTCTTACCATAAAATGACATTTTCCCCAATTGAGGACTAGGTTAGTTTCCTCACATCTTTTAAGCACTTTCTCAATATTATTCAAGCAATCATTGAAACTATCTCCTATAATGGAAAAATCATCCATAAACACTTCTAGAAACTTGCCTATGAAATCAGTAAAAATAGCTAACATACACCTCTGAAATGTTCCTGGTGTATTACACAGTCCAAAAGGCATCCTATTATAAGCAAAGGTTTCAAAAGGACAGGTGAAAGTTGTTTTATGTTGATCACCAGGCGCTACGGGGATTTGGTTATATCCAGAATAACCATCCAAAAAGCAAAAATAAGGGTGTCCTGCTAGTCTATCTAACATCTCATCAATGAAGGGAATGGGAAAATGATCCTTTCTAGTGGCATCATTCAATATTCTATAATCTATACACATACGCCAGCCTGTAACAGTTCTAGTAGGGATCAACTCATTCTTTTCATTTTTTATCACAGTAATCCCTCTCTTCTTTGGTACACACTGCACTGGACTAACCCATTCACTATCTGAAATTGGAAAAATAATACCTACATCAAGGAGTTTAAGTACTTCCTTCTTCACAACCTCCTTCATGGTTGGATTCAATCTTCTCTGAGGTTAGATCTTGGGTGTATAATTCTCCTCCAAGATGATCTTGTGTGTACAGAAAGTGGGGTTGATTCCTTTGATATCTGCTATCGTCCATGCAATGGCTTTCTTGTGTTTCCTCACCACTTGGAGGAGGCTTTCCTCTTGTTCATCTGTTAAATCATTGGAAACCACAATAGGTAAGTTAGAATCCTTCGAGTTAAAGAAAGCATACCTGAGATGACTTAGGAGTGTCTTCAGTTCCAACTGTGGTGGTTTTTCAGTTGAGGGAAGCATTGGCTCAGCAGATGGTTGTATATCACTAATGTTGAGGACAAAATGAGAAGTCATGCATTCCAGCTCACCACTGTAAGCACTTTCCTCTAGAATGTCCATATCCACATCATTGATCAATACATTGTTCAGTGGATCAGAACTTCACAATGAGAGAATCTTATCCATCAAGTCTGTATCTGCTGCCAATTGTATACTCTTGACTTCATCAAAATCGTATGAAAATTTTAATGACTCCAAGAGACTAAATTTTGCTTCCTCTCCATTAACTCTGAGTGTGAGTTCACCATTTGTCACGTCTATCAATGCTCTTCCAGTTCTCAAAAATGGTCGACCTAGTGGCAAAGGCACATCTTCATCTACCTCCATGTCAAGCACTACAAAATCCACTGTAAACATGAATTTGTTTACTGTGACTATCACATCTTCCACAACTCCTTTTGCATGAGTGAAAGATCTATCAGCAAGTTGTAATAAGAGATTATCAGGTCTGAAATGCCCTATTCCCAACCTTTCATAGATGGCCAAAGGCATCAAGTTTATGATAGCTCCTAAGTCACAAAGAGCTCTTCCTTTGAATCTCTCGCCTATGGTCAAAGGTATGGTGAACTTACCAGGATCCTTCTCTTTCCTAGGAATCTTGTACTTGACAAGTTGGCTCAAACTTTCATTCACATTAATGCATCCCACATCAGCTAAATTCCTTCTGTTTGACAATAACTCCTTCATGAATTTAGCATAAACAGGCATTTGTTTCAGTGCCTCAATAAATGGAATGTTGACATGGATTTGCTTCATCATGTCTAAGAACTTCTCAAGCTGCTTATCCAGCTTCTTTCTATTATCTCTTTGAGGAAAAGGTAAGGCAATCTTCACAGCCTCCTGTTATTTAGCAAAAGGTTTGCTAATTTCTTTATTTTCCTTATTCTGTGCAGGAGGTTCATAACTTTTCTTTTCCTTAGAGTTCTCCAGTTGTTTCCCACTTCTCAATGCAATAGCATGCACTTGTGCTTCCTCTTTGGGTTTATCTTTAACCTTTAGATTGATCACAGTGTCACTTGGAAGTGCTCCTTGGGGTCTCTGGTTCAAAACTTGCATAAGCTGCCCCATCTGAGTTTCCAAATTCTTGATTCAGGTGGTATGATTGGTAAGAACAGCATCAGTCTTCTCCATGTACTTGATTAGAAGATCCTTCATACTAGGCTTCTTCTGATATTGAGACTGTCCCTGTTGTTGGTAACCAGGCTGAGGATTTCTTTGGTAATAACCCTGATTTTGATAGGGTTGATTCCTCTATTGATAGTATGGCCTCTGTTGGTTCCCATAATTATTATTCAAATAATTTACTTGTTCTGACTCCTCTGGCTCATCTTCATCATCAGCAAGTGCTGCTTCCTGAGCATATTCTGCCAGAGTAGTCTTCTGTTTCTCAACAGAATTAACTGAAGTCTTCTTTGGATGGCCTTTATTAACTGCCATATTGTCCATCTTCTTATTTAATAATGCTATCTGAGCAGATAATGCATTGAAAGACTCCAGCTCATAAACTCCAGACTACTTCTTGTTTGCAGCCTTTTCCCTTCCATTCCATCCAAAGTCATTATTTGCCAGCAATTCTATGAAATCATGAGCATCATCTGGCTCTTTATCCATTATTGATCCTCCAGCTGAGGAATCAATGTGCATTTTGATCTGAGGAGGCATGGCACTATAAAATGTCATCACGATGCTCCAAGATGTTATGCCATGGTGTGGACATCTTCTGATCAGCTCCTTAAACCTCTCCCAACTTTCATATAATGACTCTCCATCCACATACTGGAAAGAAGAAATCATATTTCTCAGTTTTACCATCTTCATGGGAGGAAAGTAGCGAGCTAAGAACTTCTTAACTAGATCTTCCCAGCTATTGATACATCCTAGTGGCAATGAATATAACCAAGAGTGAGCCTTGTTACTCAGTGAAAATGGGAATAAGCGGAGTTTCACTACATCCTCCGAGACTCCATTGTGTCGAAATGTACTACACAGATGCAGGAATGTGTTCAGGTGCTGATTAGGGTCTTCAAGAGTTCCTCCTTTAAACTCGTTCTGTTGAACCATTTGGATGAGTCCAGATCTCAACTCAAAATTTTCGGTTGTTATTGCTGGTAGATTGATGGCCTGCGGCATGCCATCAACAGGTGGGATGGAATATTGACGAAGTGTCATCCTTCCAGGATCCACTCGTCCTTCAGTATCATTATTATTTATGTTGTAGCGATCTCCAGACATTGTGTTTCATGACTCAATTCTCGCTGCTGACCTTGATCTTATTCTTGATTGTCTAACAATTCTCTCAAGTTCAGGATCGAACTGCAAGTCTTGAGTCCCTTTAGATCTTGTCTGCATACACTACACACTTGAACAACAAATTTAAAACTGAAAAAGAATTTAATAAATCATGTTTGCGCAGTTCAAAATAAATCTTAATCTACAAAGAAAAACAATCCCCGGCAACGGCGCCAAGAAATTGATGGCACGAAACTCGACTGATATTTATATTCACAGAATTCAATCAAAATTCCTATCAACGTCTAATGTAGTATTTAAGATATCGTCTCCACAGTGATTGTAAGCTCAGAAGCATCCTTGAGACTAAGATTTAATCTGAATTGCTGAAACAATTTATATACAAAATGACTCATAAAATCAGAGAAACATGGAATTATAAAGTTGAGGTGAAGTAAAATTATCTCATGACATTCATTCAATGAAAACTCAAGTCAGTACTCTATTCTGTAATTGATCTAAAAAAAGAATAAACTAATTTGCTAGATCTGATTTCAACTAACTTCTCATGCAAGTTTCATCTTAAATCTCAGATTTACCTTCTAGATCATCATCAGTGATATGTTGAAAGATCTCTCGATTCAATTTTAACAGATCTCAATTATATAGTTGCATACATCTCTATACTAGAACCTATACAACTGATAAGCACAATCTGTAGAAAAACGGATCTGAAGTCTATCTCTAGTACTACGATCCTCTGTTCTCAGATCTGAAACCTAATCGCCATCTCTGGTCTAAATCAAATCTCAGATTAACAATATTACGTAACTCTCGTCCTTGTAATTCAATTAGCTCATGAAATCCAGTAGATCTGGCTATAATTGAACAAGAAACTTTGCATTTGAAATGATAATCGACATCAAGATTCAACAGATCAACAGAGCTTTAGCTAGCACATCTACTTCAGCATATTCAATCAAAAACAGGAAATCATCATCAACATGCTCAAGATCTAAATCTTATCAAGGATGATTGAAGCTAGACTCTGTCACAGTTGTTGCTTCAGAATCTTCAAGCTAAATTTCAATGATCAAGAAAAATAGAGCACAAAACTTCTTCAAGAATCTTCTCTGAAGATGAAGAATAAAGCGTATAGAAGAATCTAGAATTTCTCTTAAAGTATAACAGAATGTCAAGAGTGGAAATCAAATGTCTAAAACTGTTTTTCTCTAAAAAACTTCACACAAATTGCTTTATCTGAGCTCCTATTTATAGAGTTTGGCTTAATGGCAATTTCGAAATAAAGTCAACAAAGAAACACAAATAGGCGAAGTAACATTTTTCCTCCATTTAGGTCGCCAGTTCCTTCGCCTGAACCAAATGACATCTTCCTATTTAGCTTGTCATGATCGCCAAGCTTCAACTCTTTCTAGGCGACATATCCTAAATATTGCCTTAATATGTCGCCTGATGCTCATGCGAGTGGACCTATTTCGCCCAAAACAACTTTTCAACTAACATCTCCTTAGGCGATATCTCATCAAATGTCGCCTGTGATAAACCATAAGTTTGGCGACATCCCACTTATTTCGCCTACAACATCGCCTCAAGGTAGGCGAGACTTCATCTTCATCGACTACTTCACTGTCGAGAAAGGCGATATGCAAAGGCGAAACATCTCTAAGTCGCCTTTCTTACTTTACTCTTTGAGGTGAAGATGTCTCTATGTCGCCTGTTACATCGCCTTTCACTCCGAATTATGGCGAGATCTTTAGGCGAATTTCCTTCTTTAGCAACATCATTTCGCCAATCACTGACTTTGGATGAATTTCTGATTTTGTCCCTCTTTCTTCTGAATTTGCACGTTTTAACACCTTTTTTCACAATTTTTCATCCAAGTCCCTGTCTCAGCAATAATAGTCTAGAATTACTGGAAATGCATTCAATATCTCATCTTTTAGTTTCAATTTCATTATATTTATACTCATAAAAGATGCTAAAATATAGGTAAATTCTAGACTTATCAATTTCACTTCCATTATTTTGTATACAACTTTTGTAAAAGTATTTAACTTATTCTTCTTTTGTCAACTTGCCTACTTGGCCTAGTGGCAAGTTGAACACTAAGCTCGACATCGTATGGTGATCTGAGTTTGGTATTATTTGATGATTCTATGTGTAGACTCTATTAAATGTTTATCAAGTAAATATTTAATCAAAGCTATTCCATTGTTACTTGATTAGTAATTGTTTTCATGTATGAGTATGTGATATGTATGTGTATATGAGTACTTATCAATGTGGCATTCTGGTCACCGCGCTTCGGGTCCTCCAAGGGTGGGGGTCGAACGCTACAAACCTATTGCTGACGTGGTATACCCGAATCAGGATCTATTTTTCTACTTATAAAGTGAATTCATACTCTAAAAAGTTGCTTGGGTGGCTTAAATAAAAATTTAAAGTTAAAAAATAGTATTGGAGAAGTGATTAGATTAGTAGCCACAAACTTTGATGGAAGGAGATGTGTGGAAAATATAAAACCATTTATATTTAAATAGACACATAATAGTTTATGCCAGGAGATTTTAAGTGGAGCAAATATGTAATATGAGATGATTTCAAGTTTAGTCATTTGAAATTTTAAATTAAGATTTTGTTTGGATCTCTTAAGAGCTAATAATTAACCAGTTAAATGTTAAGAGTTGTTAACAATTTGCTAGCTAATAATTATTAGGTAAAGTTTGGATCCATTAGTAGCTAACTAGCTAATAGTGTATGAATGACCAACTTACCTCTATTAATTACTAACCAACTAGCTAATAATAATAGGTCTGTAGACTGTGGGAGCAATTGAGTCTTTTGCAACATGTTAGCGGGTGTTAGTAGGGTTGACTCAACTAATGAGTTAATTTTTAAGAGCCTACGCAGCTAAAAATTAAGAGGTCCCTTAATGGTTTATTTGGATCCCCATCTTTTAATTTTAACTGTTAATTTTATCTTGATTCAAATAGGGCCTAAATTCATAAACTAGAAAAGTCAAATTTTCAAAATTAAACTTTGTAAAAGAGAATATATTGGTTAATTTGATTTTTTTAAAATTCAAACTTTCCAAGTTTTTTTTTGGAAGAATTTTATTTTTGTCATTTTATAACTTTAATTTACAATATATAGCCCAATTTTAAAAACTTTACAAATATAAACTTTCAAAATGTTATTTTTCAAAAATAGCCCAAAATTGACCATTTTACCATTCTTTCATACTAAACTGTGAATGTGTGAAGGTGATTTGTGAAGAGGATCGGTGAAGCTGTGAAAAACTATTTTTGAAAATCAAAGTTTGGATAGACTAAAAATATAAATGAAACTTTTTTTGTCTGATTTTGAAATTTTAAAATTTGTTTGAGCTATTATATATATATTAACTTTTTAATAAATTATGTGAAACATTTTAATAAATCGATTTATTAATTTAATTCAGGCAAAAATAAGTCAGAGCTCACTGAAATGGTAACATTTTCCTAGTTACCTAAACTATATGAATTCCCACCTGAATATCTCAATTTGTATATAAAGAAAATACTAGGTACTTGAATCTGATTTTGTAGATGATGGGTTGGGTGTGTAATACACGTGCTATGACATGGAAATTGACAATACTAATGGCATTTGACATGGATACACGTGGAAATATTGCTTTCAAGATGATGTGTTAACCAATTTTCTCCAAAACAAAATCAATTTCTTTGCAAAACAGATTCTTACGCCAAGATAATTTTTAACTTTTGAGATTAACGTATTGTCGCTGTATAGTATTGATTGTTGGGTTTTGATCAAAATATCCAAATGACCAATTGTGATCTGGTCAATTAGCTTCCACACCGACAGAAGGCAATATCGATCATTTGGAGTTGAAATAGGATCTTTATGCACCGGCAATCTCAATATAAGAAAACATTGGAATAATTGAGTTCTATGGATGAGAAAGTTTATCTCTAGAAGCTGTAGGTGTTCATGTTCGTGTAAGTGTGATTCCAAGTTCAGATTCGGCCGATGTAAAACTAAAGAGAAAAATCTAGAAGTAACTCAACATATTAAAAGAGAAAATAACGATTCAAATCTAAGTAATAGACTATATTATAGGTCTTTTAGGATAATTAATATCTAGGGTTATCATTGAGCTCAAGTTGAGGGTTTACATGCCTATTGTATGGAAAAGTTAACTCGGCGATATTATATATTAGATACCCAATTAAATTTGGATATGATTTGTTGAGATTAAGATTATGAGTATATGTGAGAAAAGTAAGTGTTTTAGATTTCTCTCAATTGAAATTCAACGGTGAATATCTATATAAATGTGTAAGAAATGTTATTGTTGATTTTCAAGTCGGTCTAACGGTTATAATGACAGAAACGTCACTTATCAATTTACTACACTTAGAAAATCTCTAATTTCGACCAAACCTAAAACGGATTCGATTCTCTAAATGAGAATATCAAAATATCATTCCCAAATAGTGAGTATCTATATTAAGATGTTGGAAATTATACCTCAAATTTTGAAGATGATCTAGTGGTTAGAATTTTCGTGATGAGCACATCTCTAAACCTCGACAGATTGTCTCTCACTAGAAATTTTCATCTATTATCCATTTTTCTCTTTCTTTCTCTCCAGCTTCTGCTTTCTTTTCACATCTAATTTATTTTCTTTTATTTTGTTTTTAGTTGGGTAGGGTTTTGCAAGAGACTTTAAATTCTAATCTTATTCATATATATTATAATCTAATAAAAAACCTAGTAAATATTTTATTATATTAATCTAGTAATACAATAGAATACTAATAAAATGACTTGTGAAAAATAAATATATTAATTATTTTTCAGGTCATTACACGACGTCTTCAATTGCTATAAACCCATGACAAATGCCAACTCAAATTTACAGTTTGCATTTTACACAAATTGAGATATTTAGGTAGGAATTTGTATAGTTTGGGTATGGAACTAGGAAACAGGAGTTCTAACCTATTTTTGCCTTTACTTTAGGGGATTGTTATTTCACACATCCTAATTACTTAGGATAACATTTTTTTCAATTATACCCTTTAATCAATTTTTTTTAATAAATAATATATTTTTAAAATTCTAATAATTTAAATTGTTTCAATTTCTATGAATAATAGGTTTACATTTTTTTAAAAAAAATCTAATTTAAAAAGTAATTAATAAGTTAAAGTAAATATGATATTAGTTTTGTATACCTTATTTACTATAAATCATAATTATAATAATTTGAATAACACATATTTAAACATATAAAAAAATTTTATATTAATCCTATAATTCCAAAAAAATTAAATTCAATAACTTTTTATGGACAAGCAATATGTAACAATAGAAGAAAGAATTTAACATGATACAAGCATGAGAGGTTGGAAAAAAATATTAATATATCCTTATTTATAATAGTTTGAACAAGATTTTTTTTTTTTAATTATAAAAATATTTGAAAACCTATTCAAATCCAAATACTAAAGTATCTCTAATAATAATATTATATATATATATATATATATTCAAACTCCTCTATAACTGCCATTCTCTATAATAGCAATCCACTATAACAACTGAATTTCTTTCAGAACCGATTTTTTCAATGTTATTTTAATCCTCTATAACAGCAATTTGCCTATAACAGCAACAGTCGTAATTTGAAAAGAACACTCTACATAAAACTCATCCTCTATAATGGCCTACTCAAATATAATACATTATTTTTCTAATAAAGTTATATAAAAATTAAAAATTTAAAAAACTATTGTAATTAACTTCAATAAATAAAAGAACTTTTTTAATATTTAATAACTAAAAATATGAAGAAAAATATTGTATAAGCAATGATAATGAATATAATTGAATTTAAAATTATTCATAATTATAAATAATTAATGAAAATAATTTGAAACATTAAAACTTAGATCATCTGCAAGCGCTAGTCTATGAGGGAGTCTCTCATCTAACAAAAGAGACTCTTATTGAAAGCTTAGACCAAAATTTCATCAATTCAAGCTTTATATTACAAGTAAGAGATCGAAATCTTCTAAATAAGCTACTATCGTAGACTTTTATTAACATCATATTTGAATAAATTTAACTTTAAAAATGTTCTAACTTATGTATATTTTATTGTGTTTATTTTTTTCAAAAAAAATAGTATAAATTGATAACAGCCAAGTGAGATCTATGACCTTCATATGGCTGTTATTACGAATAACAATCATTCACTATAACAGTCAAAAAATTATCAGACAAACGGTGCCGTTATAGAGGGGTTTGACTGTATTAATATTAAGATCTATGCATACTCATCAATCAATTATAACATAAGAAAATTTTAAATTTTGAATAAAAAGTAAACTATATAATAAATAAATTGGAAAGAAAAAGTAAATAAAAAATATATTAAAAAGTATTTTACATGTAAAATATTAAATAAAGTATAAAAAATTAAAAATTAAAAAATATTTTAGTAATTATAATTGAGGTGTGTGAAATAACAACCATGTTAATTTATAGTTTAGTTGAGTAGAATAGGTTTTTTTTTTTTTGGTAAGGACTAAATTACTTAAGTTCAAAGAATACAAATATAAGTTTAAATTAATATAAATTATTAATAAAGGGGATTGTTATTTCACACACCCAAATTACTATGGGTAACATTTTTTTCCAATTTTATCCTTTTAAAAATTTATTAATTACATTTAAAAACTTTATTTTTTTTAAAAAAGAAAAAAATAGTTTAAAAATATAAAATTTTACAATTATAATTAAATTTAAATTTATTATAATAAAATAAAATTATTTATTTTTAAAAAATAATTTTAAAATAATAAAAAAATAATATAATATTTTTAAATATACAAAAATACTAATATAAAAATAAATCGATCTTAATAAATATATTAATTTATTATATTAAAATTAGTTTAATGTGCTAATTTGGATTACGATACTACTGGTCGGTACGATACAAATTCATTTGTCACGGATTTGAATTAAAATAAATGGGTTTAACGGATCAACTAGTTAATCGGCTTAAATTAAAATAAATGAGTAAATCCATTATTAAATAGGTTGAATTCGGACTGGATCAACAATTAATATATATATATATATATATAAACCTGAATTGCCACCTTTAAACTTAATTAAATCATTTAAATATTAATTAAAATAATTAAAATTTTAATTATTAAAATTTAATTAAATAAATTAAAAAAATATTTAGAGTAATTATTTGAAAGTATCAAGAACAATTTAGGAAGATTTATGTTAGCTTTAGTAATTTGGAGGTGAGAAATAGCGCCTTGCAATACTATAAAATCAATTGAAGGAACGTGTCCGCCCCCAACCGTGTTAATAAATTCATGATAAAACAGACTAATTATCTTAACAAACAGGAGCAAATGCTATGCACTAACTTGAGTGAAGAATAATGTGATCAGAAATGTTAGTTAAACAAACGTAGTAGAATAAAATAACCCCTTCCAAGAAAACAATGCAAGTTATACGAAAAGGGTCCGCCATAAGAGCAAGAAGCCATCTTTTCTTTCCATATACACTAACAAACATAACATATCTCATCTCAATTACATGCTCTTAAAACAGACCCATCTACATCAACATAACAGACACAATCATCCTACAACAAATCCACACATTCACAAAAATCTCACAATCAACTAGGTTAGGATGGAATTCAGTCATCACTGGATGTGATCAATCTGTCCAACGCCTCAGCTATATGCCTCATTGTCGGTCTCCTTTCAGGGCTGCTGTGAACGCAGGCCATCGCAATCTTTAAAACTGCTATTATCTCTTCTTCTTTATCAGCGTCTGGGGCTAAATTCGGGTCTAAAACATCTGAAAGTGGTTTCTTTTCTTCAATGCAGAACTGAATCCATTGAACCAGATCCATATCTGAGGATCCAACTGTGATCATTTCTAGTAGGATGACCCCATACGAGTAGACATCCCATTTCTGAGAAGGTTTCACTACTTTGAATGCCTCAGGAGCCTGATAATGAGAACCCCCCAAGTTACTTGATGAGTTAGTTGAAGGGAGTTCTGATGGTTGCTTCTCTTGTGGTTTCTCAGCAGGGAATCGATTTGATTGGAGTGTAGGCGACCCACCGGCAATATTAGCAAGGCGTCCGAGTCCAAAATCAGATATGTGTGGTTCCATGTTTGATCCTAGAAGAATATTGTTTGGCTTCAAGTCGCCATGGACGTATTTTTTGGGGCTAAATTCATGCAGATAGACCAGGCCTTTCGCAATGCCTTTTATGATTTTCAGCCGAACTGACCATGGGAGTGGGGTGAATGATACCGCTCCTGGTCTTCCTGATGAAAGTAATATGAAAACAAACCATCAAAATAGAATCTAGGCAAAGGCTAATTTGAAAAAGAAGAGAATGAAATAAAAAGCATACCATGGAGTGCGTTGGCCAGGCTTCCGTTAGGTATGTAATCATAGATGAGTAGTTTCTCATCAACAGACCAGTAATACGCTCTGAGAGTTACAACATTCGGATGCCTTAGCTTTCCTATTGCTTCTACTTCAGTCTGGAACTCCTTAAACCTTTGAGACCCGCCTTCACCCAATCTTCGAACAGCTAAGGTCAATCCATCTTCCAGAACAACCTTATACACAATCCCAATCCCACTCTTACCCAGAACAAAAGCAGAAGCCTTAAGCAGCTCATCTAAGTCAAATGCCACTTGTGAATCAAGTGGAACAAGATCATATTGTTCCACATTTTCAGAAAGGGTTTCGGATTCATCTTTCCTAAAGCATAAACACTCTTTCCTTCTCTTCCCCCCTCCTTTCTCAAAACCATAAACATTCTCATTCCTGGACTTGCTACACGGACAAACCTTGGAGTAAAAGTAGGAAAACAACAAACCAACAAGGCAGATACCAATCACATCACACACTACAATAGCAACTACAGCACCCTTACTCAAACCCCTCCCCTTCCCACCTCCTCCACCCTCAGCAGCCGCGGGTGGGGAATTACTAGGCAGAGACGGATATGAGGGCGAATTTGCTCCCGGAACATCAGAAGAACAAGGGTTCTTCAATGGTGGCCCGCAAAGGCCCGGATTTCCGATAAATGCAGTTGGTCCTCTATTCATTAAAGCACCATTTTGGGGTATTGGTCCGGTTAAGTTGTTATACGTTAGATCAATGTACACTTTCTCAGGAAGATTTCCTAAACCAGCAGGAATAGAACCGTTGAACAGATTATGAGACAAATCAACAGTGCCTTGCAAGCTAGATAAATTACCTATGCTACTAGGGATTGAGCCATTGAATCTATTAAACGAAAGATCAAGTTTCTCGAGTGAAACCAAACCTGTACCAAATTCATCTGGCAAGGGGCCAGTGAAATTGTTTTGACTGAGATCAAGAGCTTTGAGTCTCTTACACTGCAGAATTGAATTTGGCAATGACCCATTAAAGAAATTTTGCGACAAATCAAGTGTTTGGAGGTACTTAAGGTTGCCAATCTGATTTGGCAAAGACCCGGAAAAGGAATTCCCATAAAGGACCAAACTTTGTAGTCCCTGAGCTTCCAGGAGTTCACTAGGCAAGGCACCAAACAACTTGTTGTTCCTTAAATTGAGATGGCGGAGATCAGAAAGAGAGCCGAGGGAAGAAGGAAGAAAGCCAAAAAGTTTCTTCTTGGGGATGCTAACAGAGACTACCCTCAGGTCCTTACAAGTGACTCCATTCCAAGAACAAGGGTTTTGATCAGAGGAGTTCCAGTTGGTCAAAGAGCCATCAGGGTCGTCATAAATGGACTGCTTGAGTGAAAGCAGAGCATAGCCTTCAGTGTTCAAAGACTCAACCACAACCACAAGTACATTACAGAAGCACAGCAGAAAAAGAGGACATATTGAGAAGAGAGGAAGCATTCCTTACCGTTGAGAGAGGTAACCGTACAAGGTAGAGAGATGAATGAACTAACCTTTCTGAACACCAGGGATTGGATTGAATTGAAGAAAAATTTGAGGGAAGAGCTAAAGTGAGAGAGAAGGAGAGAGAGTGAGTGTGTGAAAGCTGTTAAAGTGGTATGGAAAAGAGAAGTGTGGTCAGCTAGACTAGTAGCAGCAACAAACAATGCATTGAAAAAATAGATAACTTTCGTTAAATAAGGAAATTGGGATAGAAAATAAAATAAGGTAGGTTGGTGAGACAAGAATCTAAGTATATCGATAATCAAATCCAATTTCTCGTGGTATTTTGGTGAGAATATGATAGATAAATTGGAAAGATAAAGCACATTTGCTGGTGTTGTCGCTGTTCAGACAGCTTTTTCTTAAAACAAAAGGAGTTAGAGTCCTCCCTCTAATTGAAAACACCAAATTCATTGTTTCAAGAACTTTTTAGTCCCTACACAAATATTTTCATTTTGGTTCTTTAAAATAACGGTTTCATCTCAAACCTTCCAACTTTTGGACCATCCTTCAACTTTTCAGCTCTGGTCCTCAACGAGAACAATTAAATTGATTAGTTGCAGAGTGAATAGTTATAACCAGTGTTTTTAAAACGGTCGGGACCGGCCGGTTGAACCGGTTAAACCGTAAAAAATCAGTTAAATTCGATAAAAATCGGGTTAAAATCGGATTTTTTAAAAAAAAATTATTACAAATTAAAATTTTAATTTATTTTATTATATTTAATTTGTTTTAAATGAGTTTGCATAAATGAGTTTTAAACTAAAAATTTTAAAATTTTAATTTATTATCAATTTTTTTTAAAAAAATAAATAAATTATAAACTTTTTTACAATACAATAGACTAAATTCACAATAACTCTTTCATATTAATAAATAAATTTAAAATATTTTAATATTTTTTTAAATAGTGTATAAAGTAGGAATGATAATAGAGCATGTCGGGGCAGATCATTGGAATATTAGACCTACTGTGTCTGCAGACTGGTCTGACCTGCCCCGCCTTACCCTGTGGTGCGAGGCAGAATATTTGGACCCGTGACCTGCCTTGCGGGGACCTGCCATGCCCCACGAGGAGTTACTTTACTCTATTCTATAAAAAAAAATATTTAAATTATATTTTTATGTTGCTTCCTACTTTATCAAAAATTATATTTTTAAATTTACAATAATATTTAAGTTTTAAAAATAAATAATTTAATAATATTTATTAATTTATTATTTATTTGATATTTAATTAATTTTTTATTTAATAAAATTAATTAAATATTATCAATGTTAATAAAAATAATTAATTTTTAATATTATTTTCATGTTAAAAAATTAAATTTGTTTAGATATTTATATTATTTCTAATATTGACATAAAATTAAAACTATTTTAAGAAATTAAAAATGAAAAATAAATAATCTAAATAAAAAATTAAGAAACTAATTAACATGGCAGGGCGATGGCGGGTCAGAGCGGGGCGAGAAAAGGCACCAACCGAATTTCGACTTGCCCTGCCTTGCATGCGGGGCAAGGTAGGGCAGCCTATATCTGACCCATTTCACGTACGGGACAAGTCGGGTAAGTCAGAGTACTTAGGGCCAGGGCAGGTCCACAGGTCAAAGCGAAAATTGTCATCCTTAGTATAAAGTCACATATGTCATTCTACTTAAATATTTGAATTCAAATATTATATTTACAAAATGACCCGATCAAAAAAAAAAAAAAAAAAAAATCCCCCAACAAAGTAATTTATTTTTTTTTAAATCTCCCAATTGAATTAACCTTAACTTTATGAAACCCAAAACCTACGAATCATAACCTCTTGAAATCTATTCCATTTCAAGACACACTTCCTTCCACCAAATAACTCAAAACTTTTCTCCAATTGCTAATAAAATATATGTTTATTTATTTATTATTATTATTATTATTATTTTATATTATTAGGGTTCTGGGCATGATAGAGATTGTTTTGTGTTGGGTAGGCACATTTAATGTATACAATGTACGATTTTTATTTTTTTTTTGGATCCATCTATATAGATAGGTTATTATTTCGAACCATTTTTTATAGTATAGGTGCAAAATTTGAATTGTTTTATTAGAAAATAGAAAAACTATTTCCAGGTACTTCCTGGTCCCGATACCCAGGAAGTAGTTAAAAAACGTCTCTACTTCCTGGTGCTCTACACCGGGAAGTAGACAATTTGCTTAACAAACCATTTTTGAACTGCTTCCCGGGTGTTAGACAAGGAAGCGATTGTGCAAGATTTTTTTTTTCTGTTTTTTTCTCCCTTCTTAGCTTAAAATTTCAGGGAGCAAATTAATTTTATAACAGCTTCCCGGTCTCTAATACTAGGAACCTTTTTTTTTTCTCTATCACATGTGGTTTATTGAATACTTTTAGTGAAGTGGAAGACGAAATAAGTAGAATTTACAAATAAGACTTTAGTTTGTTATATGGATAAAATATGATCTCTTTTAGTTGTCTCTTTTCTATACTGTAAAAGAGATAGAATGAGCTCCCAAAATGACTATTTTGAAAAAGTAAAAATACAAAAATTTTCTAAATAAAACTTCTCCTTGTTTGGTGGAGCTTAATTCAGTAATATTTTACAATTATTAGATCCCGTTAAAAATATCTTTTGTTATTATGCAATGATAGTAGAGATTCACATGAACATTTTTATATAAATTTTGTTGAATTCGGATAACATCTGAGGAAAACGGCTAAAAACCATGTTTTCTGAGTTAAGAAAAATGGTTGAAATTGTATGACTATTGCTTTTTGGATGCGATTCATCCGTAGTGCCCTGAATTAGTAACGATTTTTTCAATTATGAGATGGAATAGGTTGGCATGCCAGCTAGGGTCAATTCAGTTGTAACAGTAAACCCCACCATGGTAGGGATCAGGATGTAGAGCCGCTCGGTACGCAAAATATAACATGTAATATTACAATACCTGTGTAGTTAGTATTAACCATATACAAATTGAAAATCTAGGAGTTTATTATTAATAGTTCAAGAGAAGAAAATAAAATCTAAATACAATCCTTTAACTAAAATTAAAATCCCTAATGAAAATCAATGTTCCAATTTATTCCTTGCTAACTAAAGGAGTAAAAATAACTTAAAGTCTCAAAAGGTAAATGGTAGTATGATGCGTGCTCGTGCTATGATAAAGTATCCATATTACCTAATTGATCCCTGTACCTATACCCATCCTAGATTTTTCCACATAACAAAAATAACAAAATAAAAAGAGAAAAACAACAAGGTTGCACTATTATCAGTCTAGTCGACACCCACACATTTCAACATACGCAGATATATATAAACCTATACTCGGTCCTAACATGAGAGCACACAATACAACTTCTATGAGTCTTTCTACAACTAGCAAATTATGTTGTTTCTTTTCAGTAAGCCAACAAGTAATCATTACCGTGTCATTTTACTAATAGTCAATTTATTCAAGCATGTTAATGTTATTATAGTAACTAAGAAGCAAAATTTTTTGGTGCACAGGTTTGTCAAGTCTTGTCATTCAATCCAAAATCTCAAATGACAAAGTTTTGGGCTAGACATCTCCTCGTCATTTGCTCGCCAACCTTCTGTCAAAAAGGTTTCTTTTGAAATGGAAAATGAGACATCTCGACAATGGCTCTCCATTTTAATACGCCAACCTTTCTGTTGATTTGATTCTTTTACGATTGATGAAGAAAGCCACTCGACAACCATTTGCCATTATACTTTGCCAATGTTTCTGTCATTTAGGTTCTTACGGTTGATGCTTATCATGTACTCGTCATTCATTTACTATAACATTATGCCAATTAAGTTTTAAAGTTAACAAGGAAGTCTCTCGACAACCATTCATCAATATGCCTCGCTAACTTTTCTGTCAAGTTTATATTTGAGATTAATGAGTAACCTCTCTTGGCAAGTACTCGCAATTACCTCATCATTTTACTCTATTATGTGAATTTCCCTATTATGAAATGTACAGGTCTGATTTTAGTTTTAAATTGACAATTCACCTTCTTCTAGTTATATATTAACTTATAAGGCTTAAACAACACAGTCGATCAATCAACTTGGGTGATCACTTCATTTACAACAAGTTCAACAATTTAAATAGTATATATACACCAATAATTTAGTCAATTCCTTTTTCCGGCAGACCATAATCAATCATGACAGAACTAACATATTTGTAAATTCAACTTTACAAGCTAATTATTAACAATGGTTCTAGTTTCTTATTTACATCATTGCCCAAATTAGCTATTAGATAAAACACGATCATACTACTATGTCAGAATAAAACTATACGGAATGGCTGAAGTCCAGAATGACCGAAGTCCAAAATGGCTAATGCCTAGAATGTAGTAACCTGCGGTTATATTTGGCACTTCAAGCCATAAATTTCACGTTTCTATTATGAGGTACCTCTATCCTCTAGGCATATCTTAGATTCAGCTAACGTTGTTATCCTAAGGCCAATAATTTGTCTCCAGATTATTTACAAATTATGTAAATTACTTGACAACTCATTTATAGCAAAGTATGCCATTCCACTTTTTTACTTTACAACATTTATAAAATACAGTATCATCCCAATTTCAAGTTACACACCGTTAATACAAATTATGCTAGTAATTATACAAATGCAAAACAAACAACATACAAATTGTTGAACATAAAATGAGATGCCAAGCTCAATTCCAAAGTCGTCAAGCAAGCTGACTTATCTTCCGAATGATTCACCTCCACAGTTTGGTCTCCAATAGAACAAACAGAAAACAAAAATTCAATCACAAGCCGCCAACACCCGAAATCCCCAAATTCTAGGGTTAGGGTTTGACAACCACTATCCAAATAGTATAAGCTCTAATGATTGGACCATTCTAAGAAATTAGTATGGAAAAATCACGAGAATAAAATCAATTATAAATTTCAACTAACCCCATTATAACCCATAGAAAACAAAAAGAAACTAGACAGCTTACCGAAAAAATTTTAATTTAAAAGGAACGATAATATGGGAGATTCATTGCTCCAACTCTAAGGTTTTTGTGACTGTTGTCACGATGATTCTAAGAAAACATTTTTAGAAAAGTTGCTCTAGTTTGTTGTTTTAATAGTGATAGGGTTTAGGATAAAAATAAGGCATTATATATGAAGGTAAAATTTTAGATAACCTTCTATAATTTAGGAAAATATTATTTTCAGAAAATTTTTATATTTCTTTATGGGGTGTCCTAAATTGATCCGACCAAAGACATATATCTACTAGACTCAATTTCTGATCGTCACATGAGTTTAGTAAGCTTATCTGGGATATTATGTTAATTTATTATTTACATTTTGTGTTGTCGGTGGAATCCTCGCCAATTATCCAATTGTGAATCTTATTTGTATCCAAGTTCGTGATGGATAGACTTCCCCGCGTGAATTCCAAATAAGGTTTGGTTGGTTATGGGTGGACCCCCCCCACCAAATCTACTCATTATTCAATGCGATTTTATAAGAATGTTCAGGGTCACTAGGGAAAGGACTGCGTTATTTTATAATTGATCATATAATTGATCTTGATCGTATTATGTTTTTGATACATGATCCAATTACATGAAAATGTATATGATTTCCAATTATGAATTTATGATTCATGTTTCACTGTGGTATGAAACATGAACTTGCATGAACATACATTAGTATATAGGGATGTGATTTCATATGTGCCTATGATTGAGTTTGAATATTTGTGGGCATGAAGTCTTGTATACCATTGTTTGCTATGGGATGTGAATCTAGTTGAATGTTAAGGATAACAATTTGTAATTATGAACATGCCATGTAATTAATTTTAGATTGTGTCTCATATATTAGATCATGTACTGGGAGTGTTCTCTCACCCTTTTAAGGGATTTCATTTTTGCAGAAATAATGTAGAAACTCTATAACGTCCCAATTTTGAGGTTAAACGATTTCAATATTTTCGAACCGATTTTGACTTTTAATGTTATGAACACTTTTCTATGATTCTTGAAACATCTGAGAGTAATTGAATGATATAATTCTTATGGAATGGTAATAAAATTGTCTATAAATGTTTATTGTTGTTCCACGAAAACTGGTAGCGGAAACGAAGTCGAACGAAAGAAGAATCATAGGTATGCAGCACAGGTGGTGCTGGCGACATAGCCCTATGTCGCCAGCCATGTTGTTAGCGCTGACGACATAGGCTTTATTTAGCCAGCTATGTCGCTAGCACATGAATTTTAGCATTCGTTGGCAACATACTATAGCCTCTGACGACATAGGCCCTATGTAGCCAGCCTTGTCACCTGAGACTAAATTAGGTCGATTTTGAAGATTAACCTACCGAATTGCTCTCATTCTCTTCACATGTTTTAAATTCTCAAATCCCACAATCGCTCTCAAACCCCTCTCTACCTCTTCATCAATGCGACACTGGTAAGTCTCTTATCAAGCTCAATCTCTTTCCCTTTGAATACTAGCATGGTTGCTAGGTTGTTGTAAGTGATTAATGTTGATTTTTGGGGGAAAATTGTTCTTGATTCGATTATGGTTTTTATAGAAACCCTAAGATTTGGGGAAAGTTGAATTGAATGATTACATAACAGATTGACTTGGGTTGAATGTATTAATCGCTAATGTGTTCATATCTTTGTCATTCGATAGTCATTTCCTTATTGATTAGACTAAGTTTCTCTCTTCATGCGCGACTTATTCGATCGATTGTCTAAACCAAACATTGTTCTTTGTTAGGCGAAGTAGAAGGTGTTGTAAAACGTACCGGTGACGCCTAACTATTTGCCATCAGAAGAAAGGTTAGCAATGTTGTTTTATACTCCGTATGTGGTTTTTGTGTGTTTATTGAATCGTGCATTAAATTGGATAACAACATAATCACTTGAGTTGTTAATTGGTAATATTAGATAGTAACGATAGAGTGGAATGATGATTGCTGCTATTGCCTGGATTATTATTGATATAGATATGCTGATAAGTCTATTGCATATTAGACTTAGGCATTGGTTAGTTAGAGCTGGAAATAAACGGATAAGGCATTAGTAAAGTACCCGATAGATTATTGATTGAAAGCCAATGGATTGTTATATTGTAATTGTGTAATATTTAACTGATTTATGTGCTTGAACACTTAATTAATTAATAATGATTGTCGTAGTCGTGGTTGAAATAGTGATGGAATGGCATGCATTAGGGGTACCCGAGATATCTCAACCTATTGAATATAAGACTTTTGGTTTAGCTAACCACTATTGAAAACGAGTGACAACTTCTATAAGGTGTGATGGCACAACCGCCTGCGGGCCTATTGTTATTGTGGTCTTCGGACCTTATTGATGGAATCCTAAGGTACTAGTCCATCTCAAGGGGGAACAACGGGTCTACGAATTTCGGTCTTCGAACCCTATTATGTGGCTTCGACCTAATTGATGGCTTTGGCCTAATTGGTGGCTTCAGCCTAATTGATCCCGTTTCACTATCGATATTAGATTAGTGGCAATCTTAATAAATTGGAACCATAATGTGAATGTTATCGTGTGATGGTTGCCTAAAGTATAATTGATTGTTCTGTGGATTTTAAATGAATGTAGAAAACCCGTATGGTCATTTTATAATGTTAACTGAATATAATGAACATAATTGGAATTAGATGAGTTATACCTCGTATTGAACATGTAAATAGTAATGAGATTGGGCGGGTTTGTATTCCTTTACTACTGTTTGATAGTTATAGGTGCATTGTGTGCTGCCTTATAATTATATGATTTAATAGACACATTGTTTGTGTTTGTTGGAGTTTGACTTGTTAACTAGACATCGATAGTCTGATGTTGTATTTTCTTCATTTTTCTTGTCTCTCTAATGGAAATATGAAACAAGTGATCGAGCAGATTGAAAGTCCAGCACTGCATACAAAGCATGTCGAGTCTTTATGAATTTTTGGAACTTTATTTAGGATTGTCATTTAACTTTTTTATTTTTTAGTATTTCAAAGAATGTGTAGACTTTTTAAATACTTTAAGTCCTTGTGTTTTGGACAAGTTATTTTAGAATTTTTAAATTGTTATTTGAATGATTGTTATGAATTGCGAACATGTTATATTTCAAAAGAATTATCTTGAGTTAGGTATTGTTTTTCGAAACAGGTTCAGGTTAAATAATCTATAATCGAATATTTTTTATATCAATGTTTATTTTTCCATATCTACTGTATCGAACGATTGATTGTAATATGGCATTCCGGCCTGCGTTCACCATTCCGTCGTGTCCGGACCTTGGGCATTTTATTTATTGGTATTAGAGCACCATTTCTCGTTTGCTTATTGTCTATTTTCTTGTATGCATTAGAGTATAGGAATTGCTTTGCAAAATATTCTCGAAAACTCATGACATTGTATTCATCTCATAACTTCTAATGCTCGATCACTTGTGACTATTTCAAATAGTAAAAACAATCTCGGATTATGGTTAGAACATGTCGTAACCCTAAAAACAATCCTTTTGGTTCTAGAGCTCTTGGAAGCGATTGGACAGTCAGTAAGGAGGAGCCATTGGATGCTAACATGGCTCAAGCGTGGGCATTTAAGCATATCGCCCAGTTTATGGAATTGTTTCGAGATGGTCATATTGGGAATGGATTGGTTATCCTATCATGGTGTAATATTGGATTGTAGAGCTAAAAGTTTACGTTACAGTCTCTGAAATAAACTATAACGGTATGAAGGGATTGTAGTGGAACGGTTAAAAGGATTATCTCTGCAGCTTTGGCTGATAGAATGATGAGGTAAGGCTGTGAGGCTTATTTAGCTCACATAATTGATGGTAGTAAGAAGCGATCAAATGGGAAGTTTATACCGATGGTTTTGGATTTCCTGGATGTGTTTCCAAAAGAATTGTCGGGTTTGCCACCGAAGCAGGAAGTTTAATTTTCAGTTGAGCTTATTCCGGGAGCAGCTCTAATATTTTTAGCTCTTTACCGGATGGCTCTAGCTGAACTAAAGAAATTGAAAGTGCAATTGCCAGAATTACTCGATAAGGGTTACATCAGACCAAGTATCTATCCTTAGGGTGCTTTGATTCTGTTTGTAAAGAAGAAAGACGGGTCATTCCGATTGTGTATCGATTATCGCCAGTTGAATAAGTTGATAGTGAAGAACAAATATCCGCTTCCCAGAATTAATGATCTATTTCAGTAGTTAAGGGGAGTAAGTGTGTTCTCAAAAATTTATTTGAGGTCGAGATATCACCAGTTGAGAATCAAAGATAGTGACATTCCAAAATCGGCGATTAGAACATGGTATGTGCATTATCAATTTATAGTCATGCCTTTTGGGTTGACTAATGCACCAGCTATATTTATGAACTTGAGGAATCGGGTGTTCAAGGAGTATTTAGACCAGTTTATTATTGTCTTTATCGATGATATTCTGATTTACTCAAAGAATGAAGAAAAGCATGATAGGCATCTGCGGATTGTGTTGCAGATATTGAGGGAGAAGCAGTTGTATGTCAAGCTCTCAAAATGTGATTTCTAGATGACTGAAGTTAAATATTTGGGATATATAATTTTAAAGGATGAGATCAGTGTAGACCCTAAGAAGATAGAAGCAGTATTGGCATGGCAGCAGCCTAAAAATGCAACTAAAGTGAGGAGTTTACTGGGACTAGCTAGTTACTATCACCGGTTTGTCAATGGATTCTCTTCCATTGTGGGTCCATTGACCAAATTGCTTCAGAAGGATAACAAATTCGAATGGACGATTAAATGTCAATAGAGGTTTGGTAGGTTGAAGAAGTTATTGACGGAAGCACCAACTTTTGTTCAATCGGTTGAAGGGTTGGATTATGTTGTATATAGCGATGTGTCTCTGCAAGGTTTAAGATGTGTGTTGATGCAAGAAGGAAAGGTGATTGTATATGTCTCGCGATAACTTAAGCTGCATGAGTGTAACTACCCTACTCACGATCTAGAATTAGCGGCTATAGTGTTTTCCTTAAAGATTTGGAGACACCATTTGCATGGGCTAAATGCTATATGTACACGAATCATAAGAGTCTTAAGTATCAGCCTACCTAGAGGGAGTTGAATTTGAGACAACAACGGTGGGTAGAGTTTCTGAAAGATTTTGATCTGGTGATTGATTATCATCCTGGTAAGGCGAATGTGGTGGCCGATCGTTGAGTCGAAAGTCGATGCATTCTTTGGCAATAATGATGGTGAGATTGGAGATTGTTAATGATGCGGTTGTAGCCGAGTTGGTTGTGAAACCTATTCTTGTTCCGTATATTCTGAAAACGCAAAAAAATATGATAAAGTGGTTGAGTAGTTCCAAAAGATTGATGAAGGTAAAGCCAGGGATTTCATCACGAAATCGGATGATGGATTTTATTATCGGGACAAAATTTATGTATCAAAAGTTGATGGTGTTCGCGATGAGGTTTTGAAGGAAGCACATACCCATGTACTTGCTATGCATCCGGGTGCCACAAAAATGTTCCAAGAATTGAGATTGATGTATTGGTGGCCAGGGATGAAGAAAAGTATAGTCGAGTATGTTGGTAAGTGTTTGATATGTCAGCAAGTGAAAGCAGAACATCAGGTTCCGTCTGGATTTCTTCAGACCATTGTGATTCCGGAGTGGAAATGGGACAAGGTAATGATGGATATTATGGTCGGTATGCCATTGACCAAGGAGAAGTTTGATGCTTTTTGGGTAGTGGTTTATCGTTTAACAAAGTCTGTCCATTTCATACCAATTTGGGTTGTAACACCCGAACCTCCGCCCCGACGGAAAGGGAACGCGGAGACCGGATGTCACATGTGGAGAGACAAATAACGGAACATACAAATAACAGATAGACAGATATGTACAATTCATATTCAAATCGGGAAAGACAGTTCTTATAAGTCCAAATTCAAATAGTTCGAAACAAATTCAAAACTAAGTTATAGTTGAACTACAAGTTCCAAATGAAAGACAATTACATAAAAATATCCTAAGAGTACTTAATCTGAAAACAAATCCAAAACATGTGCAGCGGGTTCAAAATACAAAAATAAATCCAGCAAAATAAACTGATATGAAATCCAAATCTGAAAAGGATGCCATGTGAATGCTTGATGCTAGTGATATCCTGCTATCCCACCTGACTGTCTGAACTCAGCAATTCCATTCCCAAAAAGGGTTCAAAACATACAAAATAAAAATAGAAACAACGAAGGGTGAGACTATCGATGTCTGGTTAGTAAACCAATGCCCAACAAACACATACAGATGCGTCTTATTAAACAGAATAGTATGTCATACACAAATGCAAGTTAGTTAACAACCAAAGGGTACAAACAGAGGCAAACAAGTTGATTAACAAATCAAGTTATCCTAAAATTAACCCCCTTTAAGTGATCTAGGATAAATGATTACAGATTATTTCAATTACCGACTGAAAAAGGCGTTACAGTTATCAAATTATTTTCAGAAGAAAGACCGTAACCGAATAGTAGTTCGGTAAGCAGTCCGGCAGGTTATTCGGTCAGAGAGCATTACCAGACTTACCGAATTGTAGTTCGGTAGACATTTCGGTAAGCTATACGGTTAGAGAGCAATTATACGATTCCAAGGGAAGTTTAAGTGACAGTTCGGTTCCTATTCCGGTATGAAGCTCGGTCAGAGAGTTTCAAGTCTCTCAGACATGTTGAATTATAATTCGGTACCTAGCTCGGTGAAGAGTTCGGTCAGAGAGGTTGATCAGTCTTCGGAGGTTCATACCGAACTACAGTTCGGTAACCTATTCGGTAAGTAATTCGTCCTGAGAGTGAATCTAATGATCTCAAGTCTGACCGAATTATATTTCGGTAACCAGCTCGGTAAAAAGTTCGTCCAGAGACCATCCTACGTCCAGTTTTCCAGATTTAAGTGATAGTCCGGTATCTAATCCGGTAAGCAGACTGGTTACGGACTCTGGGCACTTTTTAAGCCTAATTCAAGTTATGTCGATCGCTAATCAAAGTTTAGTTATCCAATTGGGTCTAATCCTAACACTTACAGCCAGTTAGGAGTCACAAATTGACACTACCTGATGTCAAAAATCCTAATAATATAAAGTATTGCAATTACTAAGATTCTCTACACGCAAGTGAACTTGATCAAGTAGTAAAGTGAATTAAATTCAGGTTATTGAACCCACAGGGACTAAAGCTAATTTAAGATCAATTCTATAAAATTCCCTATAATTAAGTGTAAAATTTATGAGAGCAAATATTATGAAAAATCAAACAAAACTAATTTCTTAAGGTAAGGATTCAATATAGAGCTTAAGTTCTAGGTCTACGAATTCACCTCACCAGTAACCCATCATGTCTAATATGTCAACAAGCTTTTATTCTTATTCTCAAGGTTTACTATTCCCAAGGTTTCTTCCGAACACACATGAGACTATCTACCTATTCTAATTCCATATTCCTATGAAAATAGCTTAGGCAGACGCATTAAGAAACACCTATCCTTGAATATGTGAACTTTATGTTTTATTCCTAGCAACATAAATAAACACATTCTCTTGCCCTAATCTTATCCAATAAACCTCTTCCAAGCATTCATTAAATTACTAAATCATGCAATTGGTGATCAAGCAAAGCAAGCATTAAGCACAAGCAAGAGAAAGAATAAAAATTGTCTCATTCATAAAAGTAATAACCAAATTAGGGTTACATGGTTCGACTACTTCATAGCTCTAGACTGGGAGTTTAGTTACACATAGCAATCATGTTTACTCTTCCTAACATAATCATTCCTAAAAAGTGAGAAAGAGTTCACCAATTTTCCACTCTTGATCTCGCCTTCCGGATGTTGATCTTGAACTTCCGTGTTGCTTCTCGCAGTAGTCTCTTGTTCTGAATCCAGCCAAAAGTCCTTTCAACACCTCAAAACTTCATACTTATAGACTCATCTGAGAAATGACCAAAACACCCTAGAACAGCAGGTGGAATTCGCCCTAGACGGTCTCTGGCGACATAAGTCTCTTGTCGCCAAACAGCACTGCACCTTGCACTTTGGAGTTGCTTGATTTCGTTCGCTGGCGACAAGGCTGGCGACATAAGGTCCTTGTTGCCAGTCACCGCATTGTCGTATTCCTCAGGTTGGTGATTCGTTTGTTGGCGACATAAAGGCCATGTCGCCATACGCTTCAGCGTATTGCTCTCCCGCTTCTATCTTCGCTCGACCTCGTTTATCAGAACTTCGGCTTTCCGACCATATAATCTTGATTATCGCTCTTTTACCTGTTCAACTCAATCACCTGAAATATCTTAACAAAATCATCAAATAACCAGATAATGCTCTGGATTCATCACAAACGCTTAAGAATTAACAGGAGAAATTCATATAAGTCAGAGACTTATCACAACCCCCAACTTAAACCCTTGCTCGTCCTCGAGCATGCAATAAAGTACAAGCCGAAATTAATTAAGGCAGAATAATCTTTAACAAACACAAAACATCCCAGTATTAAACCCAAAATAATCTAGCCACTTTCGTAGGACACATGATGACATTTAGCATATGCCACAAGCCTTTAAACCTCTAAGTGGCCCTATAGGAAGAGATATAGTCTCCTGAGGGTTTACCCAGTACGACACCCACAAACATATTGCATCACAATAATTCAGAACCAGAGCATAACCAAATCATCAGATTTATGATTTCTGTATGAAAAGAACAATAGAACACAATCAGCATCAGCTTCAAACATTATTCACCCTACTATGATAATTTTTATTTATTTATTTATTTATTTTAACCAGCTTTTCGGAAAGTCTAACTCCCTATTCGAGCAAACCTAGGAATCTAGTTCGCTTTGATCTACTCTTCTCAGATTTCACTCAAGTATTTTCTCTCTGATCCTAGGGACTCTCAACAATACTTAGTATGAATGTTGACATAATGCCGTGAACTACTTAGATTCAAATTTAGTGTTAGGAGACAAAGAATAGTGAACTTTGCCCTCGTGACCAATAGAATTGGTAAGATGCTGCATGGCACTTAGAGATCTCAAGGTGCTGGACTAGCTTGACTCCATATGAGTTAGTGGGTCTTTCAAGGTTCTGCGAGGTTAGGCTCGGCTCTGAAAAAAAAAGACTGGATTATTGGAGGGATACAAAATTGAACTCGTGAATGGCTTCACCCCCAACTTTAACTCTTTCATCGTCTGATCACAATAGCTTCCTCGTTCAAAATTTTCCATCACTTTTCTCTGTGCAGCAAAAATACTATGCACTTCTGTTTTTTTTTTTGATTTTTTTTACCCAGAATAACAGAAAGTGCATAATTCTTCAATAATTTTCTAACCTTCCGGAAATTAATTCTCTAATCTTTCAGAAATTCCAGCTGCACACCATCTCTTCCTGTACCCTCAACTTATTTTCTTGAGTGCCTTTCACGAGTTTCCAGGTAGGTAAGTGTTTAGAACTCGAGTTTCGGCTTCGAATTTCTTCGAATTTTGGCCTCGAATTCTTGACTTGGATTGGAGAAGGACCAAGAAATAGATTTAGAGTGTTTGGCTTCAACTTGGCTCAGGATTTCACTCGGACATGATTTTAGGATATGCTTTAGGCCCGGACTGTTTCGTGGCTCGCTCTTACTCACAATGCCCACATCATCCCCCACATTTTTCTTTGTTGCTCAGCGTACCTAATCAATGCCCCATGCACTTGAGGAACACCTGCCAAAACCAACAACCCTATCGAGGGATTCTAATGCACAAAAATTATTAGAAGAGTGTATGGCAGTAAAACCCAACGAATTAGTCTAGGCTTACTATCTCTCTTTTCTTCCAAATACCTGATAGCTGCATGGTTAGTAAAAATAATAACTTTAGACCCTATCAGATAAGATCTAAATTTATCAACTGCAAAGACCACAGCTAATAATTCTTTCTCAGTGGTGGTGTAGTTGCACTGAGCATCATTCAATGTACGACTGGCATAGTAGATGGTGTGGAATACACGATCGCATCTTTGACCTAAAACAGCTCCAACTGCATAATCACTTGCATCGCACATTAGTTCAAAAGGAAGGTCCCAGTTGGGTGAAATAATCACCGGAGCAGAGACCAATTTATTTTTCAAAGCATTGAAAGCCTGCAGACAATTATCATCAAACTGAAAAGAATTTTCTTTCTCCAACAACATACTCAACGGTTTAGAAATTTTGGAAAAATCACAAATAAATTTTATATAAAATCCTGCGTGACCCAAGAAACTCCTAACAGCTTTAACAGAAAATGGGGGAGGAAGTTTTTCTATCACCTCAATTTTTCCTCTATCCACTTCTAGACCTTTGGCAGACACCTTATGCCCTAAGACTATCCCTTTTGTGACCATAAAGTGACACTTTTCCCAATTTAAGACTAAATTAGTCTCCTCACATTGCTTTAACACGAGACTTAAATTTTCTAGACAATGATCAAAAGATGTCCCAAAGACTGAAAAATCATCCATAAATATTTCCATGTATTTTTCAATCATGTCAGAAAAAATGGCCATCATACATCTCTGAAAAGTGGCAGGGGCATTACATAAACCGAAAGGCATTCTCCTATAAGCAAAAGTGCCATAAGTGCAAGTGAAAGTGGTCTTTTTCTGATCTTCTAGAGCTATGGCTATCTGATTATATCCTGAATACCCATCTAGAAAGCAATAAAAGGAATGACCCCCCCAACCTATCCAACATCTGATCAATAAAAGGTAATGGGAAGTGATCTTTCCTAGTGACTTTATTTAGCTTCCTATAATCTATACAGACACGCCACCCAGTAACTACTCTCTGAGGAATCAACTCATTTTTCTCATTAGCTACTACAGTCATACCACCCTTTTTAGGCACACATTGGATATGACTCACCCATATGCCGAATCAGAAATAGGATAGATAATACCTGCATTCAGTAGCTTGAGAACCTCATTTTTCACCACCTCTTGCATGTTGGGATTTAATCTCCTCTGTGCTTCAATTGAGGGTTTGTGGTCCCCCTCCATCAGAATCTTGTGCATACACAAAGAGGGGCTAATCCCCCTGATATCTGCAATTTTCCAACCTATTGTTTTCTTGTATTGCTTAAAAACCTCAAGCAATTTTTCTTCCTGCTCATGGGTTAGTTTGGCAGATATAATGACAAGTAAAGTGGAAGAATCACCCAAAAATGTGTACCTTAAATGCTCTAGGAGTTGTTTCAGCTCCAACACTGGTGGTTCTTCTATAGATGGCTTTGGTTGATTTGAGGTTAACGCCACCTCACACTACATTGTCTCTTGGTAGAGACTTTGGTCTAATTCCAAAGCTACTGCGGCTGCTTCCTCTCTTTCTTTTATCATATTAGTTAAAGCAGCCTCCAATGCATCCATAAATAAGCAATCTTCTATAGTCAATTCCTGTGGATCTTCCTGGACCATAGAAATCCTCATACACTTTGGGTCTTCTGTGGGGTACTTGAGGGCCTTGAAAACATTAAATTTTATCTCCTCATTTTCCACCCTCATCACCAGCTCACCTTTTTGAACATCTATGACAGCTCTACCAGTGGCCAAAAATGGCCGTCCTAGGATAAGTGGTACCTCTAAATCAGCTTCCATGTCTAGAACAATAAAATCTGCGGGATAAATAAATTTTCCCACCTTAACCAAAATATCTTCTATGATACCCTTTGGCTTCTTCAAGGATCTATCAGCTAACTGCAGTGTCACCGATGTAGGCTTGCAATTTCCCAGACCCAATTTTTGAAAGACTGAAAAGGACATCAAATTGGTGCTGGCCCCCAAATCACAGAGAGCTTTTCCTGAAAATTGATCTCTAATGGTGCATGGTATGACAAAGCTCCCAGGATCTTTTAATTTCTAGGGGAGGTTCCTCTGGAGTACGGCGCTACAGTCCCCTGTGAGAGCTACAGTCTCATAATCACCCAGCTTCCTCTTCTTGGACAGAATGTCTTTCATGAACTTCACATAGCTCGGCATTTGCTCTAAGGCTTCAGCAAAAGGAATATTTATCTCCAATTTCTTGAAGAAATCTAGTAATCTCTTGAATTGCTGATCCAACTTTTTTTTCTTCAACTGATTGGGGAATGGAGGTGGTGTTACTATGTCAGCCAATTTACCCTTTTGGGGTGCCTTGACTTTTGGATCTTGAGTCTCTGTAGTGACCCCCAAATCAATCTCCTCATTGCCCCCTCCTCTTTTTCATCAGGGGGTGTACCCCCTCTCTTTTCTGTGGATTTTCTTTTGGCTCTATCTCATTCAGAACTCTTCCATTTCTCAAGGTGACCGCTTTCACATACTCTTTCTGATCCTTGGGATTATTCTGGGTATTACTGGGTAAAGCCCCAGCTTGACGATCTTGCATTGCTTGAGCCAATTGACCTACCTGAACCTCCAAGTTCCGGATGCAGGCCTTGGTATTGTTATTCTCCACTTGTTGACCTTGCATGAATTGAGTCTGAGTCTGCATGAGCTGTTGTTGTGACTTGACCAGTTGAGCAAGCAGGTCATTTGTGGTAGTCTTCTTCTCTGCCGGAGCTTGAGATGTAAATCCTGGCGGTGTGTGCTGCTTTGCAAAAGTGCCTTGAGGTGCCTTTCCCATTGGTTGATGAACTTTGTTAGAATCTTGTTTCCACCCAAAATTTGGGTGACTTTTCCAACCTGGGTTATAAACCTGCGAATAGGGGTTATTGAAAGAAGATTTATTAGAGACAAAATTTACCTCTTCCGCAGAGCCCTCAGTTTCTTGTTTGCAGCTGCAATTCTCCACATTGCATTCTTCGACTGCATTGACATCTGAGACGCTTAGTGAATCCACTTTCTTAGTCAATGCCTCCAGCTGAGCAGCTAATTTGTCATAATGACTCATTTCATGAACCCGGCTGCTCTCTTTTGTGGGTTGCGTTCTGATTCCCACTGGACACTCATTGCCATATCTTCAATTCTCTGGTACGTATCTTCATACGTCATATTGGCAAGTGATCCACCAGCAGCCGCATCCAACACCGAACACGTAGTGATATGCAAACCTGAATAGAAAATTTGCATAATAATTTCATCAGCTAAACCATGGTGTGGACATTTTCTTACCAACTCCTTTATACGCTCCCAAGCCTCATAAAGTGTTTCTCCATCTCCCTGACGGAAGGTAGTTATCTCATGTCTGAGGCGTGCAATTTTGGCTAGTGGAAAGTATTTTGCCAAAAACTATTGCACTAACTGGTCCCAAGTGGTAATTAACCCGTTAGGGAGCGATTCCAGCCAACTCCATGCCTTGTCTTGAAAAGCGAATGGGAACAATCTCAAAAGTACAGCTTCTTCTGAAACTCTGTTTGTCTTGAAGGTTCCACAGATTGCAAGAAACTTTTTCAGATGTTGATTGGGGTCTTCATTCGAGAGCCCATGGAATTGACAGGAATGCTGGAGCAGGCTGATTGTGGAAGTCATGATTTCAAAGGAAGCTGCTTCCACTGGCGGAGGAATAATGCTCTGATGAATCCCATTCAGAGATGGTGCTATAAATTCCCTCAAGGTGAGGCGCTGCTGAGCTTCCTCTCTACCTTGTTCCGCCATTCGTTGTTATCGCAATCTATCACGTAGAATTCTCTCTGGTTCCGGAAAAGGGTCGATGAGGTCAATGTTTGAAAGACATTATGGATCTTCTCCAACTCAGATGGCAAAGCAAGTCGATAAGCAACTGGACCAATCCTTTCCAGGATCTCATAAGGTCCAATGAATCGCGGAGCCAACTTACCTTTCCGACCGAATCGAAGAACTTTCTTCCATGGAGATACCTTCAGAAATACCTTATCGCCAACTTGGTATTCAATATCCTTTCTCTTAACGTCAGCATAGGACTTCTGCCTATCCGATGCTTCCTTAAGCTTCTCCTTAATCAACTTAACTTTCTCCTCAGCTTCCAAAAGCAAATCCGGACCAACAATCCGAGACTCTCCCAACTCAGTCCAACACAACGGAGTACGGCACTTCCGACCATACAAAACCTCATAAAGAGCCATACAGATACAAGCCTGAAAATTGTTATTGTAAGCAAACTCCACCAATGGCAAGTACTTGATCCAAGAACCACCAAATTCAATTACACAACATCTGAGCATGTCTTCCAAAGTCTGAATTGTCCTTTCGGACTGCCCGTCAGTTTGCGGATGAAAGGCGGTACTGAAATTCAACTTCGTCCCTAAAGCCTCTTGAAATTTCTTCCAGAATCCTGAGGTAAACCTAGGATCCCTGTCAGAAATGATAGACGATGGAACCCCATGTAACCTCACAATTTCCTTCAGATACAATTTTGCCAATCTCTCCAAAGAATAATCAACCCGAATTGGCAGAAAATGTGCAGATTTTGTTAAATGATCCACAATCACCCAAATAGCATCAAACTTCTCACGAGTCAATGGCAACCCAACAACAAAATCCATAGTGACTCGAACCCACTTCCATTCCGAAACTGATATCGGCTAAAACAAACCAGATGAAAGTTGATGTTCTGCCTTAACTTGCTGACAGACCAAACACTTCCCAACAAAATCAACAATGTCCTTCTTCATACTCGGCCACCAATACATCACCTTTAGATTGTGATACATCTTGGTAGCACCAGGATGCATAGCATACACTTGCCTATGCGCTTCTGTCAATATCTCAGTTCTCAAATTATCAGATAATGGCACATAAATCCGATCACTGAAATACCAACTACCATCATCTCTCTGAGACGCTTCAGTCCTCTTACCCTGACCAGATTTCTTAGCCCACTCTAAGGCTATCTCATCAGACTTCTGTGCTTCCAGAATCCTAGCAGTCAAATCTGGTTTCACTACCAGTTCGGCTACCAGAGCATCATCCTTCAGACTAAATCTGGCCATCATGGCATACAAAGCATGCTTGGATTTGCGGCTAAGAGCATCCACTACCACATTAGCTTTACTAGGATGATAATTGATCTCCATATCATAATCCTTCAAAAACTCAACCCATCTACGCTGTCTCAAATTCAAATCCCTCTGAACAGGTAGATACAACAAACTCTTGTGATCCGTGTACACAAAACACTTCGCTCCATACAAGTAATGTCTCCAGATTTTTAATGCAAAGACAATGGCAGCCAACTCCAGATCATGAGTAGGGTAATTACGCTCATGAATCCGCAATTGCCTTGATGCATAAGCAATCACATACCGGCCTTGCATAAGCACACAACCAAGACTGTTCAGCGAAGCATCAATGTACACAATGTAATCCAACCCTTCAACCGGCTGAACCAAAACTGGAGCTTCAGTAAGCAACTTCTTCAACATACCAAAATGTTCCTGACATTTACTAGTCCATTCGAACTTAGCTCTTTTATGCAGAAGCGTCGTCAAAGGACCTGCAATAGAGGAGAATCCTTTCACAAACCGACGGTAATAACCCGCCAAACGCAGGAAACTCCTTACTTCAATCACATTCACAGGTGGTTTCCAAGCCATTACAGCCTTAATCTTTTTCGGATCCACCTTAATGCCATCTTTTGAAATCACATGACCAAGGAACGCTACTTCTTCCATCCTGAACTCACATTTGGACAGTTTTGCATAAAGTTGCTTCTCACGAAGAATCTGCAAAACTATTCTCAAATGCTTAGCATGCTCTTCCTTATCCTTCAAATACACCAGAATGTCATCAATGAACACCACAACAAACTGGTCCGGAAATTGCTTAAACACCATGTTCATCAAATCCATAAAGACAGCGGGAGCATTAGTCAAACCAAATGGCATTACCACAAATTCATAGTGTCCATACTTGGTCCGAAATGCTGACTTAGGAATATCTGACTCCCGGATCCTTAATTGATGATAACCAGATCTCAAATCAATCTTAGAGAACACACCAGCCCTTCTCAATTGATCAAACAAATCATCTATCCGAGGAAGAGGGTACTTGTTCTTCACCGTAAGCTTATTCAACTGCCGGTAGTTAATACACAACCGAAAAGTTCCGTCTTTCTTCTAACAAACAGAACTGGAGAACCCCAAGGCGAAGTACTCGGTCGAATATAGCCTTTATCCAATAATTCCTGCAGCTGCACTTTCAATTCCTTTAATTCTGCCGGAGCCATTCGATAAGGTACCATAGAATTTGGCGCGGCACCTGGAACAAGCTCAACAGTAAACTCCACTTCTCTCTGTGGCGGCAAACCCGGAATTTCATCAGAAATTACATCCAAAAATTCATTAACAGTCGGAATGAACATTCCATCAGAACGTGGTTTATCCACTTCCACTACATGAGCCAAAAATGCTGCACATCCACCTCTAAGCATCTTATCACACAAAGCAGCCGAAACAACCCTATCTAAAGGATTCCTACGATCACCTACAAAAGTGACCCAACCTTGCGGAGATTGAAGAGTCATCCTCTTCGCTCTACAATCCATAACTGCTTCATGTCTAGACAACCAATCCATACCTAGAATGACATCAAACTCATTACTTTTCAACTTCAACAAATCTCCCTAAAAAATAATACCACCAATCACAATTGGAACATCACGATAAACACGGTTAACCACAACACAATTACCCAACAGATTCGTAACATAGAGATCCTTATTAGTCAGACTAGATTCTCATCCCTTAACCTCTAAGACACTACTACAGGCATACGATAACGTAGAACCCGGATCCAACAAAGAATAAACAGGAGTGTCAAGGATAGAGAAGGTACCTGTAACCACATCAGGAGTATCTGCCTCCTCACGACCTCTCAGAGCATAGGTACGAGCAGGAGTCCTCGAATCCCTCCTAAGAGCAACTCCTGACTGTGCCCCACCTCTACTGGCATTCGGCTGAGATGCAGCAGGCCTATCATTCCTCTGAACTGAGCTAGCACCCCCAGAAATTAGGCACTCTACTAGAACCAGCAACCTGCTGAGGACAATCTCTAATCAAATGCTCTATAGACCCACACTTGAAGCAACCACCAGTCTTCCTAAAAAACTCGCTCGGATGACGACGATTGCAAGTAGTGCACACCGCATAACTCACACCTCTATTGCCTTGAGTAGGAGCACTAGCAATAGATGGATTCGGCTGAGGGCCTCCTCTAGTACCCCTGTTAGGCCGAGGTTGATTAACTGAACCCCCTCCAGTGTTCTGCACTTGAGTCTTCCCCTTCTTGTGATGCTGGCCACCCACAGCAGGAGCACTCTTGGCGTCCCTCTCATGCTTCCGGTCTTTCTTGACCAACATCTCAATATCAACACTAGCTTCAACCATCTCATGGAATTCATCAGTCCTCAAGGTAGCCAACAACTTCTGAATCTCAAAATTCAGCCCATATCTAAACTTCCTACAACGGTCAACTGGAGTAGGAACCATTTCAGGTGCATACCTGCAAAGCATCACAAACTCATTCTTGTAGTCCTGAACAGATCTATCCCTCTACTTCTGATAGAGGAACTCAACTCTCTTCTGTTCATCCGAAGCATGCCCAATATAGTTCTGTTGAACTGCTCGCGAAAGAACTCCAAATTGACCATAAATTCAGGGTCCAAAGTCTGAACAACTCCTTCCCACCAACGTACTGCTTCGCTACGAAGAAGGGAAACAAAGCATTCAAGCTTCTCAGCATCATTGCACCTGATCTCGTCACAGACACGAGACATACCACTTAACCAGTTATCTGCCACTTCAGGACCTTCATCACTAGTCCCCTTATACAACTCAATCTTCTTCTTAGGAAGGCGTTCAATAGCCGACCTCTCATGCCTAGCTCCTCCCTCTTGCAACCCACGGAGGATAGGAGCAATATCGTGGAAGGCCTGAGTCTGAGCAGCAGCATTATCGGGATTACGATTCTCACCAAAGTTACTGTCTTGTCCAATTGGGATATTACGGCGTCTACCAGCCATAATATGAAAATCAACAAATCAAAGGAGTACGGGTCTGGAAAAAGTTCAAGAGCAGGTGTTAGTAAGGATATACTTACTATGACTCAATTCCCTGAATGCAATGTCATGTATGCAATGTCATTATTTTGAAAACAATGCACAAACACACTTATTCTAATGCATAACAAGAAGCAACCGAGAACCGGTGCTCTGATACCAACAAATGTAACACCCGAACCCCCACTCCGACGGAAAGGGAACGCGGAGACCGGATGTCACAAGCGGAGAGACAAATAACGGAACATACAAATAACAGATAGACAGATAAGTACAATTCATATTCAAATCTGAAAGACAGTTCTTATAAGTCCAAATTCAAATAGTTCGAAACAAATTCAAAACTAAGTTGTAGTTGAACTACAAGTTCCAAATGAAAAACAATTACATAAAAATATCCCAAGAGTACTTAATCTGAAAACAAATCCAAAACATGTGCAGCGGGTTCAAAATACAGAAATAAATCCAGCAAAATAAACTGATATGAAATCCAAATCTGAAGAGGATTCCATGTGAATGCTTGATGCTAGTGATATCCTGCTATCCCACCTGATTGTCTGAACTCAGCAATTCCTTTCCCAAAAAGGGTTCAAAACATACAAAATAAAAATAGAAACAACGAAAGGTCAGACTATCGATGTCTGGTTAGTAAGCCAATGCCCAACAAACACATACAGATGCGTCTTATTAAACAGAATAGTATGTCATACATAAACGCAAGTTAGTTAACAACCAAAGGGTACAAACAGAGGCAAACTAGTTGATTAACAAATCAAGTTATCCCAAAATTAACCCCTTTAAGTGATCTAGGATAAATGATTACGGATTATTTCAATTACCGACTGAAAAAGGCATTACAGTTATCAAATTTTTTTCAGAAGGAAGACCGTAACCGAATAGTAGTTCGGTAAGTAGTCCGGCAGGTTATTCGGTCAGAGAGCATTACCACACTTACCGAATTGTAGTTCGGTAGACATTCCGGTAAGCTATATGATCAGAGAGCAATTATACGATTCCAAGGGAAGTTTAAGTGACAGTTCGGTTCCTATTCCGGTATGAGGCTCGGTCAGAGAGTTTCAAGTCTCTCAGACATGCCGAATGTTAATTCGGTACCTAGCTCGGTGAAGAGTTTGGTTAGAGAGGTTGATCAGTCTTCGGAGGTTCATACCGAACTACAGTTCGGTGACCTATTCGGTAAGTAATTCGTCCAGATAGTGAATCTAATGATCTCAAGTCTGACCGAATTGTATTCGGTAACCAGCTCGGTAAGGAGTTCATCCAGAGACCATTCTACATCTAATTTTCCAGTTTTAAGTGACAGTCTGGTATCTAATCCGGTAAGCAGTCCGGTTACGGACCCTGGGCACTTTTTAAGCCTATTTCAAGTTATGTTGATCGCCAATCAAAGTCTAGTTATCCAATTGGGTCTAATCCTAACACTTACAACCAGTTAGGAGTCACAATTTAACACTACCCAAAGTTAAAACCCAAAAGAATAACTAACATCAAAAGAATCACACCGAAAACATGACAAACATACATAATCAAAAGCAGAACGAATCCAATATCACAAAGTTGAGATTACCCATTTATTTAGGTGTTTAACTTACCAGGTCTGTCGTTAGTCTAATAACAAAATCGGGAACAGAAACAGACAAATAGGGTTAAACCCTCAGAGATGGATCAAAGATCCCAGAGATGATGTTGTCGCATCCAGAAATGAGCCAAGCTCCATAAATGATGTCGTCGCATCCAGAAAATGGTTGGCAATCAAGGCCATATACGCTTTTGCGCATCGATGTATACATCTAATTTTCCCTAACAACATGCTGGTCTTATCGTATTAACCTTAGGAAAAGACTTTAGCAGATTACAAAATTCAGTTTTCAAATAGCAGACAGATAGCAAACGAATATGGAAACAATTTCATATGTCCGAACATGATCAAATAATAGGGCCGTAATATTCCCAAGCAATTTATATCAAATGCAGCAAATTAAGTATCCAATCACAAATTTTGTCTTACATTAAATTAATCAATTTGCAGACAATTTTACAAACAAAGGCAACCAAAAGTGAGGGCGTAAACATGGCTACTAACCTTATTCGCTAATCCTAAATACCACCGAAATTACTCCGGTTGACGATCCCCAACTTGGTCTACACCAAATCAAGAATAATCCATAAATTCCCAATTCACAAAAGTTAGGGTTTATACCCAAAAAGCTATTAAAATCGATTTAAACCCAATATGCCCAAATCATGAAATCAACTTCACGGGTTTCAAAACTCATTCTATTAGAAACGAAATCCCTAAATCAATTTGTAGAAAACAACATCAAATCATCAAACCCTAATTATAGATAAAATCCCCAAATCAACTAAAAGTTAATTAAAAACAAGAAGAGAAATGATTTATTACCTAGATGTGAAGAAATCAAGGCAACACAAAAATCCAATTGCAAACTTTGAAAATCGTGGCTTTGAAATCTGTGGAATGTTTCTTGGTTTGAGAGAAAAGTGAGAATAAGTAAAAAGCTTTTTCTTTAGGTTTTGTGACAAATGAATTTCAAAGCATCTTTTTATATTTATATGGGTGGTAAATGTCTCCACCAACCCATATGTTTTCAATTAAATTAAAAATAGCCCCATATGAAAAATAATTACAAATATAACTCAAATATCAAATTATTTTTAAAACCATCCCAAAAGTCAACTTAGTCAAATCATTTGGTCAAATCAGCAAAGTCAACAATTTCCAAAAATGCCCATTTTACCCTTAAAATGAAAATAAACAAAAATTAAGAAAAATTTCAAAATTAAGCAGACGAATAGCCCCAGATTACGGACGTGACATGGGTGGATTATTCATTGGAATAGTTAGCTAACTTGTACATCAAGGAGATTGTGAGACTGCACGATCATTTTCGATGGAGATCCTAGATTCACATCTCGATTCTGGAAGAAGTTTCAGGAAGCAATGAGGAAGAAATTGAACTTTAGTATCGCTTTTCACCCGCAAACTGACGGACAGTCTGAGAAGGTCATGCAAGTCCTTGAAGATATGCTTCGCTGTTGTGTATTAAAGTTTAAGGGATCATGGTTGAAGTACTAGCCGCTGGTAGAGTTTTCTTATAACAATAGCTATCAAGCGAGTATTGAAATGGCTCTGTATGGATGAAAATGTTGTACTCCTTTATGTTGGACGGAATTGAATGAGGCAAAATTGATTGGTCCTGAATTTATTCATGAAGCGAAGGAACATGTACGGTTTAGCCGGGAGAAACTCAATGAGGCAAAGGACCGTCAAAAGTCTTATGCCGACTTGAAACGTAAGGATAGAATTCGTGGTAGGCGATAAGGTATTCCTTAAAGTCTCCCTGTGGAAGAAAGTTTAACGATTTGGAAACAAGGGGAAATTGACGCCGCTTTTCGTTAGTCCTTACGAATTTCTTGAATGAATTCAGCCTGTTGCTTATCATTTAGCGTTGCCATCGAAAACGGAGAAGATTCACAATGTCTTTCATATCTCTATGTTACGGCGTTATTGGTCGGATCCTTCGCATCTGATTGCCCGTGAAGAAATTGAGATTCGACTAGATTTGTCGTACGAAGAGGAACCAGTTTAGATTCAGGATAGGAGTGAAAGTATTGCGAAGGAAGTCTGTTCCCCTAGTTAAAGTGTTGTGGTGAAACCATGCAGTAGAAGAAACAACATGGAAAATAGAGGAGGCGATGCTAAAGCAGTACCCTCATCTTTTTGATACAGATTAAATTTCAAGGATAAAATTTTCTTTTAGTGGGGTAGAGCTGTAATGTCCCGATTTTGAGGCTAAACGATTTTAATGTTTTAGAATCGATTTGGACTTTCAATGTTATGAATACTTTTCTGTGATTCTTGAAACATCTGAGAGTAATTGAATGATATAATTCTTATAAAATGGTTATAAAATTGTCTTTTAATGTTTATTGGTGTTCCATGGAAACTGGTAGCGGAAACGAAGTCGAACAAGGAAGAAATCAGAGGTGCACAGCACTGGTGGTGTTGGTGACATAGCCCTATGTCACCAGCCATGTCGCCAGTGTTAACAACATAGGATTTATGTAGCCAGTTATGTCGCCAGCGCATGAATTTCAGCATTTGTTGGCAACATAGTGCAGCCTATGGCGACATAGGCCCTATGTAGTCAGACTTGTCGCTAGAGACCGAATTAGGTCGATTTTGAAGATTAACCTACCGAATTGCTCTCATTCTCTTCACTTGTTTCAAACTCTCGAATCCCACAATCGTTTTCGCTCTCGAACACCTCTTACCTCTTCATCAATGCGACTACGATAAGTGTTCGATCAACCCAATCTCTTTCCCTTGGAATATAAGCATGGTTGCTAGGTTGTTGTAAACGATTGATGTTGATTTTTAGGGTGGAAATTATTCTTGATTTGATTAGGGTTTTGATAGAAACCATAAGCTTTGGGGAAAGTTGAATTAACTAATTGAATAACGGATTGACTTGGATTGAATGTAGTAATCGCTATCTTGGTCATTCAATTGTCGTTTCCTTATAGATTAGACTAAGTTTTGCTCTTTGTGCACCACATACTAGATCGATTGTCTAAACCAAACATTGTTCTCTGTTAGGCGAAGCAGAAGGTGCTACAGATTGTACCAGTGATGCCTAGCTATTTGTCGTTAGAAGAAATGTTAGTAACTTCATTTTATACTTCATATGTGGTTGTTGTGTGTTTATTGAATTGTGCATTAAATTGGATAACAACATGATCTTGAGTTGTTAATTGGTAATGTTAGATAAAAACGATAGAGTGTAATGATGATTGTTGCTATTGCCTGGATTATTGTTGATATAGATATACTGATAAGTCTATTGCATGTTAGACTTAGGCTTTTGTTAGTTAGAACTGGAAATAAACAGATAAGGCACTAGTAAAGTACCTGATAGATTATTGATTGAAAGCCAATGGATTTTTATATTGTAATTGTGTAATGTGAAACTGATTTGTGTGCTTGATCACTTAATTAATCAATAATGATTGTCGTAGTCGTGATTGAAATAGTGATGGAATGGCATGCATTAAGGGTACCCGAGATATCTCAACCTATTGAATATAAGACTTTTGGTTTAGCTAACCACCATTGAAAACGAGTGACGACTCTTATAAGGACACCACCACCTGCGAGCCTATTGTTATTGTGGTCTTCGGGCCTTATTAATGGAATCCTAAGGTAGTAGTCCATCTCAAGGGGGAATAAACGAGTCTACAGATTTCGGTCATCAGACCCTATTATGTGGCTTCGGCCTAATTGATGGCTTTGGCCTAATTGGTGGCTTTGGTCTAATTGATCCCGTTTCACTATCGATATTAGATTACTGGAAATCTTAATAAATTGGAACCATAATGTGAATGCTATCGTGTGATGGTTGCCTACAGTATGATTGATTGTTATGTGGATTTTAAATGAATGTAGAAAACTCGTATGGTCATTTAATAATGTTAACGGAATATAATGAACATAATTGGAATTAGATGAGTTATACCTCGTATTGAACATGTAAATAATAATGAGATTGGATGAGTTTGTATTCTCCTACTATTGTTTGATAGTTGTAGGTGCATTGTGTGCTGCCTTATAATTATATGATTTAATAGACACATTGTTTATGTTTGTTGGAGTTTGACTTGCTAATTAGTCATCGATAGTCTGACGTTGTATTTTCTTCATTTTTCTTATCTCTCTATTGGAAATGAGAAAAATGGTGATCGAGCAGATTGAAGGTCCAGCACTGCATATAAAGCATGTTGAGTCTTCATGAATTTCTGGAACTTTATTTAGGATTTTCATTTAACTTTTTATTTTTTAGTATTACAAAGGATATGTTATCTTTTTAAATACTTTAATTCCTTATGTTTTGGACAAGTTATTTTAGAAATTCTAAACTATTATTTGAATTATTGTTATGAATTACGAACATTTTATATTTTAAAAGAATTATCTAGAGTTACGTATTATTTTTCGAAACAGGTTCAGGTTAATTAATTTATAATCGAATATTTTTATATTAATGTTTATTTTTTCGCATCTACTGTATCAAACAATTGATTGTAATGTGGCGTTCTGGTCTCCGTTCGCGGTTCCGCCGTGGCTGGAGGTTGGGCGTTACAAACCCGACTTTGTAGAACTGTCATGAGCCAGTGACATATATATGTATATATATATACATATATATATATATATATATTGGTCATGGGGTTGTTCCATGCTTACATTTATTTGGTTTCATACTATTTGTAATTTTATGTAAATATTGTAACGTCCGCAACTTTGCTCTAGTAGATAGGTCCGGTTTAGTGTGATTCTTTAGAGAAAATAGCGATTTTGATTCTTTTGAGTTTAATTTGACTTTAATGTTTTCGAACCTTATTTAATTAAGATCGATATGACTACTTAGTGATTTTTTATGATCTATATGATTATGTATTTTTCAACCAATTATTACATGTTTTGAAATTTGTTCGGTTTCTATTAAATTGATGCCTAATGGTTCCTAAAGAACATTCTTAGCAGTTAAATTGGTAAATTTACCGATAGACCTTGATTTGACCAAAATGTCATGTTTGACCTAAAATGTTAACCTTTGACCAACGGTTGACATTTCACAAAATATCATTTTTGGACAAAAAATATGATTTCTAGGGCAATGTGATTTTTTAACGTCGATTCTTGATAAAAATAAAAGTTTATGATAAAAAATTAAATTATTTCGAAAGAAAAAGTGGGATTTTATTTCGGCAAAGTTAAATTCATTTTTGAAATGTGTTTTTAATTTGAAAATAGATTTTTAAAATCAAATGGAGGTGAGGAAATGAAAATTAAAATTCCAAACTGTAAAACTGAGAGATGAGCGAGTGGTGGTGGAACGGAAATTAAATTGAATTGGTTTTTGATTGGGCTTGGGCTCCTTAGAGGCCCAAAACTAACTAAACCCTAGCAATTTTGTGGTGGGGTCCACATTTTATGACACCTAAACCCTATTTTTCTCATTTTTCACAATTTCGCTTTCTTTCTTCCTCCTCCACTCTCTTAGCCGACCAGCCCCCTATCGTCCACCATTCACTCATTTTTTAATCTCCATTTAATACCCTAACAAAAAAAAAAAAACCATTTAAGTTCCTATTCAATTTTAAAGAAAATAACTAGTGATTCCAAGTCTTTTCAAACTTTTAAACCTCACTATTAAGATACATAAATAACATTCTTTGATGAAATGAATATTTTTGAGTCGGTTGAGCGGGCTTGGGAGCTCAGTTTGGTTTGATGCATAATAAAGTTTGTTTTTCCTCATACTGCCTTCAAAATAGAAATTTGTGTAAAGAGTGTTAATCAAGTTGGCTTATACATACATAAAAATGTCAATTACATGCGTGTTGCCATGATTAGGGCGTTAGAACATGCCACATTGCATTAGGAGCATGTTAGGCGCTTGAATTTGGGTATTGATGTTTGGGTGGACTAAGTCCACATTGTTGTGAACTGATGGAGTTAGGATAGAGACTTAAATTCCGCAATGCATTCTTATTTGGATGTCATGATTGTGTCTATTATGATGAATATTGTTGAATTGATTGCTATTGATGATTGTGATGCATTAGTTCTAGTGTAAGAATGGATGTAAAGAAGAGTAGATGTGAAATTGAGATATAATTGGTTCATTAATGAACTTGATAAATGGTTGATCTTGTGATGTAATTAAAGTTGTTGAAATAGATCTGGAAATTGTTCAGTGTTAACATGTGGCAAATTGATATTGTTATGTTCTTGATGATATTGAGTTTTAGTAAAGATGATTGTTCGTCACTAATAGTGTCCAAATGTGTCTATATGATTTCTGAGCTATATACGCTCACATGTGTGAACCTAAGAAAATTGTAAAGTGTCAAATTGATGTAACGATAACATGGTCAAATTGCCCGCTTTAATCTAGCACATGTAGCTGAATAGAAGGCATGCCTAGGGATTAATAAACGTTGCAACACTATGTGATAAATGGCTAGATAAAAGTCTTAATTTGATGAATATTGCACCGGGGGTTTTATACCACTGTAGGGTACCGAGTACTAGTTACACCGGGAGCGTTTGGCTTCATAGGATCTTCAGACTGATTATATAAAAATTTAATATGTTGGGAGAACCACTAACAAGTGCACCAGGACCCTTTAGTACCCTAGGGCCTTTGGACTTGTTTTCTAAAGATATGATATATTCGGAGAACTACCAATAAGTGCATCGGGGATAGAAATAGCAATGTAAGGTCTTTGGACTAGTTATGTGATATCCTGTTTTCACTAGATGGCTAGAAGTTGGGCAAAAGTGTCAATACATGACAAATGATGATATTGTGAGAATGAGTCAATTTTTAGTGGTTATTCATTGGTGTTGGATGAGTCTTGAATGCATTGTTGTGAATTCGTAAGTAATTACCAACTTGGAATGTTGATTGGGATTGTTTATTGAACCAAGAAAGATTAGGTTAGTTAATAAAATAATCAATGATGATTATATGTGTTTATCAATGAAATTTAGCAAGTTTTGATGTGGTTTGGGGAGTCAACAAAAAGGTCCAAAAGGTGTCACTATACTGCCCAAGACAGGGCACATCCGCTACCAATTTTTCTTTGTCCGCTGTCGGCAAACATTGATAGCCAATGAAACTAGTGAGCGCCAGGTTTTCCGCAGGAAAAACCCCTCTGTCCGCTCCAAGCGGACAGTGTCGGCGGATGAACTCCTAGTGTGCCAAAATATTGTTTTTCCAACTTGTCGGGCTTTGTTCTCCCTCATCCGGAATTTGATTTGTGTGTCGTTTGCGGCTATATTTTTGTTTTAAAGTCTATTATTCAATGATGATTTTTAATTGAATTACTAGACTAGTTTTTGATTTTGAATTTCGAAAAGATCATATAGTGTGCAGAAATTTCATATTTGAACAACAAACTTCCTCATTATTGTTCTCCTTCGTTTGAACTCCGATTTAGGTACCGTTTGCGGCTACCTTTTTTTTTAATGTCTATTATTCGGTGATGATTTTTAATTTATTTACTGGGCTGTTTTTCAGTGTTAAACTTAATAAAATTCTGGCAGTACGCAGAAATTTCAGATTTTAACATTAAACTTCCTCATTATTGTTCTCCTTTGTTTGAACTCCGATTTTGGTGCCGCTTGCGGTTACAAATTTATATTAAAGCAAACTATTTATGATGATTTTAAAATGATTTATTGACTTTGTTTTTCTGACTAGTTCTGAAATTCTCTTAGTGTATGTAAAATTGCGAATTTGGAAGTGTGACTATTATCTTCTTTTATTCATCCGATTTCCGATTGAACTGCCCATTTTTATTTTAAAATTGTATTAAACTATTATTTTATGCTCTTAATATAGGGGTAAGATCAACTGTATTTCAAGAGTCGTCATTTCTCCAAATGAATGAAAATACTTGATTTTTGAAAATTTGAATTTCATCCTTTAAAGATCCAATGTTTAACATTTGTCTTCAAAACATCGTGAAATTGGTCAAGTGAGTGTTTTGAAAAATGGTGTTTCGAATGTATCTTAGGCATAAATTGCCTCTTAATTTCCAAGCCATTTAAATCCTTCTTGCAAGTCATTTTACCCTATCTTTTCCCATGATTTTGTGGTGTGTATTGGATGAATATTTGAGTCGTATGTTTTTGTAGTGTATTGAATATTGGTGTTGACATGATGTTATGACATATTAGCATGCATGTCCATACATGAGTTGTAGGCTTATTTGGTGCATTGTATATTGGCATTGGCATGAGGTTATGACACAAACTTGTGATACAAGTAAGCCAACACTGATTTTTGTGATTATCCAAATATTTTTTTACTATATGGAAATGTGTTGCAGATCACGGATTTTAAAGAAAAGCAGATTTTCTGAATAAAGTGGATTCTCCACTTTTGAACCATTGAAGTTTTTAAACCTTATGGAAGCTGGAGACACATTACCATCACTTGAAATCAACCCAAAGTTAATTCAAAAGCATTTAATAACCATAATCAAGCTACCATTTTCTGACATAGAGTAGTAGAGAGAGAAGAGAATTTCACCTTGCTTTAAAAACACTCTTGAACCATTAAATGGACTCCTTAGAGGTTAATAGACATGATCATGGAGTGATTTGGGTAATGTTAGTGGTGGATTGTGAGCTGTGGTGGCTAGGGTTTGTGTGGAGAATAAAATACGTAAAATGAGTATAGAGAGAATAAAAGTGTTTGGATGAAGAAGATGATGAATAGTAAATATAAATGGGGTGTGTTTGATGGGCTTAAATATGTCATGATACACATTTGGACTTAGAAGTGGATCAGGCCAATTTGGGTCCAATCCAGTTTCGAGCCCGTTATTCCACCGAAACTTTTTCCCAACACTTCTTTTCATTTCTGAGAATTTATTTTGACATTTCGCTCAAAAGGGATAAAATGGTAATTTTAACCAAAAAATGATGTTTTGACCAAAAATCAACATTTATCGACTTTCAATTTAAATACGCTCTAACCTTTCGATTGAATCATGTTTTACCCTAAAAGAACAATTTCGATTTTAAAGCCAAAATATTAATATTTAAATCTTCGAATTATATAAGGTGTTTGATCCTAGGCTTTTTTGGTCTCAAAACAATTTTTCCTGATCTCATCATGGCCCTTAACATTATTTTCGATTTATTCCGTCGTGGATTTTTTGAAAATAAAACATGCAAAAATTTCAAATTGGCCCTAACTTCTAGGCCCAATTTGCGGACATTACATTGGTGATATTAAAAATAGGTTAAAACTAACCCAACATTATTTAGTAACTACCTAGGATCATAACTTAACAATTTTCAATATTGAAGAACACAAAAATCGCAGTTTATTCAAGTTAGGATTTGACAAATTAGACATTAGAGTCAAAAACCATTCCAATTCAATTAGAAACTAAAAGCACTCTATTTAATCTAAAAATCATCTCAATATCCATCTATGGGTATCAATATCTAAAACCCATAGACCAATTCATAAAATAAAGATTTCACAACAAAGAAAAATTAAGGACTTCAATCTCTAAACCTTATGGAACCTAGGGACACATTACTATTACTTCAAATTAATCCAAAGTCAATTCAAAAGCATGTAATAACCTTAATCAAGCTACCATTTTTGGACATAGAGTAGTATAGAGAAAAGAAAATTTTTGTAACGGCAAACCCCCACCCTAGTAGAACCATGATTGAGAATCTGACGCCACACAACCAGTGCAGAAATATAACAGTTGAAAAGTCCAAAAATAGTAATACCAACGTTTATTCCAAAACCTTCAATAAACCGTAAAATAATCATACAGTCCAAAATCCCAATAATAAAATAAATCCAAAGTCTAGCAAGTATAAAGAAAACCAAAATCAAAAGTACAGTCCTAAAACAGTCCAGTACAAATGTCTGTGATAAAATAAACGAAAAATATGTAAACGTGCTGATGATGTATGTCGTGATCCAAGTATGAGACTGCGCCTAAACAATCAGGGTACCTGCACTCAACCTGAGATTTTCTTCCTAGATTACAGAATAAGAGGAAAAAAAGCAGACGTTAGACTATGAATTAGTCTAAGTTAGCGCTCACGATCCAACACACACACAAAGTGACCTAGACTCGACTCTAAACATGGGAGCACACAATGCAAGGCTCTACAGACTCCCTAGAGTGTGCTATGTCAGTCAACACACCAATCATCCTACCAATAAACAGTTTATTAATTATCTTTTTTTTAGTCGAAACCAAGTTATCCGTTATCTATATATTCATTCAAGTTCAATTATCATCCTAAAGACAGGCTCTTGAAGTTCACGGTCTGGGATCCTAATATTCTTATAGGACGCTAGGATTACGTCTTCGGGGGTTCCGCTACCCGGTTAGCGGATGGGGTCGTCATTAGAATTCCGTATCTAACAGTTTAAGTCCGGTTATTTAACCTTTAGGATTATAGTTAAAACCGACCGAAATATAAACCAGTTTGTGATAACTTAATTAAGTCTAATTCAGGCATCAATCACAGTTATTTACCATCCCTAGGCATGCCATATATTCTACTAGTAGACTGACAAAGGGCAAAACTAACAGTTTCGTTTGTTTACCGTTTAAACCAAATTTATTAAGTACTAGTTATCAATTTCAGTGTATGAGTGTTATACAATCTAAGTACAGTGATGTCTTATTTCGTTAATTTATTAACTAAACAGACAGTTTATCGTATTCATAATCATCGTTAAATAGGGCAGTTTAGGAGATAGTTTCACAAATCTGCAATACAAGACACATGCATAAACAACGCGATAGAGCACGACAGTCCGAGCAAAATTCGACCAAAAACGAACTACTTACCTAACTCATAGAGCACGACAGTCCGAGCAAAATCCAACCTATGCCGCTGCAAGCCTCTTCGTCCGATACTCATAGATGGTTATTGTTTGGTAATTATATTTTGGTATTAGCTAATAACAAATGGAAACCCTCGAGGGAGCGGCTTTCTTACTTGTGGATCGATAGATGCGAGGTACACATTTCTATTTTTAACCCTACATGATTGTATATTATTGAGTGATTTTATGAATGCATGCCTATTTTCCAATATGCCATGAAACTAGATAAATGAGATAATCAACAAATTCGATATGTTGAGCATTAACGTCATGTTAGGGCATTAAAGAATCAATGTGATATATGTAGAATCATTCTAGGTTCTATCATTTGAGAATTTGGAGTTAGGGTGGACTAAGTTCACATTACTTATGATATGATGGAGATAGGATAGAGACTTAATTTCCACTTTTCATCCTTGCTTGAATGATTATGTTAAGTGTGCTGAAGATTGTTTAGTTTGATTGATGTGGATGATTATCGAGGAAAATTGATGATATATGAGACTGGAAAGTGGATAATTATTAATTAGGAATTAATAAGATTAAGTATCACTTGATGACCTTAATGGTGTAATAAGAATAAATGGTGTTAATACCCATGCCGGGTTTTGAATTGTATCACTTGATATATATGCTTGGTGAGTAAAAATGACAAATGATCATAATTGGATGGGTGTAACTAGGTAGATGACCTTTTAATGTAATTCACTGCCTTGTTTAATAATGGGATTAATGTGATAAGTTTGGTTTTACTTGTTATTAAAATGAGTAACAAAAATTCAGCTAAAGAAAAGTTTTTCACATTTCTTGTGTATGATTTTGATGTGTTTTGAAATGTTTATTGCTTGTTCAACCCTTGGACCAACCCCTTTGTCAAGAAATATGTGATTGATATGTCTTGATTAAGTAAAAATGAATAGGTTTTGCATCCTATTAATAGTTTAATTTGAAATTATGATTTCATGATTATAATAACTAATCAAATCATCAAAATATGTTTGATTTAACTTTATAATATTGGTATTTTATGAATATTGATGTTACGTAACCATACTTAAAAAATCTGCACTTGTATTGTTTTCTTGTTGATGCTACAACAAGTTGGCTAGATAGGCTAATTGTTCGGTTTCATTTAACCAATAAAATGGATCGTTCTTGGATTGGATCATTTTTACGTGTTTTTTAATGATAAAAAATAATATGTTTAAAGTTTGTTTGCTTTTAAGATGTCATTCTATTGCATTTCGAAACTGAGTAAGTCGCTCATATGAACAACCTAAGAAGTTGTAAGTAAAATTTACATTTCTAACATTCTGGACAGACAGACCAGTAGCTTCCTGACTTGCAAGTTGTGCAGCTATTTACTACCACTAGTTTTACAGCTTCAAGTCTTATTCGTCTGTCACTGAAAATTTCTGGTTTTTTCTTTGTTCACCTTCGTTTGACTCTAGTTGGGGTGTCGTTTGCAGTGACATATATATTTTTGAATATATATTTTTTTAATTTTCAAAATAATATACTAGACTATTTTTTAAATTGAAATTTCAAAAATCCCTTAAAGTGTTTGTAAAAATTCAAATTTGACTAGTGAAAATTTTGAACCTATTCCCCTTCAACCGAATTTCGATTTGAGTGTTATCAGTGGCTATGGATTCGTATTAATGTCTATTATTTGTCTATAAATTTTAAATAATTTATTGGTTCAATTTTTTTAATAGATTTTGAAAACCCTTCAAGTGTGTAAAATTTCAAATTTTTACAAGCAGATGACTTGCTTCTCGACTTGCAAATCGCATAGCAAGTTGTGTGTTCTAACTTTTGAAAGGGATTTTTAAAACCAGATGACGTTCTTGGTAAATAGTAAGTCGCCTGTGACTGGCATAAACCAAACTTTGACTTTTTGAATTTAAAATGTTTGAACCCATTTGGAAGCAATATTTTATGAAACGACTCTTATACCCTTATACCTTATCATGCATAATACAAATTGACTCAAATTACGGGAAGTGTCATGTTTCGTTACTTATGGAATAAGTAACCCATATTTATGCATATTTTCATGATAATTAATAAAACAAGCTATCAAATGAATCCTTAACATGATTGATGCATGCATAAGTGTGTGCAATTGGTTGGGATGTCTTGAATGTATGCCTTTTTTGGTGTTGAGAACCTTAGTGAATCCGTAAAGGATTTCAAATATAGATGTAAAGTATGCAACACTTTAAAGTCTTCAACCATCTTTAAGTGTACAAAAAAATCCTATTTTTGAAAGCCGAATCTTCACAACGTAATAACCTTTTATTAAATCGCCATTAAAATCTTTGAAATGATTCATGTCAGCATTTTTTGCTCATCAATGGACTTATTTATTTTTTTACTTTTTCAAAAGTTATCTTGACACCGAATATTGTTTTGACGAACATATTATTTTTAAAGGTATTTGAATATGCTAGAGTTTTGAAACTTTAGAACCTTTGAAATGGTTTTCAATAAATTGAATGTTATGTCGGGTCAAAGAGTGAATTATGCTAAATCTCATGTTTTATTTTGAAGCGGAGTTCAGTGTAGATCGATGGCTTATGTAAAACATGTTTTGAAAATGACAGTTGGCAGCCTCCCTTGCTTATATTTGGGAGTCCCCATCTTCTCGAGAGTTCCCAAAAGGACGCACCTGCAACAGCTCTATGACAAGGTTCTGGCCAAGTTCAATACATGGACGAAGACTTTATCCCAGACAGGTAGAGTAATGCTGGTAAAATTTGTTATATCTGGATTGCTTAATCACTCTTTTGCAGTATACCGCTGGCCTACTCTGATGCTGAAATCGCTAGATAAATGCATTAAAAACTTTATTTGGACTAGAGTTACCACGGAAAGGAGATTATTGAATATTGCGTGGAAAAAGGTCTGCACAATCAATAAGGAGGGGGGTCTGGGCGTTCGGACGCTCAAAGCCACAAACAAAGCCATGTTGTCCAAACTTGTTTGGGCTATCCTGGAAGGTAACACTTCTATCCTCTCCCCTCTTAGAGCTAAGTTGGTGAATAAAGATGGCTCTGCTAGAACTGTTTATTATAAATCCATGATCTGGTCCTCGATCAGAGATGTCATTACTGGGCTGCTGGCCGAAACTATATGGCTTGTGGGGGAACATAGCGTGGTTAAGTTTTGGTCTATGAACTGGTTGGGATATACTATTAGAGACATGGTCGAGGATGCAAGAATTGAAGATCAAAATGCCCTGGTCTCCGATTTCTTTTCGAATGGTAGTTGGTGTCTTCCGGATTGGTTGGAAGTGAACTTTGCAGATATTTGTGAAGACATCAAGAAAGTCAGAATCATTCGTGGGGGGAAAGACAGACTTATTTGGAAGAACAGAAAGTTGGGCAAAGTAACTTGTAGGGCTGCCTATGATGGATTTTCCCATCACTTTCCTGAAGTAGACTGGGGTAAGAAAATATGGGCCCCTTACATTTCGCCTAGGGAGTCTATGGTAGTTTGGAATATTCTTCATGGAGCCCTCCCTACCCAAAACAATCTTCGGAGGAAAGGGGTCACGATTGTCTCAGCCTGCCCATTTTGTCTAAAAAACTCGGAGTCTACGGATCATATTATGTTAGGCTGTGGCTTTAGCAGGAAGATTTGGGACTACTTTTTAGACAAGCTGGGATTTCATTTGAATCTAAATGTAAGCATAGTGAGCTTGATTAGCACCATTATGCACTGGGCGTGCAGCCCTGGGATGAAAGCTATTTTGAAGACCCTCATGAGCTCTATTTGTGCGGAAATATTGATAGCTCGTAACAGAAAATACTTCAACAACAAAGCTATGCCTAATCACTCCGTTATCTCCAGAATTTGGTCGACTGTCCACAACTTCAAAACCTTCAAATTCGGCATCATGTACAATTCCCTACCTGACTTTAAAACCCTCTCCCTTTTCAAACTCGGCGGCTACTTTCAGTGTCCAAAGGCGGTTAAGGAAGTGTGGTGGAATGGCCCTTCGTCGGGTTGGACCAAGGTCAACATAGACGGTAGTGCGGGAGATGGAGACGGAAGACTGGTGGCTGGAGGTGTCTTCCGTAACTCACGTGGTTTTTTTAAGTTTGCTTTTGCAGGTACAGGTGGATTCGGAGACGCGTACGAAGCAGAAATTCTAGCATTTATCCTGGCCATCGAATACGCGATTGAGAAGGATTGGACTCGCCTCTGGGTGGAATCCGACTCAACTCTGGTGGTTCATCTGGTCAAGACTTGCCCAGATTGTGTCCCCTGGAACCTCTTGGCTAGATGGCTCAATTGTCTTCATCATATAAAGCATCTGGACTTCGTCATCTCGCACATCTACAGAAAAGGCACCAAGCAGCAGACAGACTCACTAAGCTTCCCATGGATAGCATCAAGACTTGGACTACCTGCCCAGATTTCCTTTGGCCTTTCATTTGTAGAAACCTCTAAGGTAGACCTTTTTTCAGGTTCTCATGATTCAAGATTCGTTCGGAAGGGACAGCCTCATCGCGCACGGAAGAAAGGAGACAACAAAAACCGGCGCTTCCTGCAGGGGTTCGCTGCCAGCACCCGCTGCCAGCCAACGGAAGGAAGATGACGGCCAAAGAAAGCGGCGCTCTCTGCAGGTGTCCGCCGCCAGCGCCCGCTGCCAGCCAACAGAAGAAAGGTGACGGCTAACAGTCCGCCGCCAGCACCAGCTGCCAGCCAACAGAAGACAGGTGACGGCGAACAGAAGCGGCGCTCTTTGCAGGGCTCCGCCGTCAGTACCCGCTGCCAGCCAACAGAAGAAGGGTGACGGCGAACCCATCCGCCGCCACCGTCCGCTACCAGCGGACAAGGCCAGACTGCCGGCGAACGACACTGACGTTTTCAAGTTTTTCTCTTCATGATTCAGTTTCGTTTCTTCATTTTAGGCTCCATTATGGGCCTCTTACTATATTCGGCCATCTGTTTAGGCCTCTACTCTTTATTAGGCCCCCTGTCTAGGCATCTTTTCATCAGGCCATCTGTTTAGGCCTTACTTTTATGTCTTTTGGGTATTGTTTTTGACAAACTCTTTGTTTTTTTTTTTCATTTTCTTTCAATAAAGTTCGGCTCTGTTCTAGGGGGTGCCTACCTAGTAGGGATTCCTGATGAACTCTGCCTATTTCATCAAAAAAAAAAAATTGAATGTCACTATAAAGAGACTGTCTTGTGTCTTGTCAGATAAGTATAAAAAATATTGCTCTAGTTTAAGTCCTCTTAGAGTTGAGTTTGTTGGACTAGTATAGAGTTGGTTATGGATCAATGATTTGATTAGTCACTCGATTAGTTAGTTAAACATATGAAACATTTGTTATATACCTTATTCATGTATATAAATTGTTAAACGATTTGTATAACTTGATTATCTCAATAGATAAGCGATCGTGAAATGATTACGGATGCATGAGATGACATGACTATATTTTATGCTAGTACGATTGGTTGTTAGGAATTGAATGTGTTTGCCTTCTATGAAATAAGGTGAGCTTAGAGTTATTGTGTGTGTATTGGATTTTGACGTAAATGTAAAAGCATATGTGTGTTATTGTTTAGGATATGGAATGTAAACCATGTGTGTGCCTGACCTTTCTTTCCTTTTTCTTTTCTTATTCGAAATTGTGTTCAAGTTCGATCGATTAAGGCATGTGGTTCATAGGACTCCTATGGTAAATCTTTATTCATGCAAGCATGTACATGTACTTTGAATATTGGCAATATTTGTAAATAGAATATCATTGTGTTTGTAAATGATAATTTTATCTAATTAGTATTTTTGTAAATCTTATTTGCATGATTTTACTTTATAAATCAAATCATTTGAGAAAATAATGTATTCTTAATTGTTTGCTAAATTCTGATAGTATAAACACCTTATATAAATTGGATTCTTAAAATGCTCGGTACTTGAAGTTTATTATAGTAAAGCATTTGAAAAAGGATTTTGTAATTGTAATGTGGCAGTCTGGGCCACTCGCTACGGTCTCAGCCGAGGCGGGGGTTCGATGCTACAAGGAACCTTTGGTAGCTACTAACACATATTTCAAAAGAAGGGTGCCTATCCTGGTAATTTCATTATGCGGATCATTAGCCCGACGATTTATGGTTTAGGATCCGCAATAGAGCAATCTGGTTCTTTAGATAAGATTTTGCTTAATAACCAGATTAAAAAGTTATGTAGAATCACTAAAAAGTTATAGAAAATAAATCGAGGTCCTGAAGACTTGAGTTTTGTATATATTTAGTATATTGAAAGTAGGCCATATGATAATGTAGTCACAATAGAGTATTAGTGTAGAATTCAAACGCTCGAAAATATGAACTTAAAGGGTGAAATCAATATATGCTATGCAATCTTTGTAGAGATTTTATTTTTTTCTTTTTACGAGTCTAATATGGAAACAACCTATGAGGAAGTTATTATGGCACACGGTGGAGGACCTTGACCGGATCTACCAGTTTTCGCAGGAGACATATGCTTATTCGTACACCTTAAATGACCACCATATTGTGTCAAAGGGAAAGAAAGAGAGCTCAAGATATTCAATTTCTAAGGTTGTCCTTGGACGATAGTAATAAGTATTTAATTTGATGCTTTTGAATGTAATTTGATTTATATATTAATTTCATTGAAATTGGATTTGCATTAGTGGTTATTGAAGGTTTGTCCAAATATGCAATAATTTATCCATGCTAAAGTGTATTAAAGAGCACTTAGGTGTTGGAGATGCCATAAATGAAAAATCAAGGATTATTCAAGTAAGGATTGTGACAACTACCTCAATAATGTGAGTAGGCCTTAATTTTTTGTAAATGGTTTAAAGTATATGATTTTGTAATCACTTATATTCTAATATATAGCAAACCAATCTTGGGAAGGGTAAAATAGAACCTAGACATAATGAGAGTAAGAAGTAATACCATATTTTTGCTATTAATCCTGAATTAGGGGTAATTATACATGATCCTACTAAATTTGGAGAGGTTGATTAGACACTTGAAGCAGTGTAGTTCCCTTTATGTATCAATCATGATAATACACTGATAAATTTTATTGATTTGTGTTTTGAGTTTCAATGTTACTGTACACGTTTAAGACGATTAATGTGTTTATTTTATAGGATGTGAGTGACAATAAGGCAGCAGATGATGGAAATATTCCTCATGTAGAAAGACTAGAAATATGAACACTGAATGATGCAAATAATGAAGAGGTGCTTATATTACTAACCAAAATTCTCAAAACACTCCAGCAAAATAAGACAAATATCAAGGACAATAGCATAAGATTCTACTTAGATGTCTTGTACCAGAAATGAAACAAAAGAATGAAGAGAATATTATTATTATTCTGAATTCTATAATGTATTCTAAAATGCTAGTTTGTCATTATAAATTGTAAATTCATTTGCATATAGTATTGTTCTCTATTGTGATTTTAAAAATATTTGTAAACATTAAAAGCTGAATGTGTGATATGTTGTTTTGTGTTGATTTTTCATAATCCTGCTTTTTGGCATGTAAGATCCAAATAATAGTTAAAATTTGGTTTTGTTTCCCAATAAGAAGTACAGGGAAACTTTTACCTTAATTTTTTTCCCGACCTGCAATACCAAAAACTAGTTAACATGTGATTCTACTTCCCAGTATAGTATGCCAAGAGGAATGGTATTTTTCATATATTCTTCCCAGTACACAATGACAAGAAGCGAAACCTCACGTTAACTAGTTCTAGGTATTGCAAGCTGAAAATTAGAATTTAATAAAAGCTTCCCGGTAATACTCACCATGAAGTAGAACCAAATTTGAATTGTTTTCCGGTCTTGCATACTAAGAGGCGGAATTTAGAGATTTGTTTTTAGATAACTAATATTTTTTTTTTTTTTCATGCAGAAGATACACCAATGTTAAAGAGAATTCGAGTGAGTAAGAATTGTGTTGGGAGAAGCATACACAATCAATCAAACAAGCAGAAAAAATCCTTTCCCCCCTAAGATGAATATGATCTAATCAATATAACTAAAGCACACCATCAACCATGCTCACACAAAGCAACATAAATAATACAGATAACACAAGCCGATTTTTATGTGGAAAACCTTCTCAATGTGAGAAGTAAAAACCACAGGAACATAGTCAACTCCAAAACTCAACTATGATCAAAGAAAAAGATTACACAATGTTTCAACACCAAATAGGGAACCAACAAAAGCAACAATCCTAATAACACCAAGTTTAGGATCTGGTAACAAGAGAAAGGACATAAACTAAACCAACACCTCTATTCTAATGAATGTCGCTCTCTACAGAAGTCTCCAAATTAGGTCTCCACTATTCAGAATACATTTCAATATGTCCTCAACAACATATCCAAAATTCAGCTCGATCTAATGGCTAACAAAATAGATAAGCCCCTTTGAATCTGACTGCTCAGTGTTGTGATGGGAATCCGACAGCCTTCCCTTCTAGTTATACAACTTCTTCTTAAGAACTCCAAACGACAACCCAAATGATCAATCTTTAAATATATGTGTCTTTCACGTCTGTTATAAATTTGAGCACGATCCAACTGTTGGTTTAAGAGAAGTCGTCAAAACCCTTAGTTTGTGCGGAAGAAGAACAACCAGTTTTCTTCTTTTCCTCTCAACCTTTTTTCTCTTCTTTCGGTGGTTGCTATCACTCTATTCTTTTGATACCAATAAACCTTTAACTCCTTAGGTTTTATACTACGGCTCCTTAGACTTGTTGGGTCTCACCCATAAGAGGGAACCCAACTCAACATATCCCCTCTTCCCGATTATGTGGAGGGGCTCGCCATTCCGGCGATCTCCTTGCAGACTTTAAACATCTCTTTATGTTTACCTTTTGAAGCTGCAATATTAAACTCGTGTTCTCCCCCATCAGCTAATAACCCACCACCATGAGCATAATCCAATTTCGAATAAACCAAACTATCACAATTGCCATATACCGCAACCTTAAACTTTTCTATATCTTGTATAGTTTGATTTTTCATGGACACAACATCTCTGCTTCTTACTAGCTTCTGCACTATCAGGCCATAAAATGTATACCCGGACTCATCTTGGAAATAGACAACAAAATGTACTGCTTGGACTTCATATCAAGCTTGGACATTTCATCTTTAGGAACCTGCACAAAAGCGCCAAGAAATTGCACAGCTAGTACAATCCAAAGTAAATCTCAATATTAAAAACAACAATCCCCGGCAACAACGCCAAGAAATTGATGAGGAAATTTCTTACATATATAATTAGTGCAATAACATAAAGAATGTAAGAGTTTCTATCAATATCTAATTGTAGTTTTAAAGATATCGTCTCCATAGCGATTTTTTTACTTGGAAAGAAAAATACGATTGAGATCTTAACTGAATTTTAAAATGAATTGGTTGGCAATAGAATTTAAAGTTCATAAGATGTGATATGAATTTTAGACACTCGTGAAAATCATAGCAACTGAATGGAAGTTTTATACTCAGTAGTCAGTGATCTAATGTAGAATCAAATTGATATGCAGATCTCTGTTTCTAATACTTCATTTGATTAAACAATTTAACTCTTAATCTCAGATTTACAACCTAGATCATCATCAATGACTTGTTAAAGATCTCTTGATTTAATTAACAAATCTCAAATAGTAGCTTGCATATATCTCTATAATACAACTCAACTAACTGATCAAGCACAATTTGTAGAAAATTGGATCTAATTGTTTATCTCTAGTACAAAGATCCTTCGTTCTTAATTTTGATACTTAGATGCCATCTTTGGACTAGAATAAACATTACAACAAAATTACTTAACTCTTATTCTCGTAATTCAACAAATTAAAGAAAACTAAGAAAATTTGTCTATGAATGAACAAGAATCATATAATCAAAGAACTCATATAGAAACAAATCTAAAAAATTCAACAGAACTATTAGCTAAGCACAATTACTTCTTCATATACAATACAATTCATAATCATCTTCATCATGCTTCAAGACCTAAATCTTACCAAGGAAGTTAGAAGTTGAACTCTGTCACAGTCTTCACTTCTCCTCTTCAAGCTAAATCTCAGAGATCACAACAAACAGAGCACAAAAACTTCTCCAAGAAACTTCTCAAAACAAGATTTAAAATAGAAGAATAGAAGATTCTAGAAAATATTTGAAAATGTCAAAAGGTTCTAATTACCTCGACTGAGTTCCTATTTATGGAGTTTTCTAAGTGACAATTTTTTAAAATAATTAAAAGAAAGAAAACAAAAATAAGCGAAGTACAAATATCTCCTTATTGCCTCGACATTCTGTTTCTTCGCTAAACTTGTTCGCCAAATAATAAGGTTTCCAAGCGAAATGTCTTTGGCCATTGCCTTCCATATCGCCAACTATGTAGGTGATTTAAGCTTCTTCTCGCCATCTTTATATTGCCTCAACAAGAATCTTTGGCGAGATAGGTCCAATGTCGCCATCATTCACACTTCTTCCTCAGGCGATATTTAACATTTGGCCTTGATTTATCGCCTGACTTCAGTTTTCTTTAGGCGGCATCTTCTTTTGTTGCCTGAGGATTTCACCAAGTGTGGCGAACTATTAAAGGCGAGAATTTTCTATGTTGCCTCTTGCATCTCTTCTCCTAGGAGATGTTCACTTGTTCTGCTTTTTATGTCACCATATTCTCTGAGTACACAGGCAATATTTATAGGTAACATACTCTTATCTTGTTATTTTTTGCCAAAATCTTGGACTTTGGATGAAATTCCATTTGATCCCTCCTTTTTCTTATTTTTGCTATTTTCTGCTTCTTTTTTCAGATCCTTTCATCCAAGTCCCTGTCTCAATAAAATAGTTTAGAATTATTAGAAATCCATTCAATATTTAAAATCCGAAGCTCAATTTCTTCCTATTTAAGCTCATAAAATATATCAAAATATAGGTAAATTCTAAACTTATCAATTACCCCCAACTTAGCTTTTTGTTTGTCCTTAAGCAAATTGACTAAATTTTTCCAGAGACAGCAATTGGTGCAAACTCTTATACATAATTCAATGCAATATACGTAAGCATTTTCAGAAAATATCAAATAGTGACCAGTTTTCTCAGAATTCACATCAACTAATTCAAACCCTGGTCAATTTCTACATGTTGAAAGTATCTAAGTAGATCCAAGTGTTTAGAGCTTTGAAACTATTTCCTCATTGTAGTCTCTCATAAAGTGTTTGATCACTCAGAATCCTACTGGTTCTCACACAATACACTAGCCACTTTAAAGAATCAGAATTATGTACCAAAGCAATTGTTATTCTAGTGTTTCACAAGCATGTATGAAGAAAATTTGAGAACCTCACAATCATGGAACTTCAAACATACACTGTACAACACTTAGAGGTTCCTAAGTTTAGAACTGTCTGTCTTTCAACCTTAGAATCACCGATTTGTAAATATAAGGAAAATGGGGTCAAGTAAGCTCATGAAAGAAGGGAGTTAAAAGGAGGATTCAAAATTTGGAAATACTAGTAAGTTCCTTACTATCCCTCCATTTTTTATTCTTCAGTGTTTCCCCACTCCAAGATTATTCTCTGTACATCACCCCTTTATTTATATACAACTGTTCTCTTCTTTATTTTTCAGAGGCTTTTTCATTCTATTTACACAACTCTTTTTGTAAAATTTTTTTAATCCTGCTTTGTAGTTTTTTTAACACTCTAACTATTCCATCCTTCAATTCTCACAGAAACGCCATTTAGTATATCCTTACTTCCCAAACTTTTCACCCCCAATTTACTGGTAAGTTCAGGGTAGGATTTGAGACTATGTCTCAATCTTTAAGGTTTGGACAGGATTGAGGACCAAAGAAAAGGTTTAGATAAGAATTGGAAAAAAATGGTTTACCTCACATGATATCAGGGTCTGGTTATATTATACAGGCAAAGGCATTTTGGTAACTTCTCACACTCTCGCAAATCAGATCATGTTCCTTGGCAGAAATTAGACAAATCATTACCCGACCAATGCCCTGTACACTTGAGGAATCTATGAGAAATCCAAAGCAAACTTATGAAGGTCCTGTTTCTATTAGAAGAAAACTTATCAGAAAAAGTGTTTAATAAGGAAAAGAATAAAAATAACCCTTCTCATGAAGAAAAGGCAAAAATATAAGGCTCAAACCTCGCATACCACCCAAGGTTTTTTTCCACTCATTTCCTTATCAAAACTCATTAACTTGTTCACAATTCAAATTTGAATTGAATCCTTATCAGTGTTCAATGAAATCTTCAAATTCACTCATCAAATTGCTTGTTTTGAACACTGCTTTTACTGTTTGAAATTACAAGTTCCAAAAAAAAATCACCTTGTATTATGAACAATGTAAGCTCATTCATTGCACTCTAACTGAAAAAACCAACACTAATAATATCCTAAAAATTAAACTAACTAAATCAAATAACAAAAATGAGCACAGACTATGAAAATGCAAATAAGCAATGTTATTGCTACCCCACCCTTAACTTAAAAGAAAGTAGTGTCCTCAATGCAAAAGATAGAAAGAAGTAAGCTTGAGGAAAAAATGAAAAATTGAGAAGAGGAAATGAGATTGTGGTGCAAAAAATATAAAACCAAAAGTAAAGGTAGTGTACCTTTTATCGCCACATATAAGAAATATAGCAGGAGAACAAGGCGAAATAGATGTAAAGAAGATAGGCGAAAAGAATTAAATCGCCATATCAAAGCGATATATTAGGCGAAATGTCAATGCGAAATTAATAAGTCACCTTAATTTCAACTCATACATTTGAAGGAAGTTGAGTTAGAAACATTTATGAGTGAAATTGAAGTGGGAATGGGAAGTGAGTGAGGGTGTTATTCTTGAATCTCCATTTTGATCCCTACATCATATTCCCATTTATTCTAAACTCAACTTAGCCCCATCTACATTGATAACAAGCTAGTGATCTAAAGGGAATCCGAGATTCGATTCACTCCTTGAGACCTCTAAATGCTAAATAGTGCTTGATTGAGTTTCATTTTTCGTGAGTCCTCTTAAAGTTCTTTTATACGCTCTTATGAAGCACTATCATCACAATCAATTAAGTATATCATTCCGATTCTTAAAGTGAATAGTGCATTGTGTGTGAAGCTTTAGGATTCTTGTGAGCGTTGATCTTATCAAAATTGAGTGATATCTTATGAGGCATTAGTTCAAAGCTCTTGACCTTGATGGATTGCCATATGCTTGGAATCACATGATGCAAAGCAAATGAAGAAGAAGAAAATAAGAACAATATGAAGACATACCTGAAGCTCGACGAAGAAAAAGGGAAAAGATGAACTAGTTGGGAAAAATTCTGGAAGAGATTATGGATATTCAAGGTGGAATAAGGGTTGAAGAAGAAAGAGTTGTTGTGCAAATAGACCCTGCGATAACTCTTCGCCACTATAGTATCCCACCCGTGGATGGCATGCCCCTTTCTATCAACTTGCCTCCCATTGGTGTAGACACTTTTGAGTTGAGATCCGGATTGATACAAATGGTGCAACAATCTTGATTTGGTGGAGGTGTGAATGATGATCCTGATCAACATCTCAATAAGTTTATGCACCTTTGTAGTACCTTCAAGCAAAATGGTGTGACAGATGATGCCATAAGGTTGAGATTGTTCCCTTTCTCCCTTAGAGACAAAGCACATAATTGGTTGTATTCCTTGCCCCAAGGATGTATTAACACTTGGGATGATCTAGTGGGAAAATTTCTAGCTAGGTACTTCCCACCAATGAAGATGGTGAAGCTAAGGAATCAAATCTATCAATTCGCCTACATTGATGGTGAATCACTCTATGAGAGTTAGGAGCATTTCAAGGATCTCCTAAGAAGATGCCCACACCATGGAATTGCTACATGGAGCTTAATGCTAACATTTTATAGTGCAATGCCATCGACAATTAAGATATATATAGATTCTTCGGCGGGTGGTTCTCTCATGGATAAGGAGCCAAATGATGCACAAGACTTCATAGAAATGTTAGCTAACAATGATTATGGTTGGAATGAAAGAGACAAGTCGGGGGTAAAGAAGCAAGGAGTTTATGAGTTAGAATCGTTTAAAGCACTCTGGGCTCAAATTTCTCTTTTGAGTAAGAAGCTAAATGCCTGCACAATGCAAGGAAAGGCTACTCAAAGTAGTGTTACTCATGAGGTTCAAGCTACAAGTTCAAATGGAGCAACACTAGTGGATTATGCTAGTGGGAATGTGAGTGAAGGTGGAGAGTTGAATGAGCAAGCAAATTTTGTTGGTTTTAGGAACAACTATGGGAATTATGGAAACAAATATAATCAAGAGAGGCAACCTTTCCAACAATAAGGGTTCAAGCAAGCTCCTCCCGGTTTCCAAAATCAAGCTCCACCACCTCAAAATTATGGTTATCATGGTGGTAACCACAAAAAAAAGCAACACTTGAAGAGATGTTTATGCATTACATGAACAAAACGAATTCTTTGTTGACTAATCAACAAACCGCTATCAAGAATTTGGAAGTGTAACTTGGACAAATTATCCAAGGGATGAATCAAAGACCATTGGGGTCACTTCCTAGTGATACGGTCCCAAACATTAAAGATAAAAGCAAAGAGCAAGCTATGGCAATGAACTTGAGAAATGGCAAAGAAGTTGAGGTGTTGAGAGAAAAGAAAGGGCAATGTTCCAAGGCAAAAGTTTAAGAGGATGAAGGACAACTTCAAGATGAAGGAGTAAAGAATGGTGAGCAAAAGGAAGAGGAGAGTTCTACAAAGAAAGATGAGGTATGTGCTCCCAAACTTCATTTTTCCCAAGTTGAGAATAGAAAAAAGTTAGATAAGAAGGGGTGGTCGAGCAAATAATGCTAGGAGGCAATAAGATTCTCATGCTCCTTCTTCTTCCGATCCTTTTCCTTCTCAGGAGTCTTTGGATGGTTTGTTACAGAGTCATTTTGATAATCTAATGGAGTGGTTGAGTGTGAAATTTGATCATATTGATGAGTTTGGTCGGCATGATAGAAACACACACTCGCTTGTAGGTTGTATTGTTGACCTTCGGGCTGATTTTAATAGTTTATGGATGTCTTCACTGCAGCCGACATCTGCACCAGCTCATACCTCTCCTACTCTATCTCATACGGACCAGCCCTCCTCATCTAGAGCTAGGCCATCTTCATCTAGAAGTGGTCATCATTGATTCAGGGTGTTTTTCATCCTTATTTTACTGCATTTTGGATGTTTTAGATACTCTTATCTGTTTTGATGTTTAGGGATGTTTATTTGTATAAGAGTATTGTGGATGTTGATTTACTCTTTCTAGTTTGTTTCATTTTGGATGTTTTGTGAAAGAGTAAAGTGGATGATATTTGGTGTTGGTTATTACTCTTATTATCATTATTCTCTTTTATTTTGTGAAGAGTAATGTGAATGACTTTTATGTTGAAGATTCAATTCATTTCACTTTAGATGTTGCAATGACTCTTATTTTCCCTTTATTTTGATGCTAACATCTAAAGTTGGGGGTGGTGAGTGTGAAGTCTCCACATTGATCTATCCTATGACTTTTCCATCAATTTTCCATCAAATTCCATTTTTGTTGCGCTACATTTCATTCTTGCATTGAGGACAATGCAAATCCTTAAGTCAAAAATACATGCAATAATTCTTAACATGAGATTAAATGTATGAATAGATCATATCACTTCTTATTGCAACATAGAATTACGGATATTGTACCCAAGGGATTATATTCATAAATGCTCAAGAGTAAAACAACGATTATTGTACTTCCAAGTAGAAATTCAAGTAAGAATCAACATAACAAAATCAATGAAATCAAATTAACAAAATCAATTAAATCAACTATTACACTTAGTACACTAAGAGATTGGTAAAATATATGAGAAGAACATGGTTGAATTGTAATGTCCTGGGCCGGGGCCTAGCCCGTTACTGTGCACATCCGGTTAAACCCGAATCGTACACCAATCAATACTGATATAATCGTTACACAATAGGATATCGTGGATCCCACCCACCCACCCACCTCCACCACACCCGAACTCCACAACAGGGATTATGTGTGAAAGCATGCTGATTATGTAATGTCTTCTGCCTAGTCCTTTCATTATTGCACCTATTTTCTGATATCTTGATAAACTTTGTTTGATTTTACCGTTGCCATTACTTTGCTCTCTGAACTTTCAATTTTTCGAAAACCCTAAATCGCGAATTTCTCAGTTTGTTTCGGCATTTTGATCGACTTTCATCACAGTAAATAAACAAGGTATGTTCCTTTTCTTCTCTCTCAGTTTGTTGCAAGCTGTTGGCTGTCTTAGGTTTATCTGTGTTGATATGATAGTCGAGATTGTTAGGGTATTAGTAGAGCAATTGTTTAACGGTAATAATATCGAAACTCTGTGGGTTGTACAATGAACATGAATGATTTTAGCTGGGTGTTCATTTTTGAATATAAGTGGTTGCGATCATTGATAGTAATCGTTAGTGTTTTAGCTGTAAAACGTGGTTTAAAGCTTTGATTGTTCAATATGCTTTATAAATGCTGAACTCATGTTGCGATATACTGTCAGACTATTTAATGCTTATAATGCTGTTGTTCTACTGAGCTTTAATTCTATCAATTTGATATCTGATTATAACTGTTGAAATGTTGTTTCAAATTTCAGATAATGGCCAAAAGAAAGAGTGACAATACTCCTAGCCCATCTAATAAGGGCAAGAAAGCAAAGACTTCGGCCAAGCCGAAAATCTATGATGAGAAGAACTATCAAGTCAGAGTGATTCTTCCATCTTCACCTAAGTCTCACAAGCAAAAAGGAGTACAGATTGGCTCAAGTAAGAAGAAGAATGTTGAAACTACTCCTAAGACCCCTTCTACTTCAACTGCTGTTAAGGGGAGTGGTATAGTTGATAAATTGGTTCTGGCTAAAAAGCAAGCAGCAACTATCTATGGAGCCAGTGAACAAGGGGAAAAGGTGACATCTAGTTCACCTAAGGTTTCCAAAGATAAATCCAAGATCAAGAGCCCTTCTAAAAAGGACAACTTGCAGTTTTGGCAAGAGAAGGGAATTTTATTAGAAGAACTGGTAGATAAGAGATTTGGAAATTATCTTTGGAGTTGGTTCATGAAGAAGTTGGTTGCACAGCCCAAGAAGGTGAATGTCACTCTGGCGGAGGAGTTCTATGATAAAGCTCCTGAGGAGTTGGACACTCCTTTTGAAATCATAGGCCAACAAGTGGATATTTCAGCTGAGTCTATCGGCAGCTATTACGAACTAATGGAGGCCAACCATCAAGGTGATAGAGGAATGGAAGCCTCAGAGCTGACTGAGGATGACTTGAGAAGTTTGAGGAGATTTCTGCATCCAACTCAAGGATCTGAAAAATGATGTCTTGGCTAGTGAATTGGACATTCACACAACCATATGTTTGAATTGGTTGGGGGACGACATCATGCCGAGGAACAAAGGAAGCCGGTTTACTACTGATGAGAAGAAGTTCCTCAGAGATTTTAATCAGGGCAAGTTTATTCATATTGGTCAACTGATTTTCTTAGAGCTGCAAAGGAGAGTTTGTAGTTTGAGGAAGGAGAAGTCCAGGCAGAGGACTTTGTACTTTCCATCTCTTATCACAGGTCTCCTAGAGAGATATGGAGTCCAAAGCAAGAAGAAGGATGTGTGGCTGGCTGATTCTAAGCCACACACTGGTGGATTAGAATTGAGACTTTGGGAAAGTAGAGGTGGAAAAGAAACTACATGTACTGAAGCAATAGAAACGATCATGGAACTGAAGGCTTTAAGAGAGACCAAGAAGTCAAGTGTTAAGAAAAATAGGTTCTCATCTCCTACTTCAGTGGCAACACCAGTACAGAAGACATTTTCTGCTCTTACTCATAGCACTGGAGAGGAAAATGAAAGGGTAGCTGAGCCCTTATCAAGAGAACAATTCGATGTTTCGGTATCTGAAATGATTAACAAGAAGGTTGAAGAAAAACTTGCTGAATTCTTCAAAACCATTTCTACTCCACAAGATTTCCTCAGAATGTGGGAGATGCACAGAGCTAAGGAAAACGTCTCTCCAGTTGGTTTTGCTAGATTCTCAGTTGATAATTCGACTAGGGAACCACTAAGAGTGGAGGAATCTATGGATAATCGAGAGAATCTACATTTCGAGCAAGAAGATCTATTGGATAGTCAGCCTGAGATGCCTGCACAGACATTTGAAGAAGTTGTTGTTCGACAAAGTTTAATTGAACAACTGGATTTAGCATCAGAAGTGGTAGTAAATCAAACTGTTGAGGCTGATGAAAAGCATTCAGAAAGAGGAAAATCCATTATATTGGAGTCTACACTTGGTGGTGATGGGAATGTTGATTCTTCTGATTGTGAAGAGATTGATACTGCAACAATTGAAGAACAAGGCAAATTATTGGCTTATTATGCTGAAGCTTCGGGTTTATCAGTATCAAGTCATGAAGAGGGTGAGGGATCAAGTTCTAAATTAACAGCTGATGATCACCATGTTGCGGAAAATCAGTCAGAGATGAATGCAGGTCAGACAACTCAAGTACTATGTGTTTCAACTTGTCAGGTTCCTGATAATTTCAAGCTTTTAAGTTGTACAACTGGGAGTCTACCACGGTTCACTGACGAATACATTCCAAGGCTCTATATCTTGCATCCTGAGGTTCAGAAATTGGTAAATATGTCAAGATTGGGAATTTTCTCTCATAGCCAAACTATGGAACAATCTGATGACTCTATGGCTATAGTCCCTTTCTGTCATATTGAGTCCACTTCTATCAACTAGGTCATTGACAATAATGGAGAATGTTCTGAAGCCGAATCCGATGATAGTTCTGTTTGTGGTTCTTTGGGTAGTGAAGACAATCTAATCACGGATGAAGAATATGCCCAAGAGATTGCTGAGAGAAATAGCTGAAAATGGTCGCATTTTCTTACTCCTGTTTTTGTGGGAGATGACAGTGATGAAGAGAATTACCCTATTTTGGAAGTTTCCCCAGCTGCAATATCAATAGACCTTCAAGATTCTACAATAGAGATTAGTTCTATTTTTGTTTGGGATTGGAAGTTTAACAAATCCCCATGGGACAAGGGTTCTGCTCTAGTGATTCCAAATAAATATAGAACTGATTTTTTCCAGCATGTTAGGGAGTTCATCATCAGATCTTATATTCTAGTAAATCCTCCTACAGTGGGAAGAAAAAGGAAAATTCTTTCTTTGAAATCGGAGGAAGTTAGTGAAGATGAAGATTTCATGCTAACTGTTGAGGGGAATCACTCTACTCCTAAGCAAAATAAGAAGAAGCAGAAGAAAAATCTAGAAAGCTCTTCCAAGAGAGTCACTAGATCAATGGCCACCAAAGCTACTGCTGATTATGAAGCTGAAGTTCGAGTTTCTATTTTGGAGCATTTAAATTTGAGGGTACCATCTCTCGGTACTAGTGCATCTCCAATTTCATCTCCAGCACCTTCTCGTCCACGACTAAAGAAGTTGATCATAAAGTCTAAGAAGGGTTGTTCTGATACTAGTTTAGAGGATTTTTTGATTGATAAATTTTGTACTTTACTTTTGTTTACAACCTTTATCTTTATTTCAGTTTTGTATGCTTTTGTCAAAAAAGAGTAATGTGGATTTTATTGTCTTTGTCTTTAAATTCTTTTTAATTTTCAGTAAAGAGTAATGTGAATGATTTTTGTGTCTCTATTTTTTTTTAGTTGAAAAGAGTAATGTGATTGTTGATTTTAACTATTACAGAGAGTTTTCAGATTTTAAGTTGGGGTTCTTTTCCCCTAAGCAAGGTGAGCTGTGTCTACAGGAAGAAACATTGATTGTGTAATCAATTCTCACTTTGACTTTTGAAGCTTACAGATCATTCTGCAAGGACTTTAATGCAACATTGTGTTGAGGCGAGGTAGGAACTCAAATCGCTAGCATTTTCGCCTTGACTAAGGCGAGATCTCTATTTCTCGCCTGGTTGGTAAGTTCTTTCATACGGTACAGGCGAATGATTAGGGCGATATATCTTTTATTTCGCCTACTTCTTGGATTCCTTTTTGGCGACATTTCTATCTTGTCTAATATTTCGCCTGCAGGATCTGTATTTTGCCATGACATTATTCCTCCATGTCACTCTGTGATGGCAATTCTTATATTTCGCCTGGTTATTTCGTCTAAGGTTACCGATCATTTTCTTTCTCGCCTAGTCTTATTTCGCCTAACCAATTTTCTTCTTGACCTTAATTGGGGCGACTTATCCTCTGATAATGGCGACATTCAGGTATTTTGTCTAACTCTCTGGTTCATTATTTTATACATTCCCTTCTCTCCTTCTATTCATTTCTGTTCTCCTAAGCATAGAGGACACTGCTTTCTTTTAAGTTCGGGGTGGGGTAGCAATCACGTTGTTGTTCTTTGTGTTTAGCTTTATAGTTTGATTTTATTTGTAGATTTTATTTTAGTATTTTTTTAGGATATTAGGTCTGAGTGCATGATTGAGCTTACATTGCTCATAATTCAAAGTGATTTAGTTTTTTTTTTCATAAAATGAGTTTTCAAACAGTAAAATAAGTGTTTAAAACAAGCATTTTTTATGAGCAATTTTTGACAAATTTCTTTGAACACTGAGGAAGATTCTGGTTAGTATTGAATTGTGAATAAGTTGAAGAGTTTTGATAAGGAAAGAGTGGAGAAAACATTGGGTGGTATGTGAGGTTTTGAGCTTTATTTTGTGCCTTTTTCTTCATGAGAAGGGTTGTTTTTATTCTCTTCCTTATTAAACACATTCATCTGACAATTTTTCTTCTATAGAAATCGGAACCTTCATAGGTTTGCTTTGAATTTCTCATACATTCCTCAAGTGTACAGGGCATTGGCCGGGTAAAGTCTGTCTTTAATCTGCCAAGGAAAATGATCTGATTTGAGAGAGTGAGTGAAACTACTAAATAGCCTTTGCCTACTTAATATAACCAGACCTTGATATCTTGTGAGGTAAACCATTTTGTTTCCATTCGCATTAAAACTTTTTCTTGGATCCCTAATCCAGTCCAAACCATAAAGATAGAGATATAATCTCAATCCTACCCTTTGGACTTACCATTAAATTTGGGATTGGAAAGATGGGAAGTGAGGATTATCTTAAAAAGTGTTCCTGAAGCTGCTAAAAGTAGAATATACGCTGAAAAAAAAACAAATGAATGAATGAATGAAAAGAAAAGAACAGACACAAATAAGTTAAAATGGACAGTGTTCATAAATAAAGTAGCATGTGAATAAAGCATCATGGAGTGGGGAAACAGTAAAGAGTGAAGAATAGAGGGATTGAGAGGAATTTAGTGATATGTCCAAACTTTGATTCCTTGAAGAAATTCCTTTCTTTCATAAGCTAACTTGACCCCATTTTCCCTATATATACAAATAAGAGATTCTAAGACAAACAAAAAGGCAGTACTGAACTTAGGAACTTCTAAGTGCTGTACAGTGTATGAGTGAAGTTCAATGTTCGAGAGGTTCTTAAAATTTTCTTCAAACGTGCTTGTGAAATACTAGATCACACTTGCCTTGGTACGTAATTCCGATTCTTAAAGTGACTAGTGTATTGAGTGAGTAACCTTTAGGATTCTGACAGATCAAACACTTATGAGAGACTACAGTGAGAAAGTAGTTTCAAAACTCAAATACTTGGATCTTCTCAGATATTTTGCCATATGAAGAAAATGACCAGTTTTGAATTAGTTGATTGGAAATTTTGAAAGAAGAGTTAGTCACTATTTGGAGATGTTTCAAAACATATTAGATGGATTGCTTTGAATTATGATATAAGTTTGCACTGATTGTTGTCTCAATAGATTTTTAGTCAATTTGCTTGAGGACAAGCAAAAGGCTAAGTTGGGGGTAATTGATAAGTGTAGAATTTACCTATGTTTTAGCATATTTTATGAGCTTGAATGTAATGAAATTGAGTTTAAATGATGAGATATTGAATACATTTCTATTAATCCTAGGCTATTATTGTTGAGATAGGGACTTGGATGAAAAGTTGTGGAAAAGAGGCTAAAACATGCAAATTCAGAAGAAAGAAGGACCAAATCAGAATTTCATCCAAAGTCAGCAAACTGGCGAAATGATTTTGCTAAAGAAAAGAATTCGCTTGAATACTTCGCCATAATTTGGAGTAAAGGGTGATGCAGTAGGCGATATAAAGAAGATTTTGCCTCGAAGAGTTAAATATGGAAGGCGAATAAGAAATTCCTCGCCTTCATATATCGCCATCTTGGCAGAATCTTAGGCGATGAAGGTTGAACTTCGCCTGTCTTAAGGTGATGGTTGAGGCGATAAAGGAGAAATGTCGCCAAATCTAAGGATTCTAACAGGCGACATTTGATGAGACATCGCCTAGAAGTTCTTAACTGGAAGATTGTTTTGGCGAAAAAATGTCAGCTCGCCTGAGCATCAGGCGATGTACTGTGGCAACATAGAGAACATTTCGCCTTGAAAGATTGTTAGCTTGGCGATCAAGACAAGCGAGATTTGAAGAAGTCGTTTGGTTCAGGCGAAGGAACAGGCGACATAAATGGAGAAAAATGTTACTTCGCCAATTTGTGTTTCTTTGTCGATTTTATTTCAAAATTGCCACTAAGCCAAACTTTATAAATAGCAACTCAGATGGAGTAATAAGTGTGAAGTTTTTTTAGAGAAAAAAGTTTAGACGATTGATTTGTACTCTTGACATTCTGTTATACTTGAATAGAAATTCTAGATTCTTCTATACGCTTTATTCAACATCTTCAGAGAAGTTTCTTGAAGAAGTTTTGTACTCTATTTCTGTTGATCATAGCGATTAGCTTGAAGATTTTGAAGCAACAACTGTGACAGAGTCTAGCTTCAATCTTCCTCGGTAAGATTTAGATCTTGAGCATGTCGATGATGATTTATGTACTTGATTTGGATATTCTGAAGTAGATGTTCTAGCTAAAATCTCTGTTGATTTGTTGAATCTTGATGTTGATTATCATTTCAATTGCAATGTTTCTTGTTCAAGTATAGCTAGATCTACTGGATTTCATGAGCTAATTGAATTACAAGAACGAGAGTTACATAATATTGTTAATCTAAGATTTGATTTAGACTAGAGATAGCGATTAGGTTTCAGATCTGAGAACAGAGGATCGTAGTGCTAGAGATAGACTACATATCTGTTTTTCTACAGATTGTGCTTATCAATTGTATAGGTTGTAGTATAGAGATATATGCAACTATATAATTGAGATCTATTAAATTGAATTGAGAGATCTTTTAACAGATCACTGATAATGATCTAGAAGGTAAATCTGTGATTTAAGATGAAACTTACATGAGAAGTTAGTTGATAAAAGATTTAGCAAATCAATTTATTCATTGTTAAGATCAATTGCAGAATAGAGTGCTGACTTGAGTTTTAATTGAATGAATGTCATAGTAATTTTTACTTCACATCAACTCTATGATTCATTTTGTATATAGATTCTTTTAGCAATTCAGTTTAAATCTTAGTCTCAACCATGCTTCTTAGCTTACAATCCTTGTGGAGACGATATCTAAAATACTACATTAGACGTTGATAGGAATTTTGATAGATTACAGTGAATTCTAAATATCAGTTGAGTTTTCATATACTCAGCACAACAGAAATTTCCTTAGTCAATAATTCTGCCATCATAACCTCAGGGATATATGGATCGTGAAAGCATGCTGATTACCAATTGAACTATTAGTTCAATTGGTAATCAGCATGCTATCAGTATTGATTGGTGCACGATTCGGGTTTAACCGGGTGTGCACAGTAACGGGCTGGGCCCCGGCCCAGGACGTTACATGAATACTTGTTTGACTAAGTTTTCACTTGATCCTTTTCTCAAGCATTTCATCAAACACCTATCACATTAAATATAGCATGGATCAAAAGATGTTACTACTAAGTTTCATCAAACACTAATAATAACTTGTTCTCTAAATCAATCATATGTCTACAACTTGAAATAAAGAATCATAAGCACAATCCATGGAGATGATTAAAATGTCTATGTCTAGATCACTTCATTCATTCTCAAATTCTAGATCTAAACCTAAAATTGCTATGTCTAGCTTCAATCAAGTTTAGATTCATGTTTCAACTAGTTTCCACCAATTGAATTTGATCAATTAATACTCAATTAAGCTATATTAGGTAATCACCAATTAAGCACAAGAAAAACTTAAGAATCACAAGATCCAACTTAGATCCACAAATATTCAACCATAACAAGTTTAGCCTAGCATAGCTACACTAAAATCAACACAATTCATCAAGAGATCCATATCAAGCTTTATAGATGAAAGTAAAAGTAAGGGATTAGAGGGAACTTGAGATGGAGATGATGATTCTAGAGTTAGAATCCTTGGGTCAAGAAGAACTTATCACTAATCAAATCTTCTTCTCTTTGAATCCATATGAAAATTGAGAGAGTTTCAAGATCCTAAATGAATTTTATTCTATTAAATTTCAAAGTGTCTAAGAGTTTTTAGAAAATGAGTCTAAGATTACTCTCTATGAGTTAAGAATGGGTATTTATAGTACAATTCAAAAAAACCACGAAATGACTCCAAAATTACAAAATTACAAAAATGACATTTCAACACTGTTCCCGGATTGTATCTCGGTAAGCAATCCGGTAACGAGCTTGACTTCAAATAGGTGAACAATTCCTACGCTCTTACCGAACTCTTATCTCGGTAGCCAGTTCGGTAACAAGCTCGGTCAGAGGGGGTGTTTGCTTTTTTCAACCTTTTACCGAACTGTAGTCCAGCAACGAATTCGGTTCCTAATTCGTCCAGAGAGCTTAACTTCAATGATCAGCACATATTAAACTCTAGTTCGGTTTCCAGTTCGGTAAGGAGTTCGTCTAGAGAAGGATTTCTTCAATACACTTCACATACCGAACTATAATTCGGAACTTAGTTCGGTAGTGAATTCGGTCAGAGAAGGTTTCTTCACTGAAATCATTGTGGCGAACATTAGTTCAGTAACTAATGTGGTAAGCAGCTCGATTTCTTCCCTCCATGCTCCTTGTCCTCCACTTTTCGACCCCTTTTGATCCGAAACCTTCGCTTTTCTTCTTTTAGACTTTAAATCTCCATTTATAACCTTTGCTCTTGTAAATAAGCGAAAATGTCTCAATTATGTGCATTACATTAAGCAAAATCAACAAAAATCATATCAAATTAATGATACTTTTCAAACTCATCAGCGAAATGTTAATGGGAAATTAATAAGTCGCCTTAATATGAAAATCCTGTAGGTAAATCAATTAGGCGAAACCAAAAATATCACCAGAGAAAAGCAATTTATCAAGGCGAAAGAAAATATATCGCCAGCACCTAAGATACTCGTGATAAGTAGTAATAAAAGATATGCAAAAACTTGCCTAGGTCAGGGGAAATGCGGGCGAAAAATTCATACGTCGCCAGAACATAACATCCAATTTCGGTTAAATCTAAAAGCGTCTTTCACCTGCAATGATGATTAGTTTCCTATCATATGAACAAATATAGTGGTCATAGGCATTTATGAACCAAATCATTTCCTACGTATGAGAGTATGATAACCCCCAATTTAAAACTTGAAAATCCCTAATTTGTAAAACATGCACCAATCTAAAAAGTCTTAACAAACAATCACATTACTCTTTGGACAAATTGAAGACAAAACAACTGAAAACAAACACTTTACTCTTTCTCAAAATAAAACAAAATAACTAAAATGACACAAAATCATTCACATTACTCTTGCCTAACAGACTTGAAAAAAATACCAAGTTCTTAAAATTTATAAAAAAAAAATCAAAATGTAACAGATTAAAAATAACCTAAGGTTGGGTCTGCCGAAGAAGATGAGGTTTTCTTTCATGACTTGGGAACCACTCTCCTCCTTATAACTGGGCGCTTAGCTGGAGTTTCTTGATAAGATGGAATATGAGTAGTCTTTCTCTTAAGTTTCAACTATTTTACAACAATTCTTCTAATGGCATCAGTAATAAAAGATAGAGATGAATGTGTTGGAGTTTCTACAGGTTTTGGACAAGTTCTTGAAATTGAGGCACCACAAGTTTTTGAGAACTGGCTGTCTCATTCTTCTTCTTCTTACAGGCACCTCTTATTTGTTGTTGGCCTTCTTGTGTAAACCTAAACCTCTGGTAGGCTTGCTTTAGTCTTGCTATCTTTATCAAGTTCATCAGCAAGAATCTTCCTTTTCCTGCCAACTAAAAAAGGGATTATTAGGAAGTAAGATCTATCAATAAACTCCCTAATATGCTGAAAGAAATCAGTTTGATGGTTGTTAGGAGAAATCAAAGCAATATCTGTGTTCCAAAATGAGATGTAGTAATTCCTATCCCAAATATGAAGTCCTACTAAATCCTCAGCTGTTACAATTTTTGGTGGATCTTCTTCTTTAACAGTCTCAATTGTAGATGCAAACTCAACATCACCATCTTCATTATCTGCAGATTCCCCCAATGTCAAAATCTCTATATAGTCAGCCTTCTCATTATCTTCATATATATATAGGAACATGAGACAAGGGAACCGGATGCAAATAGGGTACAATGGCTAAAGCATTAGAGATACTTGGCATATCTCCAAAACAGAAAAATTCATCCGAAATTTCATCCAGTTTAGCCAAATTCACCAGTTTCTGAATCTCAGGGTGCGGAATATGTAATCTTGGAATGAACCTTATAGAATCTTAAATTTGAGTAGGTGCAGAACATTTGACAAATCTAAATGATTTTGGAACTAGACAAGTGAAAATCAACTTTTCACTAACAGCCATTTCATTGGTTCCCTCTGGAATTCCATTATCACCAATGTGATGCAATTCATCTTCAAAATGAGTGCCCCGACCCCTCTCCTATTTCTTGTATTGACACTGGTTTGCTAGCAGCTTCAGCATAAATAGCTAGCAACCTATTTTGTTCTTCAATAAGAACCGTGTCAATTTCTCCATCAGAAGAATCAGAATCCTCTTCTGCAAGAAATTCTTAATCCTCTGCCAACTCATTTCCTCTTTTTAACCTTTAGTCATCCTCATCCATAATTTTACCAGCAGTCATCTCCAAAGCCAAAACAAATTGATTCCCTAGGTTCTTTCTCAAATGAGCTTCATCTACAGATGTATGTCTTCCATGAAATGCCCTACAACAGATAAATCATCCAACTGGACAACTGAGCAAGGTTGACTATCAACTAACTCTTCTTTTTGAAAAACTAGAGTATGCTGATCATCATGAGTCCTTTCTTGTACACCTACATCACCATTAGACACTCTTCTAGTGAATTTAGCAAATCCCACTTTAGGAGCACTCTGCTTCTCTTTATTCAAACTCCAAAGCTTTACAAATTTATGTGGGTCAGCAATTTGATTGAAAAATTGAGAGATCCGTTCTTAAACCCTCTTATCAACCAAAGTATTGACCGATTCTTCCAAATGATTTCTGGTGAGTAGTCATTTTGGTCTCTCCTTATTACCATCAATATCTGAATCCATGGATTGAAATGATGCAGGTTCTGGTACTAGTGTTTTAATAGGAGGTGAGGATGACAATTTGTTCTTTTTCAAAGAACACTTCTTAGCTTCCTCGAGTGATTTCAATTCTCTCACCCTTCTCTATGGCTTCATCACAAGGATGGTTCTTTCCACCCCTACTCTCCCATATTCTTAACTCTAATTCTCCAGTGTGAGGTTTGGAATCTACTAGCTATATGTCCTTTTTTCTTGGCTTTAACCCCACATCTCTCCAATAATCCAGTTATGAGATATGGAAAACAAAGAGTATCTTGCCTAGTTTTCTCTTTTCTTATGTTGGATAATCTCTTTTTTAACTCTGAGAAGATCAATTGGCCAAGATGGATGAATTTATCTTGAACAAAATTCCTGAGAAACTTCTTCTCATCCATTGTGAACCTGCTCCCCTTACATCTTAGCATAACATCATCTCTTATTTAAGTTAAACATATGGCTGAGTGAATATCCAATTCACTAGCCCACACAATCACCTCATTTTCATTACTTGGGTTCGAAAATCTCTTTAGACTCCTCCATGCTTCAGCTGTTAATTCAGAAGCTTCCATTCCTCTATCTTCTAGTGCATCTGGGTTCATCAACTCGTAGTAGTCATAAATACTTTCTACTATGATATCCACTAAAACTCCCCTGAAAGTAAAAAGAGTGTCCAATTTCTCAGGAGCTTCATTGTAAAACTCTTCCACTAGTGTGGCATTTGCTTTCTTTGGTTGTGCCACTAATTTCCTCATATCCCAGATAAAGAGATAATTTTTAAATCTATGATCTTAAAATTCCTTCAGTAGTATCCCTTTTTCTTTCCAAAATTTCAAGTTCTCATTCTGAAAAGGACTCTTAACTTGAGAATCAGTTTTGGTTTCTTTAGGTGAAACAATCTTCACCTTCTTCCCTTTATCAGCAACTAGAGATTTGAGCTGAATCTCCTTCCTTTTGGCAGCAATAACAGGTAATTTCCTAACTGACTTCACAACAAACTTAACCATATTTTTCTTTCCCTTATCAGCATTTGGTGTAAAGGGGGTCTTGGGAGACTTACTTGTCCTTCCCTTATCAACAGTTGGAGAAGAATGAAGGATTACCCTGACCTTGAAATTCTTCTCATCATAGATTTTAGGTTTAGCTCAAACTTTAACGTTCTTTGTTTTCTTTGAAAGGCTTAGGGTAGATTGATTCTTCCTCTTGGCCATTATGTACCTGAAATGAACCAAAATATGTAGACTCAGATAAAGATTCAGCTAAGGATTCCATGTTCGCTACATATTCAAAGTGAAACCAAGGAATAAAAACGATTCCCACTAATTCAAGTCTATAACATTGACAATCACGGATGAAGACTCGATAAAATCTATCAAATATTACAAACCAGCAATCAGCATTTTTAGCAATATTGAACTTATTCATCATCAACCAACCCACAGACAGCATTTTAGTAATATCCAAAACCCAACAATAATCAATTCAACAATTTCAAAACTGAAACCCTAGATTTTTCGCAACATAGAATCGAAATACATCAATCCAAACAAAATAGATATTTAAATTGACAACAATCAACCAAAAGTAATCAAAATAAATGTAGATGAGATGAACATACCTTGGTTGTTATATTGAAGTGTCATGAGATTCGAAGATGAAATCGACAGAGAGAATGCGAACAAATTCAATTCGAATAGAGGAAATTCAGTCATGCAAATGAATGTTACGGTTTGATTGATTTGGGTTTTTGTAAAAGATGAAACAATATATGTAATGATGAAGAAATTAGGAGAAGGCGTAAATTTTTAGAACTCGCCTAACCTAAAGGACACCTACTGCGATATTTTAAAATATTTTGCCTACATGTCACTTGCAGATGTCGACACCTCAGAAGTTGGTAAGCGACAAAGCCTGACAACAATTTCCAAAATTTCTTTTTTCTTGTGCAGCTTAGGCGAGAAATCATAACGGACCTGATAGATGCTAGCCTTATTAACATAAAACTAGGCAGAATGTGATAATAAAATGGATGATATGCTTCCAATGTTTCCCCAAAATATTAAAATTAGGCGATGCAATTAGCAAAATCAAAAGATATCACCTGCAAGTTTGGCGAAAAATACTGATTTTTTCAGGCAACACAAATTTACTCCGCCTCAATGACCAATTTCAGGCGACATCATAGGCGAGAAAGAGTTATATCGCCTCAGATTTCCAAAAATAAGGCAACGAATTTGGCGAAATAAAGTGAATGTCGCCTAAATTTGTAAATTTAAGCGACTCATGCAGGTGATATAGTTCCATTTCGTCAAATAAAATTAAAATACAAGGCGACATGATTGGGCAGAAGAACAAGATTTCGCCTTAAATGCGTACCTAGATGGCAATATGTGTAGGCTATGTCTTTGTTGTCGCCTATGTTTTTTCTCTTCTAGGTGATATTTCAAGCTCTAACTCTTATCAGCGACTTACATTGATTTCTGGCTAAGTGAGAGGTCAAGCAAGAATATTGACTTCGCTATTCCCTTGGATTCACTTGGCGACGTTATTATGGAAAAACAACACTTATCGCCACAACTCTCTTTATCTTTGAGCGATATTCATTAGTCTTTGCCAATATGAGGTTAAGTTATGGCAAGACTCTTTGGCAATAAAAAGGATTCATCGACTTCTATTTCAAATTCTCCTGAAAATGAAAATCCTTACAAAACATGAACTTAGTAAATTTTACACAATTAAGCAATATAAGCATGATTTTAATTCCAAATTTAGTTGTGCAAAGTGATTTCTTTGTTTAGGGTCGTTAGCATCGACAATGGTAAGTTTGGTTCATGATTTTTCCATCATATCTATAAGATCAAAGATGTATAAAACTTCTCTTGTCCGTAGATATCTCCTCCTAGATAATGTTTGAGTCTTTGATCATTGACAACAAAAGAGTCAGTGAACTTATTATCAAACAACTCTACAGCTGAATGGGGATACACGATTCACTCTAAATGGTCTAGACCATCAAGATTTCAACTTGCTTGGAAATAAACTGAGCTTTGTGTTGTATAACAACACATATTGTCTATGTCTAAACTATCTCTTGACAATCTTTTCATCATGGTAATTTTTCATTTTCTACTTGTACATCTTATGATTCTCATAAGCTTTTATGGCCATTCATCCATTTCATCAAGTTGTAGAAGTCTTTGTTTCCCTGCTTTGTCATAATCCATATTAAAAAGCTTTACTGCCTAATATGACTTGTGTTCTAACTCTAATGATATCCCTTGCCATATACCATTCTAAATGGTGACATTCCTATAGGAGTTTTGAAAGCTGTCCTATAAGCCCAAAGAGCATCGTCTAGTTTAAAACTCCAATCTTTCCTAGACTCATTGATAGACTTCTAGAGGATTATTTTCAGCTCTCTATTGATACTTCTACTTAACCATTTGCTTATGGATGATAAGCTGTAGATATCTTATGGATAACTCCATACCTTTTTATAAGTCTAGAATTTACCTATATTTTAATGAATTTTATGAGCTTGAATGAGTAGAAATTGAGCTTAAGAGTTGAAATATAGAATGAATTTCTAATAATTCTAGACTGTTTTATTGAGACAGGGAATTGGATGAAAAGATCAGAAAAAGAAGCTGAAAAGAGTAAAAATCGGAGCAAATGAGGACTAAATGGAATTTCGTCCAAAGTCTAAGAGCATGGCGAATCATTACAAGAGAAGTTTATGTCGCCTGTGGATATCGCTTGCACATTTAATGAAGATGGCGATAGGAAAAAGCATAACAGATAAAAGTCGCCTAGAGCAAAAGATGCAGAAGGCAACATAGGTGTTCCTCACCTATAACAAGTCGCCAATAAAGGCAAAATCTTCAGGAAACAAAAGCAAATATCGCCTAAGGAGAAGTGGAAGTAGGCGACAGACCAAGGCTAAATGATGAATATCGCCTAAAATAAACATATAGGAGGAGGTGAAAAATGGCTTATCTCGCCTAAAGTTCAAAAAGGGGGGATAACAAGGGAAGAAAAAGAAATAACATTGCCTAGTTTAATGTTCAATGAGGCGAATATCAACATACTTTGCCTGCAAGCCTTGTCAATCGGCGAATAAGTTGGGCAATAATTTGGATTGTCACTTGAAGTTTAAGTGAAAGAACATGCGACATAAACGAGATATTTGATATTTTGCCAATTTGTGTTTCTTTAATAGTTTTATTTCAAAATTGCCACTGAGCAAACTCTATAAATAGCTGCTCAGTTGAAGCAATTAGGACCCTTTTTGATATTTTATTAATCAGAGCTAAATTTCTAGAATCTTCTGTTCATTCTTAAGAGTTTAATTTCGTTGAAGTTTTTTGAAGAAGCTTTGTACTATGTTTTTGGTGATCATTTAGCTTGAAGATATTGAAGTGAAGACTGTGACAGCGTCCAACTTCTATCTTCTTTGGTAAGATTTAGATCTCATAGCATATTGATGATGATTTTGTGTAAAATTGAATATGCTGAAGTAGATATGTTAGCTAATAGCTTTATGTGTTTGCAGTGATCTATTGTTAATTGTGATTCTAATTGTGAAATTCTGGTTCAAATTATAGTCAGATTTGCTGAGTTTTCATGTGATTATTGAATTACAAGAACGAGTGTTAAGTAATCTTGTTATTCTATTGCTTAATTTAGATCAGAGATGCGGTTGAGTTTCAGATCTAAGAACAGATGATCATTGTACTAGAGATAGACAATAGATCTAATTTTCTACAGATTGTGCTTATTAGTTACATGAGTTGTAGTATAGAGATATATGCAATTGTGTGACTCAGATCTGTTAGATTGAATCGAGAGATCTTTTAGTAGATCATTGATGATGATCTAGATTGTGAATCTAAAATCTATAGTTGAATTAGCAAATTAGAGGATGAATAACAACAAAAAGTGGTAAATCAATTTGATTTCATTTGAGATCATTGAAATATTGAATATAAATATTTGCTTTGATAGATAGAAGTTTGAAGTGTCTAAAAACTTAGATCAAATTCTATGAACTTTACAATTTTGTTGCTAATGAATTCTTTTGAAAGTTTGAACTAAATCTTGATCTCATTCTTTCTTTCCAACAAACAATCCCTGTGGAGATGATATCTTTAAAACTACAACAGATGTTGATAGGAATTATGTTTTCTTTGTGTTATTTTATATGTCAGCAAATTCTTCAGCACTTTTTTCCAAAAGCTTATTGCAGAAATAAGACCCTCCATCACTAATCAGCACCGTATGTATGCCAAATCCTGTAAATATATTCTTTTGTAAGAATTTCTCTACCACCTTGCTATCATTTGTGGCGCAAGCTATGGCCCCTACCTATTTGGATACATAATCTACTGCCACAAGTATATACTCATACTTGTTAGATGGAAGAAATTGTCCTATGAAATCTATTCCCTGAACATCAAACAATTCAACTTCAAGAATAAAATTCTGAGTCATCTCTTGTCTCTTTGAAATATTACCCATTCTTTGGTATCTGCCACAATTAGTAGCAAATGTATGAGCATCCTTAAAAAGTGAGGGCCAATAGAATCCACATTCAATTACTTTGACCACTGTTCTAATTCCAGCAAAATGTCCTGCATATTCTGAAGAATGACAATGCTTCAGGATATCAAAAGTTTCTTCATATGGAATGCACCTCCTCAAAATTTGGTCAGCTTATCTTCTAAACAGATATGGTTCATCCCATATATACCTTTTCACATCATGAAGAAATTTCTTCTTCTGATGACTGTTTAAACCTTCAGGTAACACTTAACAGACAAGAAAATTAGCATAATCACCATAGCATGGATCAAAGGGTTCCTCACACAGAAACAATTGCTCGTCAATGAAATTTTCTTTTATGTAAACTTTAGCTTCCATGTCCTTAATCTGTAGTCTGGAAATGTGATACACAATTACATTTTTTGTTCCCTTTCTGTCTTTGATTTCAGTGTCAAATTCTTGCAACAAAAGTACCCAACTAATCAATCTAGGTTTTGATTCATTTTTAGCGAAGAGATACTTCAATGTTGCATGGTCAGTATGAACAACAATTTTAGATCCATGTATATATGATCTAAATTTATCCAAACCATAGACAACTGCTAGCAGTTCTTTCTTTGTGATAGTATACTTTCTTTGTGCTTCCACCAATGACTTGCTTGCATAATAAATGACTCTTAAAAACCTCTCTCGTCTTTGTCCATGAACAGCACCCATTGCATAATCTAATGCATCACACATGATCTCAAATTCATAATTCGAATCAGGTGGAACCAATGTATTAAAAGGCGCGCCTAGGCGCACTCCTAAGCGTCAGGCGCCATGCTGCGCAGGGTCTCCGCCTTGACCCCTGTAAGGCATAGTAAAGTCATAAGGCGCGCGTCTTCTTGTGGTGGGTGGTGCGGTGGAAGGCCGCCCTACGCTTAAACGTAGAAACTTAAAATATCACTACTTTTTTTCTGTCATTTTGTAACCTATTAATTAGTTTCTATTTTTGGTTTCTTATATTGTTTGCTTAATATTAAGCAAAAATATGAAATTGTAAAAGCTGCCAAGAACTAATGACACTTTTATTAGATTTTTTTTCCTTTGTTTTTATAATTGCTTTAATATATGTATATATGCTAAAACTGAAAAAATAAAAATTAAAAGTTGTGAGTACTCTACATGCTAAATTATCATAAAAGTAAGAAGTTTAAAAGAAATGAAGCTATAAGTTAGTAAGTTCTAACTTAAAAGTTTAGTTATAGATCATTACTATAATCTATACTTTATTTGTTTGGTGTTTTGATTTATAGGATTCACCTCTTTTAAATTTAAATTGTTATTTTATTTTTAAAATATATGATCTATAAGTTATATGGTATTTATTTACTATTATTTTCGCTATGTACAATACTACGCCTCAAATACATGAGGCGCGCCTTAAATCTTACGCCTCTCACCTTAGACTCCGGAGCCTTTTGCGCCTCAGTGCGCCTTGCGCCTTTGAAAACACTGGGTGGACTATGATTGGTGCTGAGACAACTTTTTCTTTTAACTGCATAAAAGCTTTAAAACATTCATCAGTAAAATCAAATTTCTTTTCTTTCTCAAGTAATGTAACGATAAACCCCCACCCTGGTAGAACCATGATAAGGAGTCTGACGCCACACAACAAGTGCAGAAATCATAACAATTGAAAAATCCAAAAATCCCAAAGATTATTCCAAAATCTTCAATAACTTATAAAACAGTCATACAGTCCAAAAATCCCAAGAATAAAATAAAGCCAATGTCCTGCAAGTGTTAAAAAAAAAAAAACAATAGTACAGTCCCAAAATAGTGCAGTAAAAATGTCCAGTGATAAAATAAACAAAACTATATAAATGTGCTGATGATGTATGCCGTGATCCAAATATGAGATAGCGACTAAACAATCAGGGTACCTGTACTCAACTTGGGATTTTATTCCCAGATTACAGAATAGGAAGAAATAAAGGAGATGTTAGACTATGAATTATTCCAAGTTAGCGCTCACGTTCCAACACACACATACAGAGTGACCTAGACTCGGCTCTAATCATGGGAGCACACAATGCAAGGCTCTACAGACTCTCTAGAGTCCACTATATCAGTCAACACACCAATCATCCTATTAATCAATAGTTTACTAATTATCTTCCTTTCGTCAGAACTCAATTATTCGTTATCTGTATGTTCCTTCACGTTCAATTATTAAACAAAAAATAGGCTCCTAAAGTTCACAGTTTAAGGTCTTATTAATTTATAAGGCGCTAGGATTACGTCTTCGGGGGCCACATGAAACTAGATTTTAATTGAGGCTTTTTGTGGAGGTTCCGTCATTAGAATTCCGTTTCTAGTAGTTTAAGTCCGGTTATTTAGCTTTTAGAATTATAAAAACAAATGAAAGAAAAATCAACCAGCTTGTGATCACTTAATTAAGTTCGATTTAAACATCAATCAGAGTTATTTACCATCCGTTAATAGTCCTTTAACACAGTCCAGCAACCAGAAATAGAATCTTCATTAATTAACAGTTTAGCCAGTTAATTACCAGAATTATACCCAAAGCAGCTAACAGCGGAACGCAGGATTATAGTAGCAATAAATAGTACGGCCGAAGCCTTATAAACAGTATCAGTATAGTTGTTTCAACTACAATCAGTATTGGCACATCAAGCCAATTATTTCAGTAGTAAGGATCCTCTATCCTTAGGCATGTCATATATTCTACTAATAGACTGACTAAGGGCAAAATTTATAATTCTGTTTGTTTACTATTTTAACCGGATTATTTAAGTACCAGAATATCAGTTTCAGTGTATCAGCATTACAAATTCAAAGGACAATTGAAGTCTTATTTTGTCAATTTATTATCATTAATAGGCAGTTTATTGTATTATATTATCATCATTAAACAAGGCAGTTTGGGAGACAGTTTCACAATACATCAATTCACGACACATGCATACAACAAACAACATACATCAAACAACATATTGGACCAAAAATGAACTACTTACCAAACGTGGCTGAATCAATGGCAATACGAACAAGAGACAACTACTCATAAGCCCAAGCAGTTCCTCCCTCCTGACCCTCTGCAGAGCGATACCAAAAATGTTATTCATAAGATACAGAATTCCAACTAAAACTAAACCCAACAGGATAAAACCCTAACCGAACCAGACAACCCCTTAAAATCCTGTAAACCAATTCTACAGAGCGACGAAACTTACCAAACGACTCGAACCGCAGAGTCAGCGTAATTCGCAATGCCTAGCGAGCAGAACCCTACGGAAAAACCCAACTGACAGAATTACGATTATGATGTTAGTGACCGAGATTAGTATAATAAACATTGAATACGAGAGTATAGCAAAATGGACTTACTAGAAGCAGAGACCTCAACGAAACCCGATCGGAACCCTAACGGAACTCAATGGAAAAGATAGAATCGTAGAACCGAACCTATGTGTAGAAGTAGAGTACTTGACATTAGAACACGAATTGGAATACAATAACGGAACATGATCTCAAGAGACTTACCAGAACCAAACTGCGGCGAAGACTCTAATGAATGATCGCTATGACTCTGACGGATCTCTTAATTCTAAAACGTGAAAAGAGGCAGGAATGAATCTTTAGGGTTTATAATAATTTTATAGGGTGTCTAATAATTAAACCCCCTCAGACTCAGGACCAATTGCAAATAATATCAAAACTCAGAACAAATATCAATAAAACCTCTAACCTGTTACACAAGCTACTAAGCCCGAAAACGGTCCGTTACAAGTAAAACACACAATGGTCTGGAGATTTTTGAGAAATCTTTACTGAATCTCCTATAAAAACCTGCATGTCCTAAGAAACTTGTTATTCATTTACATTGGTAGGAGGAGGTAGGTTGGCAATTACATTAATCTTAGCTTTGTCTACTTCTAAACATTTAGCAGACACTTTATGTCCTAACACTATACCTTCTCTAACCATAAAATGACATTTCTTCCAGTTGAGAATCAAGTTGGTACCTTCACATCTTTCTACGACTTTACTTAAATTGTTAAGGAAATCCTCAAAGCTATTTCCAATGATGGAGAAATCGTCCATGAACACTTCTAAAAACTTACCAATGAAATCTGTAAAAATTGCTAGCATACATCATTGGAATGTACCAAGTGCATTACACAATCCAAATGGCATCCTCTTGTAAGCAGATGTTCTAAAAGGACATGTAAACGTGGTTTTGTGTTGATCACCAAGTGCTATTGGAATTTGGTTATATCCATAATAACCATCCAGGAAACAGAAGTATGAATGTCTTGCTAATCTATCTAACCTTTCATCTATGAAGGGAAGGGGAAAATGGTCCTTTCTTGTAGCATCATTCAGGATCCTATATTCAATACACATCCTACATACTGTGATAGTCCTAGTAAGCACTAATTCATTCTTCTCATTTTTTATCACTGTTATCCCTCCCTTCGTAGGCACACATTGTAATATACTAACCCATTTACTATCTGAAATAGGAAAAATTATACCTACATCAAGGAGCTTTAACACTTCTTTCTTTATAACCTCCTTCATTGTTAGATTTAATCTCCTCTAATGTTGAATCTTTGGTGTATGCTTTTCCTACAAGATGATTTTATCAGTGCAGAATTTTGGATTGGTTCCCTTAATGTCTGTAATAGTCCATGCAATGGCTCTTTTGTATTTTCTCACCAATTTTAGAAGCCTCTCTTCTTGGTCACCTGTTAATTCATTTGACACAACAATTGGTAAGCTTGAATTTTCAGTGTTGAGATAAGAATACCTGAGATTAATAAGGAGTGCCTTCAACTCTAATTGTGGTGGTTTCTCCATGAAAGGAAACATTGTTTCAGCTGATGGTTAAATCTCACTGATGTTTAGAATAAAATGTAAAGTCATAGACTCCAACTCCCTACTGTAAGCACTTTCCTCTAGTATATCCATATCAATATCATTGATTAAAAAATTATTCAAACTATTAGTACTCCACAGTGTCAAGATTTTATCCATTAACTCTTCATCAGCTGCTAATTGAATACTTTTCACTTCATTGAAGTCACAGGGAAATTTCAATGATTCCAAAAGACTGAATTTTTCTTCCTCTCCATTCACCCTTAGTGTGAGCTCCCATTTGCCACATCTATTAACGCTCTACCTGTTCTCAAAATTGGTTTTCCTAGCAGCAATTGTACATCATCATCTACCTCCATGTCAAGCACCACAAAATCTACAGTAATCACGAATTTGTTTACTGTAACTATAACATCTTCTACAACTCCCTTGGCATGGGTAAAAGATCTATCCGCAAGTTGTAAAAGAACATTCTCAGGCCTGAAATGTCCTATTCCCAAACTGTCATTAATGGCTAATGGCATGAGATTTATGCTAGCACCTAAATCACATAATGTCGTGCCCTTGATTCTATCTCTTATTGTAAAAAGTCTGGTGAATTTGCCAGGATCTTTTTCCTTCCTAGGGATCTAGTACTTCACAAGTTGGCTCACATTCTCATTAACATTTATACATCCCACATTAGCCAAATTTCTATTGTTTGATAATAGCTCCTTCATTAACTTAGCATAAACAAGCATTTGCTTTAATGCTTCAATGAAAGGGATGTTGATATGAATCTGCTTCATCATGTCCAGAAATTTCTCAAGTTGTTGATCCAGCTTCTTCCTATTTTCCTCTTGAGGAAAAAGTAATGCAATCTTAACTCCCTCATGTTCTTTCCTTGAAATAACAGAATTGCTTATTTCTTCTCCAGCTTCTTCATTTTGTCCAAGAGGTACAAAACTCTTCTTTTCCTTAGAAGCTTTAACCTTCTTTCCACTTCTAAGCATGATGGCTTGCACTTGTGCCTCCTTTTTAGATTTTTCCTTTCCTCTGGGATTCGGCACAGTTTCACTTGGAAATGATCCTTGGGGTCTTTAATTAAAAAACTGTAAAAGTTGCCCCATCTATGTTTCAAAGTTTTTGATAGAAGTAGAATGGTTGGTAAGGACAGAATCCGTCTTTTCCATATACTTGATCAAAAGATCATCCATGCTAGGCTTCTTCTGCTGGTATTGACACTGTCCTTGTTGATAACAAGGTTTAGGATTCCTTAGATAGTAACCCTAGCCTTGATTAGGTTGGTTCCTCTGTTGATAGTACGACCTCACCTGATTTCCATAATTATTATTCAAATAATTTACCTGTTCCAGCTCAACAGATTCATCTGCATCCGCAGACTCTTGTCAATATCTGCTAGAGTTGGTTTCTGCTTTTCTACAACAATAACTGAAGTCTTCTTATTCTAATAACCTTATTTATTGGATGCCATGTTATCCATCTTCTTATTCAGTAAGGCTATCTATGCACAAAGTGCACAAAATCAGTATACTTAACTCTCATTCTCGTAATTCGATAAATTCAAGTGCACAAAAGCATGCTGATTATTCATCCATTGGTAATCAGCATGCTTTCACAATCCATATATCCCTGAGGTTGTGAGTTCGAGTGCTGGTGGAGGCGAAAGAAAGTGGGTGGGATCCACGATATCCAATTGTATAATGATTATATCAGTATTGATTGGTGTACGATTCGGGTTTATGCAGGTGTACACAGTAACAAACTGGGCCCCGGCCCAGGATGTTACAGGTTCGGATCTTCAACAGCTCCTTCTCCAAATTTATTTTGTTGAACTATTTGGATGAGTCCAGATCGGAGCTCAAATGTATCGGTTGTTATTGCTGGTAAGTTGATGGCTTGAGGCATTCCTTCAACTGGTGGAATCGAGTATTGACGCAGAGTCTTCCTTTCAGCCTCTTGATCAGCCACTGTGTAATTATTCTGATTGCATCGTACTCCAGACATGTTCACTCTTCACTCTGATCTCAGTTGTCTGATAAACTTTTCAGGCTCAGGATTAAACTGCAGATTTTGAGTCCTTCATGATCTTATCTACATACACTACACACTTGAACAAACAATTTAAAGTGGAAAAGAATATATAAATAGCACAGTTAGTAAAATCCAAAGTAAATCTCAATCTTAAAAACAACAATCCCCGGCAATGGTGCCAAGAAATTGATAACGAAATTTCTTACACATATAATCAGCAGAATAACATAAAAAATGTAAGAATTTCTATCAATGTCTAATTTTAGTTTTCAAGATATTGTCTCCCTATGGATTGTTTTACTTGGAAAGAAAGAATACGACTGAGATCTAAGCTGAATTGTAAAATAAATTGATTAGCAACAGAATTTTAAACTACATAAGAAGTGATATGAATTTTAGACAGTCTTGACAATCATAGTAACTGAATAGAAGTTTTATACTCAGTAGTCAGTGATCTAATGCAGAATCAAATTGATATGCAGATCTCTGTTTCTAATACTTCATTTGATTACACAATTTAACTCTTAATCAAAGATTTACAACCTAGATCATCATCAATGACTTGTTAAAGATCTCTCGATTCAATTAACAAATCTCACTTGACAGGTTGCATATATCTCTATACTACAACTCAACTAATTGATCAAGCACAATCTATAGAAAATTGGATCTAACTGTCTATCTCTAGTACAAAGATCCTTTGTTCTTAATTTTGATACTTGGACACCATCTCTAGACTAGAATAAGCATCACAAAAATATTACTTAACTCTCATTCTCGTAATTCAATAAATTCAAGAAAACTAAGCAAATCTAGTTGTGAATGAACAAGAATCATATAATCAAAGAACTGACAAATAAACAGATCTCAGTAATTCAACAGAGCTATTAGCTAAGCACAATTACTTCTTCATATACAATACAGTTCATATTCATCTTCATTATGCTTAAAGACCTAAATCTTACCAAGGAAGTTAGAAGTTGAACTCTGTCAGAGTCTTCACTTCTCCACTTCAAGCTAAATCTCAGAGATCACAGCAAACAAAGCAAAAAAACTTCTCCAATTAATATCTTAAAACAAGATTTAAAATGGAAGAATAAAAGATTCTAGAAAATATCTGAAAATATCAAAGGGTTCTAATTGCCTCGACTGAGTTCCTATTTATAGAGGTTTCTGAATGGCAATTTTTGAAATCAACTAAAAGAAAGAAAACACAAATAGGCGAAGTACAAAATATCTCCATATGTCGCCTGTTCCTTTGCCTGAACTCAAATGACATTCTGTTTCTTTGTTAAACTTGTTCGCCAGATAACAAGTTTTCCAGGTGAAATGTCTTTGGCCATTGCCTTCCATATCGCCAACCATCTAGGCGATTTAAGCTTCTTCTTGCCATCTTTATATTGCCTCCACAAGAATCTTTGGCGAGATAGGTCAAATGTCGCCATCATTCACACTTCTTCCTCAGGTGATATTTAACATTTGGCCTTGATTTATCGCCTGACTTCACTTTTCTTTAGGCGATATATTCTTTTGTTGCCTGAGGATTTTGCCTAGTGTGGCGAAATGTTAAAGGCGAGAATTTTATATGTTACCTCTTGCATATCTTCTCCTAGGCGATGTTCACTTGTTCAACTTTTTATGTCGCCATCTTCTTTGAGTGCGTTGGTGAGATTGATAGGCAACATACTCTTGTCTTGTAATTTTTTGCCAAAATCTTGGACTTTGGATGAAATTCAATTTAATCCCTCCTTTTTCTGATTTTTTCTCTTTTCTGCTTCTTTTTCTAGATCCTTTCATCCAAGTCTCTGTCTCAATACAATAGTCTACAATTACTAGAAATCCATTCAATATTTCAACTCTTAAGCTCAATTCTTCCTATTTAAGCTCATAATATATATCAAAATATAGGTAAATTCTAGACTTATCACCTTTTACCTTATTTTCTTTGCTTATGTCAGTGTTACTTTCAAACTTCAGTTGTCTACAATGCCTTTTAATATGCCCCTTCTTGTGATAATGATAACACTGAACATTGCGTACTTGTTTGATTTCCCTCTACTTTGATTCATATTCCCTTGACCTATAGTCTTACTTATTCCATTCCTTTCTATAATAAGGATTTCTGAAGTAGATGCTGATCCTTGTGTCTTTCTCCTCATCTCCTCATTCAAAATACTCCTCTTCACCATATCCATGGTTATTGTACCATATGGAGCAAAATTTAACAAAGGAATCATGAATGTCTCCCATGAATCCTGAAGTGTACCAAGCAACCGCAGAGATTGTACCTCATTGTCAAACTTTAAACTCATTCCCGCCAATTGATTTACAATACCCTGATAGGTATTTATATGATTAATCAACTAAGCACTATTAACATACCGTAGCTGCATCATCTAATTCATCAAAAATAATTCATTATTTCCGATTTTCCTAGCATACAGCTCTTCCAGCTTTGTCCATAAAATTTGAGAATGTGTTTCCCCACTCACATGGTTTAAAACATTATCACTAACCCATTGCCGAATAAACCCACACACTTGCCTATGTAGCAAAGTCTACTGAGCATCAGTTTTGTCATCAGCTTTTTCAGCAGCAAAAAAAGGTAAGTGAAAATCCTTAACATATAATAGAATTTTCTTCTTCCCTTTCCAAATGAGATAATTGAAACCATTCAGAGTAACCATTCTACTTAGATTCAAACTACTATCCATATTCATCTTTTTCAATCGTGACAAGCTAAGCTCTGATACCACTTTGTTGGGAGAAGCACACACAATAAATCAAACAAGCAGTGGAAATCCTTTCTCCCTAAGATGAATATAATCTAATAAATCGAACTAAAGCACACCATCAACCATGCTCACACAAAGCAACATAAATAACACAAATAACAAAGCCGATGTTTTTTGTGGAAAATCTTCTCAATGTGAGAAGTAAAAACCATGGGATCGTAGTCCACTCCTAAACTCCACTATAATCAAAGAAAGAGATTACACAACGTTCCAACACCAAATAGGGAACCAATAATAGCAGCGATCCTAGTAACACAAAGATTAAGATATGACAACAAGAGAAAGAACACAAACCAAATCAACACCTCTGTTCTGATGAATGTCGCTCTCTACTTTACTCTCCATATCAGGTCTCCACCATCCAGAATATACTTCAATATATCCTCACAAACATATCGAAAATTCGGCTCAATCTAATGGCTAACAAAAAAGATAAGCCATTTTGAATCTTACTGCTCACTTCTGTGATGGGAATCCAATAGCCTTCACTTTTGGCTCTATAACTTCTTCCTGAGAAATCCAATCGACGATCCCAATAGTCAATCTTCATAATGTGCGGAAGAAGAACAACCAGTTTTCTTTTTTTCCTCTCAAACCTTTTTCTCTTCTTTCGGTGCTTATTGTAACTCTATTCTTTTGATACCAATAAGTTCTAAACTGCTGATATTTTATACTAGGGCTCTTTAGACTTGTTGGGCCTCACACATAAGAGGTAACCAAACCCAACAGGATGAAGATGATTTACCTATGATAGATAATATAGTGAAAATAAGATATTGTGAGGAGAAGATTGATTGTTATTAGGAGGATGAGAATGATGAAAAAAATTAATTCATTGTATTAGTTAATTCTCAAGAGGAAAAGAAGAATGATAAGGAAGAGTAAACGGTGGGGCAAACAGTGATAAGTACAAGGAGGAGGAAAAATAAAATAGGAATAAGCAGAGTAAATACAAGACCAATGAAGATCTGCTAATGATAGAAGTAGTTGGGGCAAAGAGTGTTTAGGAGAAGAATGACAATAAGAAGCAACGATCGGAAGAGAATCCCTAGTAGACAAATAAGTAAGTGAAAATTGAGAATGAGGCCTAACCTATGCAAGACGCATATAAAGAACAGAATAACAAAGAGGGATATAGTCTTTAACTTCATAATAAAGATGAAATTGTCAAAAAAGTATTGCATAAGTAACCACCATTGGGCCTTAGGATGAAGCAAAAAGTGATGAGGAATCTCACTCTATGATAACCACTATTGTTGTCTTCAGTATCATTAAATTTGTAAGGAAGATTTGTTTTAGTATAAATTAATTTTTTAACTTTTATACTTAAACTTTTCAATATTTAGCAGAGGATTAAGTGATTAAGAAATAAGGATGTGGTTATATATGTTGATGACAATAGAACTACTCCACCTAAGGGGCCTTTGCGGCGAAACAGGAGAAAATGAAGGCCGTGAAGCATTAAAAACCCATGAATATGAATGTAGTTCCTCTAAAATGAAGAGCATGGAAATTAAAGACTTAGGTTCTAAAAAAAAGATTTAGTAGTGCCATATTCGAGGCTGTAATCTTGTGGGTTTGAAGAATTCATTATAACTGATAGTAATAAGATGTGTGTCTTTCACAACTCATCTTATTTTGGAATTTGATTTTACATTATATTGACTTATTTAACATGTATTCAAGTAGATGATGATTGAGAAATGATGTAGGACCAGTGACCTTAGACAATATCAAAATAATTGTGAACACTAATGAATGGTTTGGGAATGAGGAAAACACATTAAGAATAGATATTGTATTTCACAGTGTTATCATTTGTGTAAGTTAAATATAAAAAATTTTGTTTCATATGTTTTGTTACATTAGGTGACAATTGTAGTTTAAAGTGTTGTATGTTTGACTAATTAAAAAACATGGTAAATGATTATATGTTTCTCGATTTCTATGGCCAGGATGCAATTAATTGTTCCAGCTTTCTGGCCATCGAAATAGAGAAACAGAGTAAGTAATGGAGTGTTTCCTGGTGCTCATGACCGAGAAGTTCTTATTTTTTGCTCTCGATCATGAAACTTGAAAATAAGGTCTCTTCAACCTGCACAAGGAG